>CM066031.1:113611287-113953879 GCA_033557465.1 Ichthyophis bannanicus
CCTTTTGTAATTGGGGAAATTGGACAAAAAGGACTAGTCAGAATAGATAGGAAACGAATGCATGCTGGGATACGTTGCTAGGCATGCTGTGTGAACGAAGTGTGGATGAGAGGTCTGGCAGGCCACGGACCATATTGAAGGCGGAACCCCTGAGTAGCGCATTTCCTGCACCCGGGCGACCAGCGTTCAGGTCGCGAAAAGGGGGAAGCGATTGTCGTCTGTCTTGTTATTTGTACTCCTTATACGTTTCCAGGGCCGTGAGGACCCCTTACCCACGGTCCGCCCTCCTTTTCCCTTCTGTCTGTTGTTGCGCGCACACATCGAAATGGGAGGGGCGGGTCTACTAGAAACACTCCATTAGAATGTATGATCGCACATTTTTAAAGAGGGATATTCAGGAGATTATGGTATTAAAATGACAGCAGCCCGTTTGCAAATTTTGTGTACTAGGGAGTGGCCCGATCTAGACCCCATCTGGCCCCGAGAGGGAACGTTCAAAGTAGAGATTATTCAGTCAATACATAGTAGAGTGCGGGTAGCGCACCCTGATCAGTACCCTTATATAGATTCCTGGTTAAGTATTTGTGAAGATCCGCCCCCCTGGGCGCAGCGCTGTTATGAGGAACAGTGCAGAATAATGTTAGCTAAAACAGATTCTAGACAGAAAACGGAACAGCCTAGAATGAAAGAGCAGGATACGAAAGCCAGAAAGAAGCCCATCCTGGCAGATCCTGATTCCCCAGAAAATAACTCTCAGGCAGCCCCGAACCCCAGGTCCAGTAAGAATAGCCCGGCGTCCTGTCCCAGAACCCCAGAGACGGCCAGAGCCGAGGCGGGACCCAACCCCTGATCCCCCTCCCGGAGGAGAGAAAGAGGAAGAATTAGCGGGAAAAGAAGAGGAGGACCTAAAAAGCGAGTCAGAAGTGGAGACAGAAGAAGGAGAAAGAGAGAATCCCCCAGATGAGGAGGAAAAGTGTACAAATAATTGAGAAAGCCAGCGCTAGCACTAGCACGCCAGTGAGAGAGAAAACCCAAAGCAAAGCCTGTTGAGAAAAAGAAAGTGACTCCTGCAAAGGCAACAACGATAACCCTTAGATCCCAAAAGACACCCATGGCAGCCAAACTGTTTCCCTTACGGCAAGTCCCGGGAGTGCCCGTAAAGAATGATAATGATGAAGTGGTAGCGGGACCCCTAACTGTTGTATATATCGCTTCCTCTCCAACTGATTTATTGAATTGGAGGTCGCATTATGCCTCCTACACTAGTAAGCCCCAGGAGCTGACAGAATTAGTAACTAGTATTATGGAAAACTCACCAACCCACTTGGCCAGATTGCCGTCAGCTCCTGACCACCCTATTCACTACAGAAGAACGAGCAAGAATTAGAAAAGCAGCTATTGAATGGATGGCAGAAAACCCTGCAGCTCCGGTACAGGGGCAGAATATAATAGACCGTAGGGAAGCCAGCTCAGAGAGAATTCCCGAATGAAGACCCCCAATGGGATCCAAATACAGATGAAGGATCCACAGCCCTAGCCCGTTTTCGCCAAGGCTTTTTACAAGGCCTGAAAAGGGGGGGCCAGAAAGCTATGAACCTTTCCAAAGTTGCAGGAGTAATTCAAGGAATAGATGAGAGCCCAGCAGATTTTTATGAGAGATTAACTGAAGCATACAGAATGTATACTCCCTATGATCCCGAGGCACCAGGAAGTTTATGTATGGTGAATTCTGCTTTTGTAAAAAAGTCTCAACCAGACATTAGACGCAAATTACAGAAGTTAGAAGGGTTTGCGGGCATGAATGCAACAACAGTTATTGGAAGTCGCTCATAAAGTGTATGTGAATCGTGATACTGAAAGACAGAGAGAATGTGATAGAAAGATGAAGAAGAAAGCTGATTTTTTGGCTGCGGCCATAGTGGAACAGAAAAGGGGAGGTGTCCCTAGTCGAAGGAGCAGAGGAAGAGGGCGGGGTCAAGGCGTAGGCCGGACCCAGAGACTAGGCGTGAACCAATGCGCCTATTGCAGAGAGGAAGGACATTGGAGAGATACGTGCCCGCAACTCGAAGACGCCCCAGCATGATGACGACAGCAGCCATCAGTGGCGAGAAGAAAGACAAAGCTATCCCCGAAGCCGAGGAGGAGCCCATCGAGAACAATTCCAGCGAGAGAGAGGAGGAGCCATTCAAGCATTGGCCACACCAGCCCATGATGAGAATGACGTGGATTAGGACAGACCGGGCTCCAAGTTTGCTTTTAGGTCTCCAGGAGCCTATGGTCGGAATACAAATAGGAGACCAAATTATGGACTTTATGGTTTGATACTGGAGCACAACATTCAGTAATAGACAAAAAGATAGCCCCATTCACTACAAAAGCAGTCACCATTATAGGAGCAACTGGTGCCAAAGCCACAAAGTCTTTTCTTCAAAACCGAATATGCAGTCTGGGAGGACAGCAAGTAACTCATCAATTCCTTTACATGCCCGAATGTCCAGTGCCACTACTGGGACGAGATATGTTAGCCAAGCTTCAAGCACAAATATCTTTCTCTGAACAAGGAGAAATGCAAATGACAGTAAATTCCCAAGCCAAACCAGCAGGAGTGATGCTGCTGACAGTTCCCCGAGAAGAAGAATGGAGATACTACATTGATGATTCGATTCAAGATACCTATTTTGAACAAACTTTGAAAAGCATTGATGCACCACCTGGAGTATGGGCAGAAGGCAGCCCCCCAGGCCTAGCCAAACATATAGCTCCAGTGATTGTAACCCTCAAGCCTAGTGCTACACCAGTGCACGTCAAACAGTACCCTCTCCCAAGAGCCGCAATTGAAGGCATTCATCGCCACCTACAAAGATTGCTTGAGTATGGCCTACTAAAAGTATGCCAATCCCCATGGAACACTCCACTTTTGCCAGTAAAGAAGTCTGGGACAGATGATTATCGCCCAGTGCAAGATTTGAGAAGAGTAAATTATGCAGCTGAGACCATACATCCAGTCGTACCCAATCCTTACACCCTCCTAGGACTGATACCTGCTGAAGCTACCCCATTTCACTGTACTGGATTTAAAAGACGCATTCTTTTGCATAAGATTAGCCCCTGTAAGCCAAATATTGTTTGCATTCGAATGGCAGGACCCCATCTCTGGAAGAGGGGGCCAACTTACCTGGACAAGATTACCCCAAGGATTCAAGAATTCGCCTACCATCTTTAGTGCCGCACTGAATCAAGACCTTTCAAGCTATCCAGTAGCCCCGGGAAAGAGAGTGCTTCTCCAATACGTGGATGATCTGTTGATAGCTGCCGTATCAGAAAGTGAATGTATACTAGCCACCAAAGATCTCTTGCAGTTACTAGAGGAAGCTGGATACAAAGTTTCCAGAGCCAAAGCACAGCTATGCCAAAAAGAAGTGAAATACCTGGGTTTTCGTATCACCCAAGGAAGCAGAAGATTAGGCAGAGAAAGAAAAGAAGCGGTATGCAGAATTCCAACTCCAACAACCAGAAAGCAAGTCAGAGCCTTTCTGGGAGCGGCAGGATATTGCCGAATTTGGATACCCAACTTTGCCCAAATTGCCAAACCACTGTATGAAGTCACAAAAGGAGAAGAAAAGTCGCCACTGGAGTGGGGACTTGAGCAGGATACAGCCTTTAAGACGTTAAAAGAAGAATTAATGTCATCACCAGCACTTGGACTACCAGATGTCCACAAGCCTTTCCACTTGTTTGTACATGAGGCACAGGGAAATGCCTTGGGCATGTTGACTCAGAAATTGGGAAATTGGGAGCGACCTGTGGCATACCTATCGAAACAATTGGATCCTGTGGCCAAAGGATGGCCACCTTGCTTGAGAGCAGTTGCAGCTACAGCGCTACTAGTGAGCGAAGCAGACAAGCTCACACTAGGACAGAACATACGAGTCACTGTGCCACATGCAGTCCTTGCCCTTATGGACCAGAAAGCAAATTATTGGCTCACCAATTCCCGAATGTTGAAGTATCAGAGCATGTTATGTGAAAATCCACAGATACAACTCGAAGTGAGCCATGCCTTGAATCCAGCCACCTTGATACCCATCAGTGAAGAACTCCCAGAACATGACTGTATTGAAGTCATGGAAAACTGTGTTCTCCAGTCGACCCGACTTGACAGATGTGCCCATAGACAATCCTGACCAAATCTATTATGTTGATGGGAGCAGTCTCATCCTCAATGGAAGACGCTGTGCCGGATATGCAGTCGTCACCCAACATGAAGTAGTTGAATCATCAGCTCTAGCTTCAGGCACATCAGCCCAGAAAGCCGAATTGATAGCACTCACCAGAGCATTGTTGTTAGGAGAAAAACTTATACTGAATGTATATACAGATTCCAAATATGCCTTCACTACCCTGCATGCCCATGGAGCTCTCTATAAAGAAAGAGGACTCATCACATCCGGAGGAAAATCAATCAAATATGGTCCCGAGATATTGATATTACTTGATGCAGTTTGGGCCCCAACACGTGTAGCTGTCATGCATTGTCGAGGACATCAAGCAGGAAAAGGAGAAGTTGCCCGAGGAAATAGATTTGCAGATGCCTCAGCACGACAAGCAGCTATGACAGGACAAATTGCCCCACAAGCTACGCCAATGCAAGCAGCATTGTTTCCAGTACCTTTGAATCTATGGACCCCACGATATACCACCAAAGAATTGGATTACTATTGTGACAGAGAAAATGGAGTACTAAAAGATGGATGGATTGAGCTGCCACCAGAAGAGGGCAGTCAACCTCCAGGACGAATAGTAATTCCTGAACTATTAGGACCAGCCTTTGTCAAAGCTTTCCACGAAGCTACCCACTATGGGAAGAGTGCCATGGAAAAAACACTCAGACCACATTTCTACATCCCTCTGATGACAACCATATCAGCTTCAGTAGCACGACAATGTCAAACTTGTGCCAAGAATAATGCCAAGCAAGGCCTTATTACAGCACCCCGAGTTCAGTCAAGAGGTGTGACCCCCATGCACAACCTCCAAGTTGATTTCACCGAAATGCCAAAAGCCAATGGGTACCATTACCTATTAGTATTAGTATGTACTTTCTCTGGGTGGGTAGAAGCATTCCCAACCAGAACTGAGAAAGCCCGAGAAGTTACCAAGGTCTTAATGAGAGAGATTGTCCCCAGATTCGGAATTCCAGCAGTAATAGGGTCAGACAATGGACCCTCATTTGTCTCCCAAGTTACTCAGCAGTTAGCAAAAGCCTTGCAGATACAATGGAAACTCCACACTGCATACAGACCCCAGAGTTCAGGGAAAGTTGAGCGAATGAATCGTACCTTGAAAGCCCAAATGTCTAAGCTTTGTCAGGAGACACAATTGAAGTGGCCCCAAGTGCTTCCCATAGCTTTATTCAGAATACGCTCAGCTCCTGTAAAGTCAACAGGATTTTCCCCTTTTGAAGTTTTGTATGGTAAACCCCCACCAATAGTGCAGGGAATCAAAGGAAGTCTAGCCCAAATTGGTTCAGAAATAACCAGACAAGAACTTCTAGCTCTTAGTCTTGTTCTGCAGACTCTCCATACGTGGATCCAAGACCAGTTGCCTATCAACTTGACGGAACCCTTGCATCCCTACCAGCCTGGTACTTCGGTGTGGATCAAAGATTGGAAGAAGACACCGTTGGAACCCCATTGGAAGGGACCGTACACCGTCATCCTGTCTACCCCAACTGCAGTAAAGGTAGCCGAGATCGACGCCTGGATCCACCACAGCAGAGTCAAGCCCGCCGCCGATCCTGAACCAGAGCAGTGGACAGCAGAACAGCACCCTGATGTACCCTTGCGAGTTACTTTGAGACGACAACCAGCAGCTTAGACACTTCATCACAAGTGCTTTGCAGCAGCCAAGTCTTTCGAAGAGGATTGCTGTTTTCTATGCAGCAACAGTTTTGTTTCAACGAACCCAATTTGTGTGTGATTTGACACACTACTTAGAGACTACATTGACTAAGCCAGACTCCACAAGCCAGCTGAATTGCTAAGTTGGTCAATGTGTACTGGACAACTTGAGGATCTTCAATCAACACTCAGCACCCGTTAAATTGCTTCATTAGCAGACGGGACGAAGAATAATAGAACGTCGTGATCAAGATCAGCAAGCTGAGGATTCAGAAGAACTCCAATCAACATCGACATGCATCTTTACTTTTGCTTTGCTTTGGTTGCCTTCTTTGGAGGTTTTGAACAGACTCATGCTTTACCTCCATGCACTGCCTGCATTACTTCTACTAGAATTGGACTGAAAGTAACTCAGACTTTGCTTTATCATTCTTACTATACCTGCAAGGGGACAGTAACTCGGTGTATCTATAACACCACTGAACTAAATGTTTGCACTCATGGAAAAATTAAAACATGCTATAATCCGCATCAGAATCCATCCTATTACACGATGGAAATAAGATGGAAGGATGCAGATGGACCTATATTAGCTGCAACGCCGCCACTTAAGGACATTACTAAACCTGCTGTTTTGAATTTTGATGCATGCAATGCTATTAATAGAGATAGTTATTCCACCTGTGGTACATGGGAGAAAGCGTATCGAAATGACCATAAGTATATGTGTCCAGAAGGTGCCACAGGATGGAGAAAGTGTACAGGTAAAAAGGAACCAGGCTATAGTACTGCCCCAGCAGCAGACTACTATTGCCCGTAGTTGGGATGTGTTTTTTATGCTACCTGGAATACTGGTATAACTGATGAGAAAATAGATAAACGAATGGCTACTTTAACCAAGCCAACCACAAATGATAAATGTCAGAAAGATGCTTGTAACCCCTTACACTTACGTATACACAATCCCCATGCATGGAAACAAGGATATAAGTTTGGTTTACGTATTGCTGGAGGAGCAATAGATCCAGGGACCATTGTGTATATCAGATTGAATACCCAAGCCCACAAGTCATCTAAATATCATATTCATAATACTTTTTATGAAGCCATGCATGTAAATAAGTTTGAGATCCCTCACCCCTCACAGAATTTATTTCTAGAATTAGCCGGAGCAGTAGTATCTAGTCTTAAGATCGCAGATTGTTATTTCTGTGGCGGAACCCAAATGGGAGATCAGTGGCCATGGGAAGCCCAAGAATTGAATTATTCCATGATTTACAATCAGACTGAATTACACAAGACTACCAGTGAATGGGTGTTAGCGCACTCAATCGTTGGACATCTTTGCTATGCCAGAACTGGACCCCAGTTCACCCAAAAGGTAGGACAGCTGGTCTGTCTTAGCCAAAAGTACTATAATGCCACAACCAAGAAGATAGCATGGTGGTCAGGAATTGGACATCCTGAACCTCCTAACCCATTAGCCAGATTTCCTGAACTTGCAGGTCTATGGATTAACCTTGCTGAAATCCAAGCCTGGCAGGCCCCACCTGGCCTATATTGGATCTGTGGAAACCGAGCGTATGCACAACTCCCACCACACTGGGGAGGAGCATGTGTCTTAGGAACCATCAGACCTTCTTTCTTCCTGTTAAACACTGAGCATGGAGAACAATTAGGATACCCAGTATACACTACCCACCGACACAAAAGAGCACTAAGACAGAAGAGAGAGGCCTTACAGATAGGCAAGTGGGAGAAATGGCAAGGTGATGATTGGCCACCAGAAAGAATCATTGAATATTATGGACCCGCCACTTGGAATGATGATGGTATGTATGGTTATCGTACCCCAATTTATATGATTAATCGTATTATTCGCTTACAAGCAGTAGTTGAAATAATAACCAATGAAACTAGTCATGCTCTCACGCTTTTAGCTAGACAAAGTACACAGATGCGCACTGCGATATATCAGAACCGCTTAGCACTTGATTATTTGTTAGCAGCTGAAGGAGGAGTATGTGGTAAGCTGAACTTAACCAATTGCTGTTTGAAAATAGATGATAAAGGTCAAGTAGTTGAAGAAATTGCTAAAGATATGCAAAGACATGCTTATGTGCCAGTACAGACGTGGCACTCATTGAAATTTCCTAATTGGTTTGCTAACCTCTTTTCATGGGTGGGAGGATTTAAGACTTTCATCGTATTGGTACTAATCCTTGTTGCTGTTATCTTCTTATTACCATGTTTAATCCCATGTTGTATGCGTTCCATTCATAACACTATTGATAGTACAGTAGAGCGGAAGACCGCAACAAAAATCATGGCTTTATATACAGCCAGTCCTGGTAGAAATCCTTTAGCCAGGATGTGATTCTTCAGAAAGTGATTTAATTCTCACACCTTATTAAGTAATAGGGTGAGATTAATCAAAGGGGGGAATGTGGCAGGTGCAGGCCTGTGACCCACAGTGTCCGAACATAAGCAGGCCAGCATGGCTAGCTTGACCTGTAAATGAGGCCTGTGGAGAGGCATATAGGATTGCACATCCCCCAATATGCTGCTATTGTAAGATAGAACTCAGTAGAAGTATTGAATTAGCTTAGGTAAGCAGAACTGTAGTATTGAAAGATGGAAAAATACAGAAAAACATGTTTAAAAGTTACTGATAAGAAAAAGTACATCTGCAAAGAAATAATTGGGAGTGCTGACAGATGAGTTGCAGAGCCCAGCTCCTCTGCACGTACAAATTGGTTCTATAACCTTGAAAGTGTGAAAGTAACAAGTTGATGAACTGACCATTGTAATTGGGACTAGAAGGGGGGTATGCAGGTGTCATGCCCACTGGAGGGACATAACTGGATAAACTTATCAGTACCGGGACCAATAGAAGAGGTACGGGAGGTACGGGAGATTACCGGGACCAATGAAATGTTTTTCTATACCTAGAATGGAACAGAAGTCTATAAAAGTTGTTGTAATGCTTGAAAACTTTGCTCAGCCATTTTGAAGTTGATTGGTTCGAGACTTGTGCACAAATAAATGATTTGGACCTTTTGAACAGACTCCTGGTATCATTGGTTTGTCTGCGCTTTGCTGCTACAGTACATTACCAAGTTTAGGTTACAATGTAAACCACTTTGATTGAAACAATAAACTGTTAATTAAATATGCATTGACATACATAGAAATATGCTGCCCAAACATGCCCATAGGGGATATGAACTGTTAGTGCAAGGTTTAGTACAGACTAAGCATGCCATGCTGTCAGTGTGGTAAAAGTCCCATGCAAAATCTTAGCATGGGAAGGGGCAGTGACTGGGCAGGTTAGGGTTGGAGGGTGGCCATTGACAGAACATTGTGATTCATGTGGCTGTAATTGCTATGCACTAAGCATGATTGCTGCCATTGCACAGGTGGACTTACTGCCCCCTCAGTGGCTTGAAGGACAATCATACCAAACACAGTGCACTCATACATGCCGTATGAACACACAGTATACTGTGATAAGGAAGCTTATCATAGCTCAGGAAGGAGCTATAGTAAAGGTGAAGTGACTCTGAACAAGCAACCTGTCAGTTCTGGTAGAAATAAGAAAACAGAATTTTCCCTATAAAAGACTACCAGTCCCAGAATGCACCAGGTTTCCAACAGTCATTAGAGGAGCTGAAGTGGGGAAACGTGTGTTCAATCAGGAGGGCTATGAGGTAATCCCTAAGCACTCATCTCAAAGGGCAGGGCCTGATTCAGCACAGCTGCGCTGTGCTAAGGTGGAACACGCATCAAAGCAGAATAAAGGTAGAGTTTATTCTACAGAGAATTATCCTCATCCTCAGTTTCATCTGGGAGATCCTCAGAATCAGCTTGGATATCCTCAGCTTGGACGTCTTCATTCATCTGGAGGATCATCAGGAACAGAAGCCAGACCGGACGGACAGAGAGGGCAAGAAACCCTTTGGAAGAAAGAAGAGAAAAGCATTTGGGAGGTCTAAAGGAGTCCAGAGCAGTACGTATACTGGAAGGTATTCCAAGGGCCAGCATACACCATTGGACTGGGGAAAGCCAGAGGAATGGTGCTGCAGAGCTAGGAATCTCCAGAGGGTACCTGTGAGGGAGACGGCTGCACTTGGAAGGGACCCTAGGACCCGTGCCAGAAGGTATGTGAAGAGAGATCCAGTGTCCAGGGATCTGGATTGGAAGGCTGGACATAAGAACTGGACTACATACTGGCCAGGCTATTTAGAGAGGAACTCTAACAGCAATGGAAGCTCAGGTATGAACACTGATCTATGCCCTAGCTATAACCTTGAAAGACAGCAGGGAAACAAGTATTCTCCTGAGAGTGCTACATTGAGAAATTCCTCTGTGCCAATCCATGATATTGAACCCATGATTGTTGAAGAAGGGGGAGCGGTCTTAGATACAGGCTGTGAATATATGGATTGCTCTCTGTCTAAACTCCTTTGGTAATTTTCTGTTACAAAGTACAACAACCATCACAAAGAAATACAAACTTGTTCTTTAATCTACTCAGAAAAGCTCCTGAAGTAGGATTTGAGCCACGCAGTAGAAAGTAAGCCAGCTAAGGGGTTTCAGCTGGGTAACTGCTAGCAATTGAGCCTTACCTAATTGCTTGTGAGCTCTGAGGGAATCACTTCTGAATCTATGTGTGAAGATATAAGAAGTTAACCTGAAAAGAACAGTTTTTCCCTTCTTTGTGGGTTTTGCTTGTTGTTTGATACACTGCTAAGAAAATATTAGCTAAAGCCTACAGAAAAGACCAGTTTGTTACCAACCAGGTCTTTATTCTTTTGCTTTGATTGCCTGACAAAGTTCAACTGTTGTTTTCCTGATTTTGTTTTTCTAAGTTTAACACTGAAAGCAAGTATCCTGTTTTATGTGCTACCAAGCATATCTGTGTTGGGAGAAATAACCCCATAAATAAATATCTTATTGGCTTTACACTCAAGCACAACTAATTATTGTGAGTGGCTGTGTCTGGTGTGAATGGACTGCATTTCCCACAATCCCTTGCAAATCATATTGATATATGCACTTGCCAAGACTGTGAACATTCTCACCCAGGCAGCCGTCTGACAAATGGCGTAGTTTTTCGGATTGCTTTTGCGCAAAGAGATTTACTTGCTAAGGATTACAACTCAAGTCTGAAGGAAAAGACAGTTCAAGCTTAAAAGCTGAAAGAAAAGATTTTCCCTCAACTGCACTTTGGAGGAGAGGTGGCTGTTCCAGGTAGCTGTTCCAGGAAGAAAAGACCCTATGCAGAGCTGGATTCATCCCTGCATAAGGGATCAAGATGGATCCAAGGGAACTACCTCAGTGGATGGCAGCCCAGTTTAGCAGGCAACAGGAGCTAGCACAGCAGGCTCAGGACACTGCTATGAAAGCCTTAATGGACCAGCAGAGGCCAGTGCTTGATCTGGTGCAAGCCCTAGTTAAACTGAAGAACCAAAGTGGACCAGATGCAAGACCAGCAGTAAATACTGGTACACCACATGTGGACAGTGTGGGACTCAATCAAGGAATTGGGGCATTTAGTTTTGGGAAGCTAACTCCAGATGATAATGTTGATGATTTTCTAGAGTCTTTTGAAAGAGTGGCACAAGCATTAGCATGGCCAGAGACCCAGTGGGCAGTAAGGCTGGCAGCCTCATTAACTGGAGAGGCGCTTGCAGCTTATAGAGCAATGCCAGCAGCCCAGGCTTTGAATTATAAGGATGTAAAGGCTGCTATTAGAGATCGCCTAGGGTTGTCTATTTCAGAGTATAGGTGAATGTTTAGAGCTACTACATTAAGAGTGGGTGAAACACCCAGGGCTCTGAGTCAGAGAATCAGAGGATTAGCTGTAAAATGGTTGGAGCCTGAGCAAAAGACGGTAGAAATGTTATTAGACATTATTATGCTGGAACAATTTATGTCTGCTGTGCCTAAAGATTTGCACACTTTCCTTATACAGCAAAATTGCCAAAATCTTGGAGAGGCAACCATGCTAGCAGAGAGATTCTTGGAAGCCACGCAGGCTTGCCATAGAATGGGTGGTCCTCTGAAGATGGGCGCTGAGGCAAGCTGTGCTGTATCAGAAAAGAAAATGATTAAAAATGTTTCTGGAAATAAATGTACTATGCCAAACCAGATGACACAGTGGAGTAGAAAGAAATGTTTCAAGTGTGGAAAATGGGGACATTTAGAAAAGGGATGCCAGACACACACTAGCTTAATGGGTGCGGATTTAAAACAGCCCAAAGAAGGATTTCTTTTGATGGTTGATGTGCAAGGAATTACCACAAATGCTTTGTTAGACTCTGGGGCAGACCAGAGTATGATGTCAAAAAGGCTTTGGAAGAGAATAGAGGCCCAAGAAGGATTTGTGCCTAGAACCCCTGAAAGCCAAGTTCACATCAGATGCATTCATGGTGCTGCAACATCATATCCCACCTATAGGCTAAAGGTTAAGTGCCTGGGGGAACAAGAGGAAGTCCTGTTAGCAGTGGTGCCTAGGCTACCCTTTGATTTGGTTCTAGGAAGGGACTGGCCAAGATTTAAGCAGGGTCTAGTGGAAGGACTAGGAAAGAAGGAGGGAGAAGGATTAATGGTAATAGCTCCCGGGCCTTTATTTGGAAGTCCTCAGACCCCAGCTAAAAAGATGGTTAAGCGTCCAGAAGACCAAGCTACCCCAAAGCAGACATTCATCTTAAAGTACCATAGGGTCACAGAGAAGGCCCAAGCTCCTAAGCGGGCAACCCCTCAAGCTGCTGGGTTTGACCTGTGCAGTATAGAAAATGTGACTGTACCTAGCCAAGGGAGAGCCCTGGTTGACACTGGTCTCCAAGTGGAAATACCTATTGGATGCTATGGGAGAGTAGCCCCAAGGTCCGGATTAGCCCTTAAATATTTCATCGATGTGGGTGCGGGAGTAATTGATCCCGATTACAGGGGCAATATTAAAGTTCTGTTATTTAATTTTGGACAGAATGATTATCACGTGAAGACAGGAGACAGAATTGCCCAATTGATCTGTGAGAGACTGGGTTTTCCACCTGTGGAGGAGGTCACATCCCTGGAAAATTCTGAGCGTGGAACCAAAGGCTTTGGTTCTACTGACGTCAAAGGGGTTAAAAGCCTAGCTGCCACCTGTGCCCGAGAGAGGGAGGTGAATGAAGAGGAAGATTTGGGACCCCAGGTATCTGATTGTAAAGAAAAATCAGAGCCCCAAATAGGGGAGGACCTGACAGTGGTACAACAGGAAGAAATTAGGAAATTGCTTAAAGAATTCCCAGATGTGTTGACACCCATACCTGGGGAGACACATTTGGTTGCCCATGAAATAATAACTCCACCTGGGAAATTAGTTCGTCAAAGGCCATACCGCTTGCCTGAAGCCAAGAGACAGGAAGTTGTGGCACAAGTCCAGGAGATGTTGGACATGGGAGTAATAGAGGAGTCAAAGAGTCCCTGGAATAGCCCGTAATCCTGGTGCCGAAGCCTGATGGATCTTTAAGATTTTGTATTGACTTCCGGCAGGTAAATGCAATATCAGTTTTTGATGCATATCCAATGCCAAGAATTGAAGAGCTGTTGGACCAGCTTGGACAAGCTCAATACTTAACCACCCTTGATATGACAAAAGGATATTGGCAAATCCCTCTAACCAGGGAGTCGAAGCCGAAGACTGCGTTCAGCACCCCCGTTGGCCTTTTCCAGTTCAAGAGGATGCCTTTCGGACTGCATGGAGCAGCGGCTACCTGCCAAAGGTTAGTGGATCAGGTACTTTGACCCCACCAAAATTATGCTTTTGCATATATGGATGATGTCATAATCCATAGTAACACCTGGGCGGAGCATCTAAAGAGGATCAGGGCAGTCTTGTGCTCCATGAAGCAAGCGGGAATCACTTTAAACCCGAAGAAGTGTGCCTTTGCAAATAGGGAGGTAAAATACCTGGGCCACCTAGTGGGAAGAGGAAAAATTAAACCTCTAATGAGTAAAGTAGATAGCATCAGGAATTTTCCCCCTCCAACAACAAAGAAACAACTAAGAAGTTTCTTGGGACTTATTGGTTATTACCGCAGATTTATACCGCAATTTGCAGAGAAAAGTGCAATTTTCACGGATATGCTGCGGATGAATTGTCCAAACCAGCTAAAGTGGACACCTGAAGCTGAAAAAGCATTTTCAGTCCTAAAAGGAAAATTGTGTACAGGACCGATACTGAAAGGGGTGGACTTCAGGAAACCCTTTCTGGTTCAAACAGATGCATCGGATGTAGGGCTAGGACCGGTTCTATCCCAGTGTCATGAAGGGGAGGAGCATCCTGTGATGTACCTGAGCAGGAAGTTGTCACCGGCTGAACAAAAGTATTCCACAATAGAAAAAGAATGTTTAGCTATAAAGTGGTCAGTGGAGGCGTTAAGGTTTTACCTTACAGGGAGAAAGTTCCAGTTGGTCACAGACCATGCCCCACTTAAGTGGTTGCAGCAAATGAAGAACCACAATGCCAGGTTGACACGCTGGTACATGGCCTTACAGGCATTTGATTTTCAAGTGGAACATCGTGCTGGGAAGTTACACAAGAATGCGGATGCCCTTTCCCGTATTACGGACTGTAGAGAAGAAGTTTCACCAGTTAAACCAGTCCGTAATAACTTAAGCAGGGGGGTATGTGATAAGGAAGCTTATCATAGCTCAGGAAGGAGCTATAGTAAAGGTGAAGTGACTCTGAACAAGCAACCTGTCAGTTCTGGTAGAAATAAGAAAACAGAATTTTCCCATAAAAGACTACCAGTCCCAGAATGCACCAGGTTTCCAACAGCCATTAGAGGAGCTGAAGTGGGGAAACGTGTGTTCAATCAGGAGGGCTATGAGGTAATCCCTAAGCACTCATCTCAAAGGGCAGGGCCTGATTCAGCACAGCTGCGCTGTGCTAAGGTGGAGCACTCATCAAAGCAGAATAAAGGTAGAGTTTATTCTACAGAGAATTATCCTCATCCTTAGTTTCATCTGGGAGATCCTCAGAATCAGCTTGGATATCCTCAGCTTGGACGTCTTCATCATCTGGAGGATCATCAGGAACAGAAGCCAGACCGGACGGACAGAGAGGGCAAGAAACCCTTTGGAAGAAAGAAGAGAAAGCATTTGGGAGGTCTAAAGGAGTCCAGAGCAGTACGTATACTGGAAGGTATTCCAAGGGCCAGCATACACCATTGGACTGGGGAAAGCCAGAGGAATGGTGCTGCAGAGCTAGGAATCTCCAGAGGGTACCTGTGAGGGAGACGGCTGCACTTGGAAGGGACCCTAGGACCCGTGCCAGAAGGTATGTGAAGAGAGATCCAGTGTCCAGGGATCTGGATTGGAAGGCTGGACATAAGAACTAGACTACATGCTGGCCAGGCTATTTAGAGAGGAACTCTAACAGCAATGGAAGCTCAGGTATGAACACTGATCTATGCCCTAGCTATAACCTTGAAAGGCAGCAGGGAAACAAGTATTCTCCTGAGAGTGCTACATTGAGAAATTCCTCTGTGCCAATCCATGATATTGAACCCATGATTGTTGAAGAAGGGGGAGCGGTCTTAGATACAGGCTGTGAATATATGGATTGCTCTCTGTCTAAACTCCTTTGGTAATTTTCTGTTACAAAGTACAACAACCATCACAAAGAAATACAAACTTGTTCTTTAATCTACTCAGAAAAGCTCCTGAAGTAGGATTTGAGCCACGCAGTAGAAAGTAAGCCAGCTAAGGGGTTTCAGCTGGGTAACTGCTAGCAATTGAGCCTTACCTAATTGCTTGTGAGCTCTGAGGGAATCACTTCTGAATCTATGTGTGAAGATATAAGAAGTTAACCTGAAAAGAACAGTTTTTCCCTTCTTTGTGGGTTTTGCTTGTTGTTTGATACACTGCTAAGAAAATATTAGCTAAAGCCTACAGAAAAGACCAGTTTGTTACCAACCAGGTCTTTATTCTTTTGCTTTGATTGCCTGACAAAGTTCAACTGTTGTTTTCCTGATTTTGTTTTTCTAAGTTTAACACTGAAAGCAAGTATCCTGTTTTATGTGCTACCAAGCATATCTGTGTTGGGAGAAATAACCCCATAAATAAATATCTTATTGGCTTTACACTCAAGCACAACTAATTATTGTGAGTGGCTGTGTCTGGTGTGAATGGACTGCATTTCCCACAATCCCTTGCAAATCATATTGATATATGCACTTGCCAAGACTGTGAACATTCTCACCCAGGCAGCGGTCTGACAATACCCATTCACAAATATACAGCATGCACAAGCACATATATACATAAAAAACAACTGAAAACATGTACACAATCATACTCAACAAGCACATCTTTCATAAGTGTCTTAACGTCATAATTTTTGGCACCAGTGTATTAAAGTGCTTTAGCAACTATTGCAAGTGGTTCACGCATGAAATCTCATTTAAATGTTTTGTTAATGCATGAAAACTATGCTAGGATAGTTTTAATGCAAAATCTATGTTAATAAAGTGCCAAACTGTGGAAAAGGTCTCATTACTTTTTAGTGTCGTGGAGAAGTACACAACTGAAATGCTCCATAATGCATTAACACAAAAAGCTTAATTATACCTTAGGGATGTATAGGTACGTTTTTGGTGATTCTGTTCATATCACAGCTGATAATTTACTGTCTACCTCATTTGTACCTCATTAAAATAGGTTGTAAATATATACAGTTAGCACTTAGGTCAGTTTTTAGCAGTGCTGATGATGACGTTTTTAAATGTCTGCAATAGCATTTAAGAAAATACGAATATTTATCACCACTATATGGAGAGGCAGCAATGCTGACGATACGAAGAATGTGGTGACCACTTATTCGCAGGCATAAATTGGCGATATAGCTATATAGATAATGGCTGAATATTGGCCAAGTAAAATGTGATTTCCTCAATCTGTAAATATGTATTATATAAATGTAAATATGTTTACCCCCAAAACTTTAACCATGTGTGCCGTGACCCCCCAAGTCCTCTATGTATTTACTCCCCCACCCTGTCCTGATCGACTTCCCCAAAAGAAGAATCAAACCGCTACTGATCGCTGGAAGCAGCGGTATATAAATGTGTTCTAAATAAAAAAAAAAAAAAAAAAAAATATTGCTGCCATCCCATATAGCTAGTGATTCTGCTCTTACTCTGCTGTACCTCCACCCTGGCACTATCTGGACAGTGCTGCAGTGGTTAGAGGGATTTTTGGAAGCATTATCCACACGATTCTGCTAAAAATCTATGATTAGGGGACTTACAGATTTGGCGGTGGCTACTAAGAGTACCGCAGAAGTTACACCTGTAAATCATGGATTTTTAGTGATTCATGTGCGTAAATGGGGCTTTACGTACATTCTTTCGGCTGTCACATGTCTATAAGTGTGCACGTAAGCCTGATGGAGCATACTTTCAATGTAGGCCTGCACATGGGTGAGCATTGTCAGAGCACATAAGTATGTGTATTAAAGCGTAGTTACTTACCTGTAGCAGCTGTTCTTCAGGAACAGCAGGAATCAGTCCTCACATGTGGGTGTTGTCGGCACTGATGGCACCCGCGCAGTAATCTCTCCCCAGTTTTCAGAGAAAGCCTTTAGGAGATCAATCACACTTGCATGTTCTCCTTCCCGTCCAATGGAGCCATTTTCCCTTAGTATAATGACGTAGAGCCCAATTCAGGCTATCCGGACAGCCCCGAGCAACACAGGCCTGTTAGGACCTGATTTTTTTAACATGGCAGCAAAACATTCCCGCGGCATACAGAATTGGGGCCCAAGGAGGGTCCAGCGTGCCCCTGCATGCCTGCAGGGATGTCCTCCCCGCAGGCTCTCTTGTCAACCACCATGCTGACCCTCTTCTTCCCTGCTGCCCGACTCATGGCTGGGCAGCTGGAGCCTGGATCAGGCAGTGGGGACCTACCTGCCACCGGCCTCTGGGGAGGTGGTTCCGACTCTGATCACCAGATTCATGCTGCTTATTCCACCTTTGAGGTAGAATAAGCAGCATGTTTCCCCTGACCCTGCATGTTTCCCCTGACCTGAATCGGCCCTGTACGTCCTGCAGCCTTGGCCCACCCCTACTCTGTCCCCTTCCTTCCCCCACTGGCTCTCCCTGTACTGCTGCTCTAGCTGTGCGGGGAGGACCTGAGGGTGGATAGGGGAGGACGGCTTGTGTGAGCCACCAGTGCTTGCAGTTCATTAACCCTGCGTGCTGACATGAGTGCTACCAGGAAGACCACCTTCCACGAAAGGTACTTGAGATGGCAGGAAACCAATGGCTCAAAAGGAAGATAAATGAGCTTACCCAGAACCACATTGACATCCCAAACCACTGCCGGTGGGCAAATGGGAGCCCACTAGAGCAAGAGGCCTTGCATGAAACGGTCAATGAGAGGATGGACCAACAGGGTACGCCCATCCACCACATGATGATAGGCTGCCAGGGCACTCAGGTGTACCCTGACAGAACTGGTCTTTAATACAGCCCTGGAGAGGTGCAGAAGATACTGCAGGATCACCTAAAAGGGACAGGAGAACTGATTTAAACCTCTATCCGCACACCAGATCGAGAAACTGTGCCATTTGAATACGCATGCTCGCCTAGTGGAATCCTTGCGGGACATGAGGAGGACATCCTCAATGTCCCTAGGCAAGTGGTGCTGAGCGAGGGCTAGCCTTCAGCATCCATGCTGTCAATGACTTGAGATTGGGATGCAGCAGGGTCCCGTTGTTCTGAGATATCAAATCTGGGGCAAAACCTAGAGGAATGGGCAGTGTCTGAGAAAGGCAGAGCAGCAGTGGCTAACATGGCTGCTGAGGCCAGCGCGGGGCGATAAAGATCATTGCAGCTCTGTCTATGTGGACCTCGAAGAAGGTCTTGGCCACCAGGAGCATGGGCAATTAAGAATACAGCAGGCCCTTGCCCCAGTGGAGGAGAAATGCATTGACCCCGAGGTGTATCTAGCAAGGAATCCTGGAGCAGATCCTCAGCGGTTGAGCATTGTGTGGGCTGGCAAAGAGGTCCACTGCCGGGGTGCCCCACTTCTGGAAGATGTCCCGTGCCGCTACTGGGCTGAGGGCCCACTCGTGAGACTGCAGCATCCAGCTGAGCTGGTCCACCAGGACATTTTACTCCGCAGGGAGGTAAGTGGCCTGGAGGAACATACCCCACTGATTTGCGAAATTCCAGAGTCTGATTGCCTCCCAGCCGAGAAGACAGGACCCCGTTCCACCCTATTTGTTGATGTAGAACATCGCCACCTGATTGTCCGTTCAAACCAGGACAACCTGATTTGCCAGGTAATGCTGGAAAATACACAGAGCTTTTGCAACCGCTTGGAGCTCAAGAGTTGATTTGGAACTGGTTCTCCTGCGACCAGAGACACTGGAACTGAAGCCTATTCCAATGGGGCCCCCCAACCGAGGCATCTGTGGTGAGGACCTGCTGATGTGAGGAATCCTGAAAGGAGAGCTCTGCCAGAAGGTTGCATGACTGTTGCTACCAGACGAGGCAGCAGAAGAGCAGCAAGGTGACCCGTACCCTGACCGACAGGCGTCCCGTCACCTGCTTCCACTGAGTGCAGAGAGCCCACTGGTCCTGATGCATGTGAAGATGGGCTAAGGGTGTGACATGTACTGTTGAGGCCATGGTACCCAGGAGGCAGAGCATCTGACAAGCCAAGACCATTGGAGAGGATTGGACCTTCTTTGCCAAGACGGAGAGGCACTGAGCCCTGTCAGGCAGAAGAAAGACCCAGGCTTGAGTATATTCAGGAGAATCCTGATGAACTCCAAGAACTGGACAAGCTGCAGATGGGATTTGGAATAGTTTACTATGAAAACCAAGGTCTCCATCATCTGGATGGTGTGACGCAGGGCCTGTCAGATCTCATCCTGGAAACGTCCCCTTATCAGCCAATCATCCAGATAAGGGAAGACAAACATGCCCTGTAGCCATAGGAAGGTGGTGACCACCACCAGGCATTTTGTGAATACCCTGGGAGCGGTTGCCAGACTGAGCGGGAGGACCCGGTACTGGTAGTGACACCCTCCAATTACAAAGCGGAAGTAATGCTGGTGCAAGGGGTGGATCAGGATGTATGTATAGACTTCTTTGAGTTCCAAGGAGCATAGCCAGTATTCCCAGTGGAGGTAAGGCAGCAACGTTCCAAGGATACCATCTTGAACTTCTCCTTCACTAAGAAGCGGTTGAGATCCCATAGGTCCAGAATGGGTCACAACCCGTCCATATTCTTGGAAGCTAGGAAGTAACAGGAGTAGAACCCTGTGCCTCCTTGAGGCAACGGGACCAGTTCCACTGTCCTGTCGGTGAGAAGAGCCATGAATTCCCTCTGAAGGAGGACCCGATGAATGGGATTGAGAGAAAGTTCTCCTGGGAAGCCCTCCGTTACCACCTGAAGAGCCCAGGCATCAGTGGTAATGCTGGACCACCGGTGGACAAAGAATGTGAGACATCCCCCTATGCGCTGTGCTTCCTGACCTCCTATGGGAAGAGGGGCTATGCCATGGGAGTCAACCCCCCCAGGCTGCGACATAGGCACTGTTGGGGGTTTGGGGGCTTTAGGCCTATAAGGGCCCTGTTGCTGGCCCTTGGCAGATGCTCCTGTGGTGGAGCCTGATAGGACTGATATCGGAGGTAAGTTCCGTAGGCTTTTTTATTCTTCGGGTAGAAGGACTTTTTCCCCAAAGCCTTCCATTTGGAAGGATCAGTTGTCTTCAGAGAGAGCCTGGTTCTGATCATCAGCTTGGTCTCCAACTCAGTGGCCTTGTCTGTCATGGGCTTGCTGAAGAGATTCTCTCTCCGACAGGGGACATCAACCTATTTGTTCTGAACCCATTGCTCCAGGTCTGAGGATTGAAGCCATGCCAGGTGGCAGGCACTAATGCCTACCACAGCCACTCTAGCCACAGACTCAAAACCATCATAGGCTGCTCGAGTCACATACTTGAAGCGCTCCTTGACCATTGAGATTAGAGCCCAGAAGCACTGGAGATAGTCACCGGACAGCCCAGCTGAGGACCCAGCAAGCTCCTTCTCTCAGGTACATGCCCATGTACAGCTCGTAAGCCTGGATACGGACCAAAAGCATCGAGCCTTGGAAACACCTCTTACCAAACCCATCCATTGTGTGTGCCTCCCAACCCAGGGGCACCAAGAAGTGTGTCTTCTGACTCCTGATCCAGGGCATGGCTGACTCTACCACCATGGAGTTGTGTGATAGTTGTTTTTTTTCAAAGCTGGGACTTTTGCGGACCCAGTATATGGAATAGAGCCACTTGCTTACAATGGGAACAATAACAGGGACTTCCCACACCCTGAAAAGGAGGTGCTCCAAGATGGGAGGCACCGGCACTGTTATTACCTCCTTGGGAGGAGAGTCATACTGAAGTATGTCTAAGTCCTCTGCCCGCAGCTCTTCTTCTGCTTCGATGGTGAAGGCGAGGGCCTTGCCCATGTCCTGGACAAAGTCCAGGAAGGATAGGTCCTCTGGAGGAGACCTCTGATGCTCCTGAGGGGAATGTCCAATGGGATGTCCCGATGCTGAGCAGTATCATGGGATTTGTTGTCGGTCTCCCATTCTGAATCAGAATCGGAAGGGAGCAGGAAGAGCCGGTAGGAGTTGCACCACTGTGCAGTCAGGGGCGAGCATGGCAGCCAGGGTTCCTGGCAATCCAACCCCCACACACTGAGTGGAGAAATCCTATGCTTGGACAGAGACTGGGATCGGTCATTGGACTTGGCCCACAGACCATGTCATTCCAGGACTGGCTGGATCTCCTCTGGAAGGACCTTGCAATGGAGGGTCCCGTCACTGGCCCCGAGGAACCAGAAGGAACCAGAACTCGGGTCTTCTTACTTGCCAGGAAGGCAGCCAGGCAATGTTCCAGAGATGCCATCTTGACTTTGAGGCCCGAAGGCTCTGCAACCACCAGCGCGGGCACTAAGGGTATCGGTCCCGATTACAGTTCCCACGATGGGGACTCACTCATAGTGATTTCCTCAGTGGCCCAAGGGCAATCCTCCAAGAGGTTGGTAACCACATTTCACTGAGGCAGCTTTGAAGGACGCTCCCAGCCATTGCCCTCAGAATCCTGTTGAGGACTGTGGTGCCGATGCTCGTGGGTCTTGCCCTTGGCACCGACATCACCTCCTGATGAGGACTTAGACAAAGTCTGTTCCTTTCGGGGACTGTGTTCCACTGACGGTCACTGGATTGATGCTCCGTGACCTCGGGGCTCTGAGAGGTCAAAAGCTGCCGGGTCGAGTCCTCCACAGCTGCTCCCAAGGGTGCCATTTCTGAAGCCGATGATGAGGCCGAGACCAAGGACTTTGGGCCAAACAGCATCTCCTTCTGCCTTTCACAATTCTTACGCCTTTTACTCATCATCTGAAGACACAGTGGGCAAGAGGAGGCATCGTGATTGGTCCCGAGGCATTGAAAGCAGCAATTGTGGTGGTCCATGATGGACATAGTCCTGCCACAATCAGTGCACTTCTTGAAACCACTAATCGAGGATATAGCAGGAAAAATGGCCCCCACGAGGTCAGACTCCAATGTTCTGATTAGGAGGGCATGAGAGAAAAAGTCCGTGCACAGAAAAAGAAAAAAGAAAGAAGTACCCGAGAAAAATGTGATGCTGAAGTAGCAATGGTTCTGGGACCGCAAGAAGATGATGATATGTGACCGAGAAAAGAACGAGAAAAAACAAAAAGAGTTTACCGCAAAAGGAGACAACCTTTTTCTGAGGTGAGAAGAGCAAATCTGAGCCGCTCAGAGCATGACTAGCACGGGTCCACCATCTTGGCCTCTAAACCAGCTCTACACTCCTGTTTTATAAAGTAAAATAAACATGTAGGGCCTGATATTCATCTGGGCCATAGCCGCTTAGCCCTGCACACCAACCCTTTAACCCTGGATATTCACTTCCGCGGCAATGAAAGTGAATATCCGGGTCTGGCCGCATTGCCCAATAGCCACCGAGGCTAACCATGCAGCATCGATATTAGATGCTGCATGGTTAGTGCTTGGTGCCTATAAGATAGGCAAGGTTTTTCCTCGTCTATCTTATAGGCGCTGAGCACTAACCATGCAGCTTCCAATATCGGTGCTGCACGGTTAGCGCCGGTCCCCGTCTCCACTCTACCCTGGAATGCCCCTGGCATGCCCTGATGCTAGGGCCACATCAAAAAAGTTATAGCAGTCTTAAATATTACTCTACCACCCTTCCTCCCTTCCTTTTTCTGAAACCAGATTGGGCCACCACAAAATTATTCTGGCTATTCAGTTGTGTTTCTATTGAGCAAAAATCTTCTACATTTTCTTTAGAGATCAAATCCATCATCAATGGCATTTTATTTGTCAGGGAGCTGAAATTTAGGAGGTAATTTCATAACTGAATGCATGTGTAAACAGCATGTGGATACTTTTCCCCGTGCAAGGATAGGCACATTTTGAAAAGCCTGCACATACTTCCTTTCCGAAAATTACCCCAGCCACAGTTGTCCCTGCTCTTTAGCACACACAGATTTTCAGGATTAATTTATGTGCATGCATGAATTGTCAAAAGTAGGAATGTTAAAGAAACCACTCCCTGGGAATGCCTCCACTCAGCTCATGTAAAGTTACACATGCACTGGCTGTACACATGTATCTTACTTCTACTACTTATCATCTGTATAGTGCTACAAGGCGTATGCAGTGCTGTACAGACACATGGAAGAAATGGTCCCTGCTCATCAGAGTTTACAATCTAGTCAAAAATGGCTTTTAAAATTGAAATAAAAGCTTTGCTATGGAGGAGGGGTTAGGACGGGCGCAACCCACTGTGCAAGCCAAGGAATTCCACGAGATGGCAATTCTGAGGGGAAACAGCAATGGGAGGAGGAGGAGCTTTGACATAAGACAAAGTAGGAGGCACAAACCCTGGTATATTTTTAGTATTTTATTTATTTAACAGTATTTATATACCACTTTTTCCTTTACATTAAACTCAGTTTTTATCTTGAGAAACAAGGTTAATTACATTAAACTCCATCATTGAACTCAAATATTTACATTGCAACAAGGTGTTTAAAAACTCTATAACTTGTGTTTCCATAACTTATTTACATGAGTAAACTATTTACAGTTTGTGGTCATATTGTATGATCGTGGACATTGTTCACTAGTCATTGTCCAGGTCTGGTGTGATGTTGCTGAAATGATCAATGAATAGGAGCATCTTTAGCATTTTCCTGACTTCTTTAGCATCATTCGTGCATCTGATATTATTCGGTAGGGAGTTCCATAGATTTGACACATATAATGAAAAGGCTCTATTTGAAGTGCCCTGCTTGGCTTTGGAGATTTGCTTTGGCATGGTTCAAGTGTTTTTATGATTTGTTCTTGACAGGTGGTTTTCAGGGTATATTTTTATTAGGTCTTGGAGTGATTCAGCTGATTCATTCTGGAATATTTTGAATATATTAGTGATAGCCTTGAATCTTGCACAGCTCCTGAGTGGGAGCCAATGAAGTTGGGCCAAGATTGATGTTATGTGTTCACGTTTGTTTGTTCCTGAGAGAATGTGAGCAGCGGTGTTCTGTACCATCTGTAGTGAATAGATTGTTGTTGTTGCTGGCAGTTCTTGGTAAATTGAGTTACAAAAGTCCAGTACTGGTGTGATTATGGCATTAGGACTATTCTGAAGACATTGTAAACTTAGGAGGGGCTTTAGTCCCTGAATAATTTTCATTTTGTGGTAAATGCTCTGTGTTGTCCTGTTAATATGGGCTTGTAAATTTAAGTTCTGATCGAAGATGACCCCTAGGTATTTAACTTCACTTTTGACAGCAATGTACCCGTCCTTTGTAGCTATTGTGGAGGGATGTTTGAAGGTCTTGTTTCTTGTTATTGTGAGTGCTTTCATTTTGCTATAGTTTAAGCTGAGAGTATGGGAGTTTAGCCAACCAGAGATTTCTGTGAGGCATTCAGTTATATTTGCATAATCCGGGCAATGTGCTATGACTTAAAAAGTGGATGAATGTATATGCTAAAAAGCATGGACGATAATGCTGACCCCTGGCAAGTTTTTCCTTGCCTATCATTGAGGCGCCGGGGCTTTTTCTGCTGTCGTGTTTCTATGTTTCTATGTTGTAGTGTTTGGTTTCAAAGGGCAGACTAGATAGGTCATGTGGCAGGGACCAGACCCTAAGTCCACAATGGAACACCAATGATCCAAGCACACAACATCATCATTGAGATTCCTTCAATCAAGCTTGCTGCAACTACAGGAACAACTCATCTCTCCACATAAAAACTAACTGTTTGGATTCTAATCCCATTTCCCAAGGAGCTTTGCAAACTCTTCCCAGCTTGATCTCATCCACAAACTGTGTACTGAACTTTAAAGCTGTTAGTAAAATATGTCATCAACTTCTTCAGCCCTAACAGCTTTAAAGTTCAGTACACAGTTTGTGGATGAGATCAAGCTGGGAAGAGTTTGCAAAATTCATGGGGAGATGGGATTAGAATCCAAACAGGTAGAGGCACATCCCAATGTGTCTTTCCAGGCCCCTGTGTGGCCAATCAGAATCAGGATGCCCAGAGGTAGACCCGATTCTGATCCCGCGGGGCCTAGACATGGCCATGGGATCAGAATCAGGTCTACAGCCATAACGTGCAGTCCAGGCCCTGATTCTGATTGGCCTGCATGCCCAGCAGATCCCTGGCTACATCAGTTAGGCTCCTGAATGGAGCCGTAGTGCCATGGTGTCCAATCACCATGACACTGCAGCTCCATTCAAGAGTTGTAAATGCCAGCTGCCACCGATCTCGTTTCTTCCCCACAGCCAGACCCTTGATCCAACTTCAGATGGCCAGGGTCCGGCTGCAGGGAACTTACTTAACGCCCTACCTTTTTTTCCCGGCCCGGCAGCAGGATCCCCTGACATTCAGGGTGACATATTCCACCTCTGTCCTCGTCTAAGTTCATGGCCTCTGAATCGGTCCTGTACATCTAGGGTCGCGGCCTGCCCATGCACAGCTTTCTCTCCACCTCTGGAATGCCCCCTCCCGCCCCCGTCTAAGTCTCCCCATACAAACACATTGTTCGTATGGGGAGGCTTTAGCTTGGGCTGGCAGGGGACTGAATAGCAGGGATGGGCAGCTGGGGCCTGGATTGGACAGCGGGGACCCCCTTAGTTTTTACATGGAGTCCATTGAGATGGGGAGAGATGAGTTGTTCTTATAGTTGTAGCAAGCTTGATTGAAGGGATCTCAAAAGTGGCATTGAGTGCTTGAATCATTGGTGTTCCCTTGTGGCCTTGGTGTCTGATCCCTGCCTAAGGGCCACGCCAATTGGCCCTCAGGCGAGGCCCGCCAGACCAGGCTCACCTGAGCATGCCAGAGTTTAAATCCCTTTCTTCTGTGCTGCTGCACTGATGATCTTCACCCCAATTGGCTATGTTGGAGGGGAGCAGGGAGAGGCTTCACTTGCCTGTTCTCTCTCAATGCCCCTGATCAGGCCGATAGCAGGAGAAGAGAGGCGGCAAGAAATGCAGCCATCATGGCTGGAGCAACCCCAGTGCCTATCATGATTTAAAGTTTAATAGGTATTAATAGGAATGAAGCACAGGACTGGGTGCCAAAGGGACAACAGTGGGAAGAGGAGTGATGACATAAGTAGGAATAGCAGCACAAACCCAGGCATTTTTTTCTAATATGATTTGAGCAGCACTCCTTCCATAGGCTGCATTAGATCACTTAAGGTGCATGGCTTTTACCTGGAATGTGCCCCCGTGCATCAGAAGTGAAATCCCACAAACTGCTGTGACCTGTGACCAAGTGCAGCTCAACTCATTTTAAGAAAAAATAGTTGGATTCTGGATTGTTAGGATACAGGATGGAGAAAAGGAAGAAAGGGGGGATTCTGGACTCTAGGGGGTGGAGGGCTGTAGGGGAAGAGGAGAAGGAAGATGCTGGGCTGAAGGGGAAGGGCAGAGAAGGGATGCTGGGCAGTAGGGGAAGTGGAAGGGCAGAGGAGTGATGTTGGACTGTGGGGGGTGGGGTAAGGGAAAAGAAAGAGGTGGCTGCTGGATTGTGGGTGTGGGAGAGTAAAAGAATAGGGGATATGATGGATGGTGAAGGGTATAGGAAGAGGTGAGATAATGCTGGACATTTGGGGAAAAATGGAAGAGGAGAAATGCTGAACTTTTGGGGTAGGTGATTCTGAGTTTTAAACGAAGTAGAGCAGGAAGATGCTGGGCTGAAGGAAAAGGGCATAGGAGAGATGGGAATGAAGGGGAAGTTGAAAATGAAGGTAAAGGAGAGTTGCTGGGCTGCAGGGAAAGCAGAAGGACAGAGGAGAGATACTAGGCTGTAAGGTTTGGGGAATGGCAGATGAGAGATTCTGCACTGAAGGGAAAGTGGAAGGTCAGAGGGGAGATGCTGGGCTGGAGGAGAAGGGGAAGGAGAAGGAAAAAGGGAGAGGGAATGCTGGCATGAAGGAGGAGGGGAGGGGGAGAGAGGAGATAAATAGGCTGTAGGGGAAAAGTAAGGGGAGAGGCCATGGGGGAGGGGCTTAGCATGGAAATGAGTGAGAAATGAATGAAAAGTTGGGAAAGTGGTAAAGTGGAGCTATCAGAGACTGGGGTGGGACTAAGAGGCAGAAGAAAGGAAATGG
This sequence comes from Ichthyophis bannanicus, assembly GCA_033557465.1. NCBI lineage: Eukaryota > Metazoa > Chordata > Amphibia > Gymnophiona > Ichthyophiidae > Ichthyophis > Ichthyophis bannanicus. The sequence continues at coordinate 113,638,912 of CM066031.1, forward strand.
AGAGAGTGACCAACAGGAAAATAGATAATCCTGGTGAGGGGATAGGAGACAAGGAAAAATAGATGGCTGGGAAAAGAGTGAGAATAGAGAGTGGTAGTGGAAGAAGGAGAGGGTATGGGTGAAAGAAGAGAATAAAAAGCTGGAGAAGTAGTGAGTTTGGGAGAGGAGGAATTGGAGGGCTAGGTAGAAAGGGGTAATGGACTAAAATGGATGAAAGAAGAAAAGGGAAAGTTGAAAGGTACTGAGGACTGGAGGGTGTAATTTGAGTAATTAGGCAGAAAAGAAAGAAATAGAGGAAAAAGCTGAAAGGGAAAGATCTGTGTCAAGGACAGATATGAGGAAGGATTGGACGAAGAAAGAGAAAAATGGCAGATGGATAGCAGATCCTGGAAAATTAGGAAAAAACAGAGGAAAGCAGAAAAGATAGACTTACTCTAATGTGACTGGAAAAATAAAATACCCAGATAAAATAGATAGAAAAATATTTTATTTTGAATTTATTAATCAGTAAATGCCAACTTTGGGAAAGATGCAGCTCTGATATCTTTGCATTTTGCTCATTACAAGAGGAAATACATTTCTATTTCTGTTTCTCCAGTTTTACTTTGCAAGCAGAATCTGGTTTCTTAAGAGTTTCAGTAAAACCTTTTTCTCCCTATTTCTATTTTTAATTTGTGGTCCCCTTGATTTGCCAATGGTCTGACTGTATTTTGCTTGTGTGACAGAGGTGGGATATTCTGCCTTTTCATATATTTATTTAGTACACATTTTTATTTAGTACACATTTGTATACCGCTGCTTCCTACGATCAGCAGCGGTTTACTTTACATATCAGGATGGATTGTACAGGACAGTAATTTGCAATGTACACAGTTTGATTAGAAGGATTTACACACAACACAGCTATTAGGTCACTGAATTTACACTTGATTGAGTGTGGGTGTCTTTACATATGTACATATATACATTATTATAGGTCAATAATTGCAGTTTCCCTTGACATAAGGTCGGAAGGGGTGGAACCATTTTGGTGCCGAGATAGTAGAAAGGGCTCCCTGCCTAGGTCAGGTTGTAATGAGCCTGAAATATATAGGGTTGTACAAGCCCTGACTGTGCTTTATGGTATGGCAAGCTAACTATATGCTCTGAGATTTTTGCAGTTTTGTAGTACTTCATAATGTACCTGGCAGTTGGCACTGGAGGGAAGTCGTATAGAAATCTGGCAGTCTTTCTCTATCTCCAGTGTATATGCAAACATTGTTGAGATACTTCTGAAGTTATTGTTGGGACAAAAGTGAAGCTCGTGAAGGAATCCACAGGAGTTGATTGGATGGGAGAGTGGGAGGCAGCACAGTAATCATTTGAATAGGGCAGCAAAAAAAGGTAACAGCAGCTCTGGGAGGGGTGGTGCAAGAACGTCCAAGTGGAGGGAGCTTAGTACTGTCTAGAAAAGCAGAAGAGGAAGAAAAGATCCCAGCATGACAAGCAGCTGCAACTGAAGGAAAACTAGATCTCAGCTGAAACTAAAAGGTGAATGAAGAGAGCAAGAGATAAAGAGGTTGTGAATGTAATCAAGTTTGTTGGAAAAGTCAGAAGATAATCAGAGAAGGAGAATGAAGATATGTTTAATAAGGGGATAAAAATGAGAAGTGCATTGACCTCACTGTCAGGAATATACAATTGACCATGAAATTATGGGACCAATATTAAATAGATACGGTCACCACATTAATTTAAGCAACAGCACCAGAGATTAAATGAACATATATATTCATCACTGCTATCCATTTATTTGTCAGCACTGAATATATACATTAATGCTGACTGCTCAAGCCACTGTCTGTTTAATTTAGGCCTGCTGTTTGGCAGGCCTAAATTAAATGAATAACTTTTCTGTTTCGCAGCGAATACTGCAACTAAAAGGATAAATCCCGATGCAAACTTCGCTTCTCCCCTAATCCATTCCCTAATTAAACAAATAATATCTGACCACTTAATGACTTAAGTGGCAAAATGTTATCTGTTTAAGTTTTAAAATATCTGGATGAAGACTAATGTGTTTGCCAGCCACTGACAAATGCACAAGTACTGCTGAATAAGTTCCACAGTGAGACAAATGGTTCCAGAAGGAAAACAAAAAAAGGGAGTAAAAAGCTAATACAGTGGGTTGCCGCAAATGAGGGAGGAAAGTGACTTAACAATGCCCTTTAAACTGAAAAAAAAAATCCTTAAGAAAAATGTGAACCAAGGACTGATGCCAAACCCATGTTCAAAGAAACCATTTATATGATTAGACGATATTATCACAACACTATTTTTTTTATCCTTGAAAGAAACAATAAGAAACAAGAACCATTGTAAAAAAGTGTTTTAAACAGAGCCTGCTGGGTGATCTGTTTTCAATGACATTGAGAACTACAGGCCAGTTAGTCTAACCTCTGTGGTTTGTAAATTATTGGAAAGGCTACTAAAGGAGAGAATAGTGAGGTTTCTGGAGTCCAATGGATTGCAGGATCCAAGACAGCATGGATTTATCAGAGGCAGGTCTTGTCAGACAAATCTGATTGATTTCTTTGACTTGGTGAACAGGGAGTTGGACTGAAGGAGAGCCCTAGGTGTTAGGTACTTGGATTTCAGTAAAGTCTTTGACACCATTCCACACAGGCAAATTGAGCACCCGAGGGATGGACCCTAAAGTTACTGATTGGATTAGAAAGGGTACAGTTAAATGGAGCTCACTGAGGAGAAGGAGTTATCAGTGATGTGCTTCAGGGATCTGTCCTTGGTCTGATTCTGTTTAACATCTTGGTTAGTGATATTGCAGAAGAACTGTTGGGTAAAGTTTGCTTGTTTGTATACAATACCAAAATCTGCAATGCAGTAGATACACAGGAAGAAGTCAACAAAGTGAGGAGGGATCTAGCTAAACTTGAAGAATGGTCTAGAATATGACAGCTAAAATGTAATGCTAAAAATACAGGGTCATGCATTTAGGCTGCAAAAATCCAAAGGCGTTCTACAGTGTAGGGTGTGAGGTACTTCTGTCCACAAAGGAAGAGTGGGACCTGGGCGTAATTGTGTCTGATGATCTTAAAGTAGCTAAACAGGTAGAAAAGGAGATTGCAAAAGCCAGAAGGATGCTTGGGTGTATAGGGAGAAGAATGGCCAGCAGAAAAAAAGGAGGTGATAATGCCTCTTTATAAGTCTCTGGTGCGACCTCATTTGGAGTATTGTGTGCTATTCTGGAGACCGCACCTTCAGAAGGATATAGGCAGGTTGGAGTCGGTGCAGAGGATGGCTACTAAAATGGTTTGTGGTCTTCATTATGAATCATATGAGGATAGACTTAAAGATCTTAATATGTTGTAGTGCCGAAGATGAACCCTTTGAGTAGCGGCAGTGAGCTCATATAATCCGGACCTTCTTCTGACTGTCCTATAAGATACATGCCACAATGCAGCAGTTTTCTTGCTTTAAATTCGGTCCCCTGGGTTTCTCGAGCCATCAGGCTTGGAGCAGCCCTTCTCCTTCACAGGAGGAAACTGGGCAAGCAGAGTTAGAGACTGGCACTAGCTCCAATCTCTCCAGTCCACAACATAAATTTATGATGAGAACAATCCATACTGCTTCTCAAATCAGTTCAGTTCAACACAAAGTCTTTCACAGAATGCACTACAAAGCTTAGCTGCACAGTTAGAAAGCTGTGCAGCTATCCCACTCTTCCTCCCTTCAGGTTCACTTAATTCTCTAATGGAACCTGCCCCAGGGCTAGAGCTTTTAGTGTTCAATCCTTTGTACCTCCATGGGTTCAGGATTCTTGATGTCTTCACAGGGCTGGGTTTCCATTGTCTCCTCCTCTTGGTTGGGGTAAATCTCTCCCTTGCTTGGGAACTGTGAGGGTTTATCTAGGTCCAAATCACCTGAGCTCTCCCCCTTCCTGCCTCTTTCAGGATCCGATGAGTAGTTCCTGATGAGCCAGGGAAATTCATCCAGATCAGAATCCCGACATGGATGAGTGGAGTGGATCTGTTCCCTCCTAACAGGAACGGGGCTGGTATGGGCTTTGCCTCTGGGGATTCAGGCCGAGTCTTTCATATGCTTGTTCGCTCTAGAATGCCTATGAGGCTGCAAGAGGGCTTGCACTATCCCGGAACCATGGCCTTCCCAGCTCCACAGGGGCTGATCACTACAGTGTATACTTTAGAGAACAGACACGATAGAGGCGATATGATAGAGACATTTAAATACCTCCGTGGCATAAATGCACAGGAGGGTCTCTTTCAAATGAAAGCAAGCTCTGCTATGAGGGGACATAGGATGAGAGTGAAATGGGATAGAATCAGGAGTGATATGTGGAAATATTTATTTACAGAAAGAGTAGTGGATCCATGGAATAGTCTCCCAGTGGAGGTGGTAGAGATGAGGACAGTATCTGAATTCAAAAAAGCATGGGACAAACACAGAGGATCTCTAAAGGTAAAAAGGGGACTATTGTAGTTGATATGGAAGGGCAGACTAGATAGGCCACATGGTCTTTTTCTGCCATCATGTTTCTATTTTTCTATCCAAATTGCAAGGAGGGGGCTAATTTTCCAGATCTCCATAAGAATAATTTGTTTTATATATTCCAGTCAAAGTTTTTGGGGGCTTTGCACAGTGACCCATTTGGCTTAGACTGGAGAAGGCTCTCCTATACTCTATCAGTTGCTCCTGGCATGTTAGGCTCTTCTGTAGACTGGGAGGCCTCGGTGATTAACTCTACAATGGAGACATTCACTATACTCACCAAGCCAAAACAGCACACTGCCACGCAGACAATCGCACACAGTACAAAAACGTAGGCAGGAATAATTTCTCACCAAAACTTTATTGATCCGTGATTATTAAGGGAGGCCAGATCCGACACAGGCCGTGTTTCGAACAACTCTTCCTCAGGGGTAGGCTCACCTTATACTTGAAAACTTGATAAGCATACGTCAATGAAACTAAGGGGTATGTTTACTAAACTGCGGTAATCGTGAATAACGCGCGTTGTATAACGTTAACGCTCGTTAGAGTGTCATAACACACGTTATGACGCGCTAACAAGCATTAACGTTATACAACGTGCATTATCACGCGCTAACAAGCGTAATGCTCCGCGGTACGGTAAAATACCGCAGAAGGTGGAGAGAGGGCGGAGAGAAGGGGTAAATGGGCGGAGAGTGGGCGGGGAGAGGCTCCCCTCACACCAACGCGCTGAATTGCAGGGCTGAATTCCAACGCGAATGAAAACCTACCGTTAAAGGCACATTACAGGGGAGAGAAACCATTTAAGTGTCAGCAATGTACAGCCCAGGCAGGGAAACCAAAAAAGAGTGATAAGTGTGATATATGTGCACAGAACAAAAGGGCACAGAAACACTGAAAATGACCCCAACAAACTGGAAAAAACCAATAACCAAGCTGGGAAATAGTGGTATCAATGACATAACATCAACCCTCCCCCCCCCGAGTAAGCTCCATAGAACAGATATAAATCGTGGAAGGGTTTATACGCCGTCCCCATACAAGGTGAATGAGCCCACAGTGACATAGCGCTGCTCAGGGATTTCCCCACCATTGGACAGGTGCACATGTCCCGCAACATCAGGGCGGGCATGTCGGAACGGCAACTGGACAGATGCCGGAGAAGGGGATACAAAGGGCCGCAGGCGGCACATGCTGTGGTAGAGCTGGGCCACAGTGCAGATAGGGTGATGCCTAGGTGGCCCATACGAATGCTGAAACAGCGGAGCAGCCAGACAGCAACTGCTGAAGGTCCAACATGGGCACGAGTGGGTTTCCCAAAGTGTCACAGGGGATAGTACCCAACAGCTACCCCCAAGGGCACGGAACATTGGCAGGCGGGGCTGGGGGGAGCGTGGACGTCTATGCAGGCACCCCTACCCCAGAACCCGCACCATAGGCAGCCGCCTACCTGCACACTGGATGGCCTGAGACTGCGCACCACTAGCTCCACCAGCAGAAGGGCATGTCAGCACGGTGGCTGAGGGATACTTGTGGTGGAGGGGGCAGTGGCAGCTGCCCAGAGCAGACCGTGGCCTAGCCCTGTGTAGGTGGGTGCCGTGCACTGCAACAGACAGGGAATGCACCAGGGAATGCACCATCTCTGTGATAACATGGTGGTGCAGTGCACAAAACCAGTATATTCAGAAGGTCACAGGTTCAAGTCCAGCTGTGGTTTCCGCCAACCCAGTCCTCATATTTTACCCACTACTATAACGTGCTAATACAGACAGAACCTTTCGTGCAGATGACGTAAACATGCCAAAAACACCTACATTTTACCCTACAGGGCACAGACACCATAAACATGCACATTACCTAGAGCAGAGCCTCCCAAATGCAGTCCTGGCGAGCCAAACCCCATTCAGGTTCCATGCTGCCTCTGATAAAGATGCCTGTGCTGCATTTCTATGCGCCACCCCCATGGTATGCAGATATATCTCATGCATATTCATGAGGGACAGCATGAAAACCCGAAGTGTTTTGCACCACAGGAATGGAGTTGGGAACCTCTTTATTTTATTTATTTAGCTGTATTTATATTCCGCTTTTCACCGGGTCAAAGCGGTCAATTGGGGGATACATTTAACACAAGGGGATATGACACACATACGCTAATACTTACAGGGAACATGGGCAATGGAGGGTTAAGTGGCTTGCCCAAGACCACAAGGAGTGCCTATAGGACTAGAAATCCCAGTCCCTCCGGCCTGAGATTGCTGTCCCCAGGTGGGACTCGAACCCCCGGCCTTCCGGCCTGAAGTACCTTGTCCTAACCACTAGACCACTCCTCCCACCTCTGCCTTAAAGCAGCAGCCAACAGGGGCAGACACACCCGCACCCACAGGCCCCATTATCCAAAGCCTCCTGGAGAGGCAGGACTTTGGGCTCTGCGTGCATCTCCCAATACTAGCACTTGCATACCTTAGTAATGCCACCCTAAACCTGGGAATATGGTACACATCTATCAAAAGGTTGCTATGATTACTGGCAGATAGCAATTCCTAGGTTAAGTACAATTTTCGGAGTGAGCTGCATCATAGCAACCTTTCTGATGTCTGTGGAGTGTGCTACAGGTCTTGTGTCTGACAGTGTTTACCAATCTGGGGAGTGACTCCTACAGTATTGTGTACCATAGCCATGCCTGCACTGTGCCCAGGACTGGTGTGGTGGCCTGGGCTGCCCAACACCTCTATAGTTGCACAATGCTGGCATAGGTGTGGGGAGTGTGTGTCTGTCTATCCAGTGTGTGGTGGCTGCCAACACCCTCCACAGCCCACACTGCTAGCACTGTTGCCAGTATTGGCCTGCCAATGTGCATAATGAGGAGCAAGGTACTGTGGGAATAGCCTGGATAGGGTGGCCTGGCCACATCTGCATAGGGCACAGGGCAATGGCCGGACATTGTAGTGTCCGGTACCACCTGCACAGACAGGGTGGCCATAGCATGTCCTTCTGGGAGGTCACTCTCACCCTGACTGAGCAGTGACCATGGCATGGCTCGGTTCCCCCATAGTGCTATATACTATTTCTTTTGTGTGATATTTATGGGTTTTCTTTTGGGTCCCAACCACTGACTTATCTGCTTGGTGTGTATGCTGATATCCCCGTTCTGGGTACATGCATCTCCTCCAGGACCATGCACTATGGACTAGCTGGAGGACTGTCTGCAGCTAGTATGTGTCTTGCTGGAACACCGTGCAGGGTGCAGCGGCTGGAGGCTTGCTGCTGTAGAATGTCAGATAATGGTGGGGGGCAGCTGAGCATTTCTAGACCTGCTGTCTGTCTGCTATTGCGTTATGGATGTGTACTGCTCTGCATTGCCTGCCCTGTAGGGTGTTTGATCCCTAGCAGGACTGGGGTGATGGTCCCCTCTACTGCCACCATTGCAGGGGGGTAGAAAGTGGACCTGTTGATGGGAGATCCTGAGCCCCAGAGGGTAGGTTGGGTGGTGGTATGTAATCTGCCTGGTAACCACAGCAGAATGTGGGTGTGGGGCCGTGCCGTCCTCCTGTAGCCAGCTGGGTGTTTATTAGCAGCTCTAGCCCACTGGTTACTTCACTGCCCATGGAGCCAGAGGTCATGGGTTCACAACCCACAGTGGGGTTCATCGATAGGGCTGTCTTAGGCATTGTCTATTTTTATTGTATATTAGTGCTGCCAGCACAACCACCCTCAGGGTACTGTCACCTTAGGGTGGCTCATACGGCGCCCTATAGGGCACCTCATATGTCGCCTTATAGGGCGCCTCATACATCGCCCTATAAAGCGTCTTATAAGGTGCCTTATATGGTGTCCTATAGGGGATGTTATAGGGTGCCTTGGCAGACAGCGCTCATTATAATGTGCCCTATGGATTGCCTTCTAGGGTGCCTTATGTGGCACCTTAGGTTACGCCACTGTGAGGGTGTGTTTGCTGGCAGCACTATTAACGTACAACTAAACTTCCTCACAGCCCAATACTTAACCCTTTCCAGGCTAAGCCCAAAACTTTCGGGATCCAAACATCTGCCTAAATATTCCTATCAAATGGTATATAATACATGACCATGGCAGAGGGAACGTCACTATTGGAACATATTGAATAAGACGGGTACAATTTTCCTGACATATGCAAACATTAACCCGGCTGTAGACTGTGGATTAAAATATTATAGTAGGCTTTCAAAGGGTTACACATGACACCTCAGCCAGCCTTATTCATTAGGCACACTGGGGAATCAAACCCATCACCCTTGTACCATCGGTCTGTGTAGTAGTTATTGTGCTACAGCTCTGTTTCTGTATTTGGGTGCCTGCGCGCCTTCTTACGCTTAACGCGCAGTAACGCGCCCTGTAACGATCGTTGCTGCGCAGCGCGTTATAGCACGCGTTATCACTAACGATGTACCGCCCATGTCCTTTTTTGGCATTTCTTCCACTAACGCGGCTCCTAACGCGAATCACACTAATGCAGTTTAGTAAACATACCCCTAAATGTTTCACTGGTAGTAAAACAAATTTTCATAAATATGCGAAAACCGCCATTGCTTGACTGCCTGACTGAAGTGGTATTTAAAGGTGCGGAAGAATTGAAAGAAATATCGATACATCGGGAAGATGTCTTACAACTATTAGATAAACTGAAGAGTAGCAAATCACCTGGGCCGGATGGTATACATCCAAGGGTGTTGAAAGAACTGAAATATGAGATTGCAGACCTGCTATCAGTAATCTGTGACCTATCATTAAAATCATCTCTAATACCTGAAGATTGGAGGATCGCCAATGTAACACCAATTTTTAAAAAGGGTTCCAGGGGTGATCCGGGAAACTACAGACCGGTGAGCCTGACGTCAGTACCGGGAAAAATGGTAGAAACCATCATAAAGAATAAAATTACTCAGCATGTAGATAGTCATGACCTAATGGGAGACAGCCAACATGGCTTTAGACAAGGAAGATCTTGTCTTACTAATCTGTTATGTTTTTTTGAAGGAGTGAATAAACAGGTGGACAAAGGTGAGTCGGTTGATATTGTGTATCTGGACTTTCAGAAAGCCTTTGACAAGGTCCCTCATCAGAGACTTTTGGCAAAACTAAAGAGTCATGGGATAGCAGGCCGTGTACTATTGTGGATCAGGAACTGGTTAAAAGATAGAAAGCAGAGGGTGGGGCTAAATGGCCAATTTTCCCATTGGAGAAAGGTGAATAGTGGTGTACCCCAGGGATCTGTTCTGGGTCCGCTGCTTTTGACATATTCATAAATGACCTGGAAAGTGGAATAACGAGTGAGGTTATCAAATTTGCAGATGACACAAAACTATTTAAAGTTGTTAAAACCCAAGAGGATTGTGAAAAATTGCAAGAGGATCTTGATAAATTGGAAGACTGGGCATCAAAATGGCAGATGAAATTTAATGTGGACAAGTGCAAGGTTATGCACCTAAGGAAGAACAACCCAAACTATGGTTACACGATGCAAGGTTCCACATTAGGAACCACCACCCAGGAAAAAGATTTAGGCATCATTGTGGATACCATGTTAAAACCCTCGGCCTAGTGTGCTGGGGCGGCCAAGAGAGCAAATAGAATGCTAGGTTTGATAAGGAAAGGAATGGAAAATAAAACAAAAGATATTATAATGCCTCTATATCGTTCCATGGTGAGACCGCACCTTGAATATTGTGTGCAATTCTGGTCGCCGTATCTTAAAAAGGATATAGCGATTTTAGAAAAGGTTCAGAGAAGAGCCACCAAAATGGTAAAGGGGATGGAAGGATACTCCTACGAAGAAAGGCTAAAAAGGTTAGGGCTCTTTAACCTAGAAAAGAGACGGCTGAGGGGAGATATGATAGAAGTCTATAAATTAATGAACGGAGTGGAACGGGTAAACGTAGATCGATTGTTTACGTTATCAGAATATAGAAAGACTAGGGGACATGCAATGAAGCTACAGGGTAAACTATTTAAGACTAATAAAAGAAAATATTTTTTCACTCAACGTGTAATCAAACTCTGGAATTTGTTACCGGAGGATGTAGTAAAGGCTGTTAGTGTAGCTGGGTTTAAAAAAGGTTTGGACAAGTTCCTGGAGGAAAGGTCCATAAACCATTATTAAGAAGTGACCGAAGATATCACTGCTTGACCCAGTACAAGCATTGTGGAACTGGTGTCTCTTGGTGAAACTGCTAGGTACATATGACCTAGATTGGCCACTGTTGGAAACAGAATACTGGGTTTGATGGACCTTGGTCTGACCCAGTATGGCATATCTTATATTCTTATGTAAAGGCTCGTAATACACACCTAGGAATCTTATGAAAGTCTGGAACCTTGAAACAGGTTGTCTTAACTTGAGGTAATCATGACACAATTTTTTTCAAGTTAACAACTGCTTCCGTAGCTCTGCCTGCCTTTTGGGTCCTGTACATGGAATGGGAAGCATTTCAGAGAATGCTACCCTGGAAATTCTGGATTTCAACTTCTTACCTAAAATCCTAAATTTGGCCTCCAGAACCTCTCTTCCACACTTTCCTATGTCATTGGTACCAACATGTACCAAGACAGCAGACTCCTCCCCAGTGCTATCTAAAACCTTGCCTAGGTGGCACATGAGTTTTGTGGGACAGATGTGACTGCAAGGTTTTTTTTACCATTTATACTAGGTAGCAGCCATGAGACTGCCAGTAGTGTGACTTGTGACCCCCTATTAATGCCCCCAGCAAAGGCATGTAGGGCTTAAGGTGTTTGTTTCCTTCTTGAACCGGTATTCCACTATTTCCTGAGGCAAAGCCTTTTGGGAAATGTAGTTCTCTTTTACCGTCCAATAAAGGGTAGTGTGACTCAAAAGTGGTTAAAGCAACAAGGATTTATTCCCCTCCCGGGGTGGATTTCAACAAGGAAAAAACGGTACAAAAACCAGGTGCTTCTGAAAGAAGGACAAAATAAAGTTTCCAAACTTAAACAGCTTACTTCAGCACAAAAGCATGGCATCCAGCAATCAAGGTAAACAGTTCTGTTTTCTTCACAGCTTTGTACTTTTAAATCCCAACAACTCTGTATTTCTCTTCAAAGCATTAATTCAACGCAGGGATAATATATCATTAGATAATGTAATCGTACAGTCCATCAATTCCTCTGGAGTATTTACAAACTCTGGCTCTGTCTCCATTAATTCCTCTTGTGAGGCAGGAAATGTTTGCAACGTTAAATCTTGTGCCACGCCTTTCCTCACTGTTTTAGGCTTCTGGCTATACTCTTGAATCAGGTACTGCTTTAAACAAGCATTCTCATCACAGTCATTCTCTTCACATCCCCAACCCTCCGGGTAGATAAAATCACAGTGATTATTAAAACCCCAGCCTTTAGGCTTGCCTCTAGACCTGGCTGAAAGAGGTTTTCCCTGAGACGTAGGAATGGCTGTAGGTTCCAAACCTGACTTGTGCACAGAAGGTTTAAACTGCCTTCCTGGCTTTCTCTCCTTTTTGTAATCCTCAGGATACTGCAGATAACCTGGTCTGCTTCTGTTGTATCTTTCTCTTGGAGACTCTGTCCTCTCTCTGAATGGACGCTCAGTTCCTCCCTTCCACGGAGACTCTGTCCTTCTCCTCCCTGGGATAACCTTGCTTGCTCCGTTTTCTTCAATACCTTCCAAACCTTCCTCAACTCCTTCGATACCTTCCTCCACTCCTTCGATTTCCTCTACTGGGACCTCTTTATTAGTCTGAATTCTAGGGTAGTGCTTAACTCCACCCCCTAACAGGTGTTCTGAATTAGATCGTGACTCCCTATCTAATTGGCAGCACTGGTGTATTTCTTTCCCTTGTGCTTGGTTTCCATGGCCACCATTAGCCTTGTGCTTTTGTTTATGCCTCAGCACTGCTCCTGTTTCCTGCTTTTTAGCTCTTTCTGAAGGGCTGGAGGGACCCACTATGTCACAGATCCCCCCCCCCCCTTAAAATATTACGGGCTGCCGGAACCTGAGACGGACAGCACGTAATCCGGGAAAGAGCATCTGCATTACTGTGCAATTTGCCCGCCCGGTGCTGTACTACAAAATCATACGCTTGTAACGCCAAATGCCACCTAGTCAGCCTGGCATTACTGTTCCGCATCTAATGCAGCCATTTCAATGGGGCATGGTCCGTAATCAAATAAAATTTACGACCCGTGAGATAAAATCGCAAAGTTTCCACCGCCCACTTAATCGCGAGACATTCGCATTCCACTGTGGAGTATTTTTGTTCAGCTTTGGATAACTTCCTGCTCAAGTATGTCACCGGGTGTTCAACCCCTTCAAACACTTGCGACATTACAGCCCCTATCCCCGTCTCGGAAGCGTCCGTTTGCACGGGGAAGGGTAAGTCGAAGTTAATCCCCCTAAGCACTGGGGCCCTACATAGTTTGTCTTTTAAGGCTATGAACACCCTTTCAGCGTCCGGGGTCCATTTAATGTTATTCGGGGCATTCTTTCGCAGCATTTCCGTGAGTGGAGCACTCTCCTCCGCAAATCGCGGAATGAATCTGCGGTAGTACCCTACCAAACCCAAAAATCCCCGCATTTGCCTTTTGTTACTGGGGCGTGGAAAGTTTTGTACACTTTCAATTTTGCTGGCTAAGGGCTTCACCATACCTCCTCCCACCATGTGGCCTAAATATTTGACTTCTTTCCTGGCGAAAAGACACTTCTTGGGCATAGGCAAAGGCTCGTTTCAAAGCAGGGTCCGCTTTCTTTTCCCCTGGGAAGGAAGGGAATTTTTTCACTAATTCTGCTGGTACCCAGGGTAACCCCTCCCCGGCTTCCAATCCAGCCCTTCCTTGGGTTCTATGTTGCCTTTCCTGTCTTTTCTTTGCCTTCCCTTTTTTCCCCTTCTTGGATGGGGCATCAAAAAGGTCAGTCTGTGCGGGCAATGGGCCTGTCATTTCCTCTTCACTTTCCCTTTCTGATTCAGGGAAATCCTCCCTATTTCGGGATGGTCCTGCTACTTCCTCTTCAGGGTCCATTTCACCCTGAGGGGGTTTGGCCTGGGACCGGGTAGAGACATAGCCTGTCCTTTCCTCTATACCCTTCCCTAACCCCTGGCAAAATAGGGGCCAATCATTTCCTAAAATGATATCATATAATAACTGTGGGACTATTGCCACCTTCACTTTCTTTTGCGTTCCTAACCCTTCTATGGTAAGATCATATACAGGGTAATAGGAGGCTGACCCGTGTACGCATTGTACTCTCACTTGCCCTACTGCTTGACCTGGTGCTGACTGGGCTTGTATGGCTTCCCAGAGCCGTTGGGACACCATACTCTGGTCAGCACCAGAGTCAAGTAGCGCTTGGGCCTCTATGCCCTCTACATGCACGGGAATTAAAAACCCTGCCTGGATTTTCTTCCCATTGCCAGACACTAATGCAGTACATAAAACACAGTCTTTTTGGAAATGCCCAAAGTTCCCACACTTGAAACATTTTCCTTTACCACCAGGAAAAGCCACATTTTCACAAGGTATTTTACTTCGTGCATTCCTATCTATATTACCAGCCCTTGTTGCTCCCAGAATGCCTAATTTTGAGGTTTTTGCAAATTCGGCCTCAAAATATCGTTCTGTCATGCTGGCTGCTTCCTCTGTGGTTCTACAATTTTGCAACATGAGAAAGGTTTTTATATCTGGTGGCACAGCTTCTAAATACTGTTCCAGAATTACATTATCCATTATAGACTCTACAGTCTTATGCTCTGGTTTAATCCACTTCCAGGCCAAGCCTTTTATTCTATAGTACAGGGCTTTAGGGGTTTCTCCAGGCTTTAATTTTGCCTCCCTAAACCTGCGTCGGTAGAATAAAGGGGTCAGCCCTAATCTATCTCTCACCACATTCTTAATTGCATCATAATCTACTGTCAAGGTAGCAGGCATCGACTTATACGCAGATAACGCTTCGCCTGATAAGGACATTGCAAACTTTATAGCCCACTGCTCCTTAGGCAGTTTTATGGCTTCTGCGATACGCTCAAATACGTCTATATAGTCGTCCAAGTTATCCGTAGGCGCTAATTGTCCCAGCATAAGTGCACCACTACTAGGTAGTCCTACCCCTTGGGTATACATTGGTAAGTCCTTTGCTGGCTCCTGCTGCTTCTTCACTAGTTGTTCCATGAGCTCTCTAATAGGTCTCTGCTGCTCATGGATGGCTGCCATTGTTTGTTCCTGCACGCTTCGGGTCATCTCTAGTTGTTTGTCCCACTGTAGAGACATCCATCTTAGCATCTCCTGAGGCTCCATCTTGGGTCCAGGTACCTGAGAAAACACACAAAAAAAAAACACCAAGTGTAGCCTGGAAAAAAAAATTTCCTCCTTTCTTTTTTTTTTTTTTTTCAATGCTGTGCACTATTTCTGTGCACTACCTCTTCCTCTGATTTATCCCTCTACACTTATGCCTAGCCACAATTACCTGGGCCCAGTGCAGAGTCAGGCACTGAGAAAGAGTAGCTCCCCGTCTGACCGACTGTCAGCCGAGCACAGGATTCTGCTGCTCCTGGATGTCAGCTCCTTGCTGCTGGACTCTTGTCCTTCCAGGTGTCCTTTAATCCAGGTGAAAATCCTGCCAACTACGCCATTTGTGACCCCCTATTAATGCCCCCAGCAAAGTCATGTAGGGCTTAAGGGGTTTGTTTCCTTCTTGAACAGGTATTCCACTATTTCCTGAGGCAAAGCCTTTTGGGAAATGTAGTTCTCTTTTACCGTCCAATAAAGGATAGTGTGACTCAAAAGTGGTTAAAGCAACAAGGATTTATTCCCCTCCCGGGGTGGATTTCAACAAGGAAAATAAGGTACAAAAAACAGGTGCTTCTGGCAGAAGGACAAAATAAAGTTTCCAATCTTAAACAGCTTACTTCAACACAAAAACATGGCATCCAGCAATCAAGGTAAACAGTTCTGTTTTCTTTACAGCTTTGTACTTTTAAATCCCAACAACTCTGTATTTCTCTTCAAAGCATTAATTCAATGCAGGGATAATATATCATTAGATAATGTAATCGTACAGTCCATCAATTCCTCTGGAGTATTTACAAACTCTGGCTCTGTCTCCATTAATTCCTCTTGTGAGGCAGGAAATGTTTGCAACGTTAAATCTTGTGCCACGCCTTTCCTCACTGCTTTAGGCTTCTGGCTATACTCTTGAATCAGGTACTGCTTTAAACAAGCATTCTCATCACAGTCATTCTCTTCACATCCCCAACCCTCCGGGTAGATAAAATCACAGTGATTATTAAAACCCCAGCCTTTAGGCTTACCTCTAGACCTGGCTGAAAGAGGTTTTCCCTGAGACGTAGGAATGGCTGTAGGTTCCAAACCTGACTTGTGCACAGAAGGTTTAAACTGCCTTCCTGGCTTTCTCTCCTTTTTGTAATCCTCAGGATACTGCAGATAACCTGGTCTGCTTCTGTTGTATCTTTCTCTTGGAGACTCTGTCCTCTCTCTGAATGGACGCTCAGTTCCTCCCTTCCACGGAGACTCTGTCCTTCTCCTCCCTGGGATAACCTTGCTTGCTCCGTTCTCTTCAATACCTTCCAAACCTTCCTCAACTCCTTCGATACCTTCCTCCACTCCTTCGATTTCCTCTACTGGGACTTCTTTATGAGTCTGAATTCTAGGGTAGTGCTTAACTGCACCCCCTAACAGGTGTTCTGAATTAGCTCGTGACTCCCTATCTAATTGGCAGCACTGGTGTATTTCTTTCCCTTGTGCTTGGTTTCCATGGCCACCATTAGCCATGTGCTTTTGTTTATGCCTCAGCACTGCTCCTGTTTTCCTGCTTTTTAGCTCTTTATGAAGGGCTGGAGGGACCCACTATATCACAGAATGCACTTAATGACACCTCTTGAGGTGGCATTAAGTATAGCTGTATTATTGGCAGTTGTGGCAGCTACCATGCAGTAACATCCCACACACTAGCTGTGACTGGCTGCCACACCCATTTTCTGCCCTGAACCTGTTACCATACTGCCCAAACTTGTGCTATGCTATGGGTTTTCTACCACAGTGTTGGGTTTTTTTTTGCATGCAACAACTGTTAACACGGGCCCAAGCTAACAGTTGCTATGTGGTAACACCCACTTTAAGTACTTGCTTCACTTTAGTTAACATGCCCCTATGTGTCTATACCTTGTACACTTGAACTATGCCAATGTTTTGGAGCTAATAATCTCTTCTGGAAGTCTGTTCCAGATGTCTACCACTTTCTCAGTATTTTCTCATGTTTCTTTTGTGTTTCCCCCTTCATTTTCATATGATGACCCCTTGTCCTTGTCCTGGTTTTTCATGGATACTTAGGAGAGGGCAGTGGCCTAGTGGATGGAGCAAATTACCTCAGGCTGGTAGGCCATGGGTTCAAATCCTGCTACAGAACAGCAACCTTGGGCCAGAAAAAGACCACATGGCCTATCTACTCTGTCCTTCCATATCAACAACTACAACAGTCCACTTTTTACCTTTAGAGATCCTCTGTGTTTGTCCCATGCTTTTTTGAATTCAGTTACTGTCCTCATCTCTACCACCTCCACTGGGAGACTATTCCACGGATCCACTACTCTTTCTGTAAAGAAATATTTCCGCATATCACTCCTGAAGCTATCTCCCTTAACCCTCATCCCATGTCCCCTCACAGCGGAATTTGCTTTCAATTGAAAGAGGCTCTCTCCCTGAACATTTATGCCAGGAGGTATTTAAACATCTCAATCATATCACTTCTATCCCACCTTTCCTCTAAGGTGTACATATTAAGATCCTTAAGTCTGTCCTCATATGCTTTATAATGAAGACCACTAATCATTTTAGTAGCCATCCTCTGCACCGACTCCATCCTGTTCACATCCTTTTGAAGGTGCGATCTCCAGAATTGCACACTATACTCCAAATGGGGTTGCACCAAAGACTTATACAGAGGCACTATCACCTCCTTTTTCTGCTAGCCATTCCTTTCCGTATGCACCCAAGCATCCATCTAGGTTTTGCCGTCACCTTTTCCACCTGTTTAACTACTTTAAGATCATCAGACACAACCACGTCTAGATCCCACTCTTCTTTAGTGGACAAAAGTACTTCACCCCCTATACTATATTGCTCCCTTAGATTGCTGCAGCCCAAATGCATGACCTTGCCAAATTCTAGACCATTCTTCAAGCTTAGCTAGGTCCCTCCTGGGTGTCTACTCTGTTGCAGATTTTGGTATCATCCGCAAAGAATCCAAAATAAGGTAAACCTACTGGAATCAACCTAAACAACTCATAAAGCCCAAAGATTCCAAATTTTTTTGATACCCCCAAAAATAATTGTTTTTTGGGGGTATCAAAAAAATTTGGAATCATCCGCAAAGAGGCAAACCTTACATGACAGCCTTCCGCTATATCACTAACAAAGATGTTAAAGAGAATCGGACCAAGGACAGATCCCTGGGGCAGACCACTGGTAACATCCTTCTCCTCAGAGTGAGCTCCATTTACCTGTACTCTTTGTTGCCTCCCACCCAACCAATTTCTAACCCAAACAGTAACTTTAGGGTCCATCCCTAGGGTGCTCAGTTTGTTTATAAGTCGCTTGTGAGGTACAGTATCAAAGGCTTTACTGAAATCTAAATACAACACATCTAGGGCTCTCCCTCGGTCCAACTCCCTGGTCACCCAGTCAAAGAAATCAATCAGATTTGCCTGAGAAGACCAGCCTCTGGTGAATCCATGCTGCCTCGGATCCTGTAATCCGCTGGACTCAAGAAACCTTACTATTTTCTCTTTCAGCAGCGTTTCCAATAACACAGGTACACTACCAAAAAACTGCCTCCAGTTTTGCAACTGATTCCTATAGATTTTGGGGTGCTGAATCCAGGAAAAATAGCCAAAATGTTCCATCATGTCACGTTTTCTTGCAAAATTAGATTTCTTACCCATATAAGGAATGTTCACATAATTTCTTTTTAGCCGACTGCAGTTTATTTTCTTGGCCCAAAATAGAGGTTGTAATGGTTAACTAACTAGAAACACTCCCTCATGATATTTTAGAGTGTTTTGTATTCATTTTATACATTAACAGGACAATTGGGAGGTGGGGGGCTAAATCCAGTACTCGCGCTGGTGCATGTTCTTTCCTGTTCGCCTCACCTCGTTCGCTTGCTCAAACACGGTGGTTGCGACATGAACGTTCCTGTCAAATTTCAGTTTCTTGCAAGTTCATTATTACCTTTTGTTTGCTCAGTCGTAATCCAGCTTTATTCTGAAGTGGTTCACTACAGTTGTAGTTTGCAGTGCTGTGTATTTGTGATGGCTCACAGAGCCAGAGGTTGCGTCAACTCTCCGGACAGTTTTTGTTTTATTTGTGGGGAATATACCGTGAAAAAGCGGCAGAGGAACATTTCTGCATTTATTAAAAAAGTATATTTCGCCTATTTCGGTTTGAAGTTAGGCGATCAAGACAAACCGTGGGCTCCTCACAAAGTGTACAAGACATGTGAGGAAGATCTACGCTTATGGATGAAAGGTAAAAAACAAGCATTTCGTTTCGGAATACCTATGATGTGGCGTGAACAAAGAGACCACAGCAGTGACTGCTATTTTTGCTCTTGCATTGTGAAGGGATACAACTTAAAAAATAAGAACGTAATAAGTTACCCCAACCTTCCCTCAGCAATTAGGCCTATGCCTCATAGCAACGAAGTACCTGTGCCTGAACCACCAAAATCTTTGGATCATATTTGTGTGGACGGTTCTGATCATGATGAGACTCATCAGATGGCTTTTCCCGATGAGTCCAGTACTTCCAAGTTTGAAACTGAACCAGATCCGAAACCTGAACTTTTCTCTCAAGCTGAATTGAATGATTTAGTCCGGGATTTAGGACTCCCAAAAGATGCTGCCCAACTGCTAGGTTCTCGGCTTAAACAGAAAAATCTATTGTCACCAGGAACAACTTTTTATTGGTACCGCAACCGCGAGACACAATTTTTGAAGTATTTCAGCAAAGAGGAAGATTTGGTATTTTGCAACGATATATACGGAGTGATGGAAAAGTTTAAACTCAAGTATGATCCTGCTGAATGGCGGCTGTTCATTGATTCGTCAAAAGACAGCATAAAAGGTGTTCTTCTTCATAATGGCAACACATTTGCTTCAGTTCCTATTGCTCACTCTGTTATTCTCCAAGAAAAATATGAGAATTTGGCCCTGATTCTTCAGAAGATTCGTTATGATGAGCATAAGTGGATGATTTGTGGAGACTTTAAAATTCTATCCATGCTATTAGGGCAGCAATCTGGTTTCACCAAATATCCCTGCTTCCTTTGCTTGTGGGATAGCCGGGCCCGCGACCTACACTGTGGGAAAAAAGACTGGCCAATTCGGGAGTATTTGAGACCCGGTGAGAAAAATGTTCTTCATGAGAGCTTGGTACCTTGTGATAAAATTCTATTACCACCTCCCCACATTGTTGGGTCTCATTAAGCAATTCATCAAGTCCCTTCCAAAAGATGGTGAGTGCTTTTGGTACCTTTGCTCAAAGTTCCCCCGACTTTCTGAAGCAAAGCTAAAGGAAGGAGTGTTTGTTGGCCCTGATATAAGGAAACTCATTTCAGATGGAGCATTCACTGAAACGATGTCTGAGAAGGAAAAAGAAGCCTGGGATTCCTTCAAGGATGTTGTTCTCAAATTCTTGGGGAATAGGCGGGATGAGAACTATAAGGATATTGTTGCCAGGATGCTCAATGCCTTCAAAGAACAAGGCTGTAACATGAGCCTGAAAGTCCATTTCTTGCACTCCCATGTGAACTACTTTCCTGAAAACCTGGGGGCGTACAGTGAAGAACAAGGTGAAAGGTTTCACCAGGACATCAAGGACGCAGAGAGAAGGTACCAAGGAAGATGGAACACCACTATGATGGCTGATTTCAGCTGGTTGCTGCTGCGGGAAACCCCAGATGAAAAATACGCCAAGCAGCGCACCAAGAGAAGCATTCGGGGGAAGAAGAAACGGGCCCACCAGGAGATTGATTGACCCAAGAATGACTTTAAAATCTAAACTGTGTTGACAAATATCGTGTTTTTACTAAACTTTGAAATAAAAATTTGCTAGTTATTACCACATTGTCGGATCTCATTTATTAGAATTTTATTTTCACACCATCGGGTGTTTGTCTTCATGTATTGCAATGGTGCGGTTTGCGTTTTCTATTCTTACATACATATCTGTACAACATTTTTTGCACATTTCTTTGCTTTGCTTTGTGTCTAACCTCGCTCTTATATGCTCAATGTTTGTGCACATGTATGTGGCTGTTTTAAGTGCAGACAATTTTGCTACCATCACAGTGTGTTTTGTTGACATTATTCTTATGTGCTGCCTTGTTACAATTTTCTTTATTCTTATTTGAATAACTACTAAACAATTAGTATAAAGAATTCATCCAAGAAACTTTTATCTCGATCGCACTCAATCTGAAACGTTCACCTCAAACTGCTAACCCAATGTAGCAAAAAATCTGTACGTGATGGAGCAAATTGGTTACCAGATTTGGATTCAGCGCACCAAAAAACGTAAAAATCAATCGAAACATTAGAGGCAGTTTAAAAAAAAATTTTTTTAGTGTACCTGTGTAATTTACTCACCACCGAAGTTAAACTAACCGGCCTGTAGTTTTCAACCACATCCTTACTTCCGCTTTTGTGTAAAGGCACCACATGAGCCTCTCTCCAGTCCTTTGGAACCAGTCCTGACTCCAACGAGGCATTGAAAAGGTCAGTCAATGGAGCTGCTAGAACGTCTCCAAGTTCTCTCAGTATTCTAGGGTATATCCCATCCGGTCCCATCACTTTGTCTACTTTAAATTGAGCTAGTTTCTCATGAACAGTCTTCTGAAAATTGTTCAAGATGTCCCTCGCTGCTGTTCCTGTTTGTGGGTGTTTTCTGAGGTCCTGCTCCTGGTTCTTCATCTGTGAACACAGAACAGAAAGATTTGTTAGGCAATTCCGCTTTATCCTTATCAGCTTCTACATATTTCTCCCCTACACCCTTGAGTCTGACAATGCCACTTTTGCCCTTCCTCTTCTCATTAACATATCTGAAAAATGTCTTATCTCCCCATTTTATTGCATTGGCTATTTCCTCCTCCTTTTGAATCTTTGCCTTCCTGACTACTTTGCTAGCTTCTCTAAGTTTTTCCAAATACAGATGCCTGTCTTCCTCTCTCTGTGATCTCTTGTATTTCATGAAAGTCTCCCTCTTTTTTTTCACTTTTTCAGCTACTTCTTTCGAAAGCCATAGCGGTCTCCTTTTCCTTTTACCTTTATTTACCATTTTAACAAAAAGGTTGGTTGCCCTTAAAATGTCCCCTTTCAGTTTTGCCCACTGTTTATCTACACCTAACTCTCTGTTGTCTCAGGTACTAAACCAGTTTGTGAGCCCTTCAAAGACAAGGGAAAAATATATATACAGTACATGGCTTTGACTGGTAAAAAAGTGGTATATAAGCCTAGTTAAATAAATAAATATTTGGAGCTTGATATTCAGCACTGGCAACTAGCACTCCCACTGAGCTAGCCACACATCAATGCTGGGGCTATATCTAGGTTGCCCAGATTGCTGCAAGGCTAACTGAGCAGTGGCAATATTCATTTGCTACCTGGTTAGCTTCTGCAGCAAAAGTTAGGCTAATGTTTCCTGTGCCTGACTTTTGCTGTGTGTTGCTAACCGGGCAGTGGTTATCACTGCTGCCCACTTAGCAACAGGTGCCACCCTGGAACACCACCAGCATGCTCCGATGCTAACTGGTTAGCATCAGGGCATGTAGCGGTAGCACCCACGGATATTCAGGAGCACTGACCATGTTAATACCACTGAATATATTGATGAGAGACATTTATACGGTTTGCAGGTTTGCAAACCATGTAAATGCCTTTGAATATCACCCCTTTAATTTTGTATCATATCCCCTTTTTTCAGCCACATCTTTCACTCCTATAATCTCTACGTGCAAGGCTTTCAGTGCAGTCCAAACACTGTTTTGGTGGTTCTTCTATGAATTGCCTCTAATATATTAATGTCCTTCTGCAGATATGGTCTCCAGAATCAAACATAATACGTAAGGTGAGAGTTTCACTAGAGATCTGCAGAGAGATAATATTATTTCTCTTTCTACTATTGATAGCTTTCTTAATGCATTCAAGCATTCTATTAGCTTTCCCAAGTGCGTTCACACAGTGTCTAAGCTACCTTGAGATCATATGAGATGATAACCTTCAGGTCTCTTTTTGTTTGGTGACTTCCATTTTTCACCACCAAAAAGGTACCTGTCCTCTATATTTCTACAATCAAATTCATGATTTTGCATTTAAATGGATTAAAGTAAGCTTGTACAACATCAGTCCTTGAGGACTTTAAACTAGCCAGATTTTCAGGATGTTATAGTTGTTGTTGTTGTTAAGTGCTGTTGAGTCAGTGTTGACTCATGGCGACCTTCTGGATAGCTGTCCTAAACTATGTTCGATCTTCAGTCAGGCAGCTCATTGTTGAAAGTATGGCATCCATAGATGTTATTTATTGATCCATCTCATTGCTGGCCTTACTCTTTTGTGGTGACCTTCAGCCTTGCCAAGCATGATCTCTCTCTTTGCATGAGGTACCCAAAGTATGAAAGTAGAAGTCTTGTCATCTGAACTTCTAAAGAAAGCTTTGGTTTGATTTCTTCTCGTATTGACTGGTTTGTTCTATGGGCAGTCCATGGTATATACAGTATTCTTTGCTAGCACCAAAGGCATCGGTTTTGTTCCTGTCTATCTTTTTCACTGTTCAACTTTCACATCCATAACATGTTATTGAAAATACCATGGCTTGGACCAGTTGAATCTTTGTATGGAGAGAGACATCTCTACTCTTGAGAATATTGTCTAGGTCCTTCATGTCCATTCTGTCAAGAGCAATGTGTTGTCTGATTTCTTGACTGCTTGTCATTTCTTCATTGATTAGTGATCCAAGCAGGTTAAAGTTGTCCATTATTTCAATTTCTTCTCCATCACTGATGAACTTAATGATTTTGCCAGTTGTCAGGGTCTTGGTCTTCTTTACGTTAAGGTGCAGGCCCATTTTAAGACTATATTCCTTGATCTTGAGAAGCAAATGTTTCAGATCATTTTCACTTTCAGTCAATATTGTGGTGTCATCAGCATGGCAGAGGTTGTATATGAATTTTCCACCAATGTTCACACCTTAAGAACATAAAAACATAAGATATGCCATACTGGGTCAGACCAAGGTCCATCAAGCCCAGTATTCTGTTTCCAACAGTGGCCAATCTAGGTCATATGTACCTAGCAGTTTCCCCAAGAGACACAAGTTCCACAATGCTTGTACTGGGTCAAGCATTGATATCTTCGGTCACTTCTTAATAATGGTTTATGGACCTTTCCTCTAGGAACTTGTCCCAATCTTTTTTAAACACAGCTACACTAACAGCCTTTACTACATCCTCCGGTAACAAATTCCAGAGTTTGATTACACGTTGAGTGAAAAAATATTTTCTTTTATTAGTCTTAAATAGTTTACCCTGTAGCTTCATTGCATGTCCCCTAGTCTTTCTATATTCTGATAATGTAAACAATTGATCTACGTTTACCCGTTTCACTCCATTCATTAATTTATACACTTCTATCATATCTCCCCTCAACCGTCTCTTTTCCAGATTAAAGAGCCCTAACCTTTTTAGCCTTTCTTCATAGGAGTATCCTTCCATCCCCTTTACCATTTTGGTGGCTCTTCTCTGAACCTTTTCTAAAATCGCTATATCCTTTTTAAGATACGGCGACCAGAATTGCACACAATATTCAAGGTGCGGTCTCACCATGGAACGATACAGAGGCATTATAATATCTTTTGTTTTATTTTCCATTCCTTTCCTTATCATACCTAGCATTCTATTTGCTCTCTGGCCGCCGCTGCACACTGGGCTGAGGGTTTTAACATGGTATCCACAATGACGCCTAAATCTTTTTCCTGGGTGGTGGTTCCTAATGTGGAACCTTGCATCGTGTAACCATAGTTTGGGTTGTTCTTCCCTAGGTGCATAACCTTGCACTTGTCCACATTAAATTTCATCTGCCATTTTGATGCCCAGTCTTCCAATTTATCAAGATCCTCTTGCAATTTTTCACAATCCTCTTGGGTTTTAACAACTTTAAATAGTTTTGTGTCATCTGCAAATTTGATAACCTCACTCGTTATTCCACTTTCCAGGTCATTTATGAATATGTCAAAAAGCAGCGGACCCAGCACAGATCCCTGGGGTACACCACTATTCACCTTTCTCCATTGGGAAAATTGGCCATTTAGCCCCACCCTCTGCTTTCTATCTTTTAACCAGTTCCTGATCCACAATAGTACACTGCCTCCTATCCCATGACTCTTTAGTTTTGCCAAACGTCTCTGATGAGGGACCTTGTCAAAGGCTTTCTGAAAGTCCAGATACACAATATCAACCGACTCACCTTTGTCCACCTGTTTATTTACTCCTTCAAAAAAACATAACAGATTAGTAAGACAAGATCTTCCTTGTCTAAAGCCATGTTGGCTGTCTCCCATTAGGTCGTGACTATCTACATGCTGAGTAATTTTATTCTTTATGATGGTTTCTACCATTTTTCCCGGTACTGACGTCAGGCTCAGCGGTCTGTAGTTTCCCGGATCACCCCTGGAGCCCTTTTTAAAAATTGGTGTTACATTGGCGATCCTCCATTCTTCAGGTATTAGAGATGATTTTAATGATAGTTCACAGATTACTGATAGTAGGTCTGCAATCTCATATTTCAGTTCTTTCAACACCCTTGGATGTATACCATCCGGTCCAGGTGATTTGCTACTCTTCAGTTTATCTAATAGTTGTAAGACATCTTCCCGATGTATCGATATTTCCTTCAATTCTACCGCACCTTTAAATACCACTTCAGTCATGGGTAACATCCCTACATCTTCCTCAGTAAAGACCGAAGCAAAGAATTCATTCAGTCTCTCCGCTATCGCCTTGTCGCCTCTTAGTGCTCCTTTAACCCGTTTATCATCTAATGGACCAACTGACTCTCTCACAGGTTTTTTGCTACGAATGTACTTGAAAAGCTCTTTATTTCGCGTTTTTGCTTCCGCAGCAAGCTTCTTTTCAAATTCTCTCTTTGCCTGCCTTATCAATGCCTTGCATTTGACTTGCCAGTGCTTGTGCTGTTTCCAGGTTTCGTCGTTTGGCTCTTTTTTCCATTTCCTGAAAGATGCTTTTTTAGCAACAACAGCCTCTCTGACCTCACCTTTAAACCATGCTGGCAGTTTTTTGGACTTCCTTTCACTTTTCTTAAAGCGTGGAATACAGCTGGTCTGGGCTTCCAAGATAGTATTTTTCAACAACACCCAAGCTTGATGTACGTCTTTAACCTTTGCAACTGCTCCTTTTAGTTTTTTCTTAACTGTTTTCCTCATTTTATCATAGTCTCCCTTTCGAAAGTTAAAAGGTAGTACTGTGGATTTCCTTACTATCCCTCCTCCACTAATTAAATCAAAGGCGATCATGCTATGATCACTATTGCCAAGTGGCCCCAACACCCTTATCTCTTGCACTAGATCTGGTGTTCCACTAAGGACTAGGTCTAATATGGCTTCCCCTCTGGTCGGTTCATGAACCAGCTGCTCCAAGAAGCAGTCATTTATTTCATCTAGGAACTTTATCTCCCTAGCATGTCCTGACGTGACACTGACCCAGTCCATACCGGGGTAATTGAAATCACCCATTATTATTACTGCGCTGTAACTTTTGTTAGCTTCCTTGATTTCTTTGAGCATTTCATCATCCATTTGGTCATTCTGGCCAGGCGCTCGATAGTACACCCCCACTGCCATTGCCTTCCTCCTTTTATATGGAATTTCAATCCATATAGATTCTACAGCAGATTTTGTTTCCTGCAAAACTTTAATCCTTTCTGAGTTCAATGCCCTCTCTAACATAGAGCGCAACCCCTCCACCAATTTGATCAGCTCTATCATTACGATATAGTTTGTACCCAGGTATCACAGTGTCCCACTGGTTGTCCTCCTTCTACCATGTCTCTGATATTCCAATCATATCTAAGCTTTCATTTAGTGCTATATATTCCAACTCTCCCATCTTATTCTTTAGACTTCTAGCATTTGCATACAAGCATTTTAGAGAATGTATTTTATTCATTTTAATTTGGCTATTGTTAAACATGGGTAAATTGGGATCTTTAAGCTCTGTCTGCTCCATACTTGAGGGCATTTGGGCTACTTTACTCTTTTGTGGAACCTCTCTGCTTTTGGTAGTATCCTTCAAGGATACATTCTTCCAAACCATCTGCTCTTGGGTGACTGTCGGCTTTCCCTTAATATCTAGTTTAAAAGCTGCTCTATCTCCTTTTTAAAGGTTAATGCCAGCAGCCTGGTTCCATCCCGGTTAAGGGGAAGCCCATCCCTTCGGAAGAGCCCCTCCTTTCCCCAGAATGTTCCCCAGTTCCTAACAAATCCAAAACCCTCATCTCTGCACCATTGTCTCATCCACGCATTGAGACTCCGGAGCTCTGCCTGCCTTTTGGGTCCTGCGCGTGGAACAGGAAGCATTTCGGAGAATGCTACCCTGGAAGTTCTGGATTTCAACTTCCTACCTAAAAGCCTAAATTTTGCCTCCAGAACCTCCCTACCATATTTTCCTATGTCATTGGTACCGACATGTATCAAGACAGCTGACTCCTCCCCAGCACTATCTAAGACATTATCTAGGTGGCGCGTGAGGTCCGCTACCTTCGCACCCGGCAGGCATGTTACCAGGCGATCCTCACGTCCACCAGCTACCCAGCTATCTACATGCCTAATGATCGAATCACCAACTATAACGGCTGTCCTAACCCTTCCCTCATGGGCACATGGCCCTGGAGAAACTTCCTCGGTGCGAGAGGGTTTTACATCACCTGGAGGACAGGTCCTAGTTACAGGATCACTTCCTGCCACACCAGGGTGATGCTCTCCTGTCACGTGACCTCTCTCCTCCCTGGCAACAGGGGTGCTGCCAGACTGGAGGTGGGACATCAGGACTATATCCCTGTAGGTCTCGTCTATGTACCTCTCTGTCTGTCTTATGTTTTCCAAGTCTGCTACTTTAGCCTCTAGAAAACGGACTTGTTCCCTGAGAGCAAAGAGCTCCTTGCACCTAGTGCACACGTAAGACCTCTCACCAACTGGGAGAAAATCATACATGTGACACTCAATGCAAAAGACTGGAAAGCCCCCATCCCGCTGCTGGACTGCTGTCTGCATATTAGTTTTAAGTTTGTGTCTAGATCTTTAAGTTCTTACTTACTAGGGGTTGCTATGGGTATTTATACCAATAAAATTGTACCTAATACGTTTAATATACCTTGTTCACCTGAAGCTTAATTAATCTCAGGTCCTTAGTGTATGACTGATTTGGGTAATGAGCTTCACCTGAAAGCACCTCCTGTCTTTTAAGATGTGTAAGTACCTATAAAGCTATGATTATCCCAGGGGAGGGAGGGAAATAACACTTATTAAAAGAGGGCTGCTGGTTAAAGATGGACTTCCGGTGACATGGTGGGCTGAGTAGGACGTCTCCTGCTTAGCTCCGGAGCTCGCATCCTCCCCCCCCGGTTAACAATCCTGCTATTTGCCATTAAATCCTACCAGAGTGAGGGGGAGCCGGTACTCCGCCGGGGGCACCGGACCTTGTGCGCCTCAGGCGGATTGCGAGTGTATGGCTGCAAAGACACCCCGCCGGGAGCGGCCTCGCGGCAGTGAAGCCAAGATGGCCGACGGGGCTGCTGATGGGCAAGTATTGATGGCGGCGCCGACGATGGTGGCGGAGGTCTCGAAGGCCGTAGTGGAAGCCTTGGAGGGACGCCTGGGTGGTTTAGCTTCACAAATCTCCACAGTGGCCCAGGCAGTAACAGACTTCATGACCAGGGTGGAACAGGTGGAACAGCGTGTGGGCTCGCTTGAGGACACGTGCGCGCAGGACGCAGCCCGCATTAAGAAGCTGGAGGAGGCCCTGGCGCGACACAAGGAGAAGCTGGAGGATCTAGAAAATAGAAGCCGGCGTAACAATCTTCGCTTTATTGGAATAGCAGAATCGGTGCAGGAGAAGGCCCTCAGGCAATATCTGGAGGCCTGGCTGCCCAACAACTTACCTTTGGAGGCGGAGCTGGGTGCTATCGTGTTAGAGAGAGCGCACAGACTGGGGCCTTACAAATCAGGGGATAACCGGCCCAGAGCGGTGATTGCGCGCTTTCTCAACGCCTCACAGAAGGAGGGAGTCTTGAGAGCTTCGAGACAGCAGCGCCGTGCAGGGGGTGACGCCTGCAAACTCCTGATTTTCTAAGACTATTCTGCCGGGGTTTCACAGCAGCGCCATGCATTCAAGGACGTTTGTGGTCGGCTAATAGAGCGGGGCCTGCGCTTCACTATGGCCTATCCAGCGACCCTGCGTGTGGACTGCGAGGGCGGACGACGGACCTTCTTGTCTCCGGAGGCAGCGCTGGCCTATTGTAATGGTCTGGGCTGATCGATGGTGCGGCCTTGGAGGACTCATCTATAAATGTTCCTGCTCCCGCCTGGACCTTATACTCTGAGGCTATGTGCCCCCATACTGTTTCTGTCTTTGGTAATGTTGAGGGCTTGTTCCCGGCTACTCTCGGCCAGGGGGGTCCTGCCTCCTCGTCTCTCTTTCCTTTCCTTGATTTCCGTGATCCCCTCACCTTCCCTTTTTGTTCTTATTTATTTTCTCAGTTCAATTTATTTCTCCCATTTATTTCGATTTCTCATTTTTTTTTTCTTTATTTTTAATTTTTTATAACTTTCCCGTTTTTTCCCCATCCCCATGGTTTATTGAGTCATAATGTTGCTTCCCTAATTTCTTTACTATTTGGGTCTTGACATGTTTCTACAAAAGTGGATTACTACTTGCTGCTTATTTCTTTGGTACTTGTTGCCTTTAATCTTGTAATCTGTTATGGGGATACAGTGGGCAGGGGGAGAGGTGGCTATATCCCTCTTAATGTGATGTTTATTTGTTTCCTTGTTTGTTCAGAGGGGTAACCGAGCTGGGTAACGGGCCTGTAATGCTCTCCGTACCTGGGGGGAGCCCCGCAGTTCGGCTCGATGGCGTCTGGCTTGGCGGAGTTGCGGGGTTCCAGCGGCCGGGGGGGGGGGGGGGAGGTCTCTTGACATGTTGAAGACCCTTGAATCGGGGAGGGGGAGGGGAGGGTGATGGCCCGTAGAGAGAATCGGGACGGGAGGGGTGGGCGCGGTGGGTCTTGCCTTTCTCGGGGGGGGGAGCTCTGCACGTCCAGGAGGTCATGGAGTGGCCAGTCGACGAGGAAGACTGGGGGGTGATGCAGGTTGGGATTGGGGAGGGGGGCAGGGGGGGTTGGATGTCTGGTTTGGACGAGGGGGGGTTGTGGGTGGGTGGGAAGGGTGGGGGGAGTGTGGGATTAGAGTAGCAGGTTGGGCAGGGGTGGTATCGGATGTGTCGGATTGGGTGCTGCATGGGGGATGGCTGAGAGAATGTTTGACGGTGTGGATTTTGGTAACCTTAGTATGGATGTTGGGGGAGACCCTAGGCTGGGGGGGTCTTTGCCTTTCGGTGCATAGGTTCTGTATCTCAGGGTGGCTTTTTTGCATATTAGGCAATGAATGCTGGGGTTAAGATTGCATCCTGGAATGTGTGCGGCCTTGGATCCCCTATTAAGCGCTATAAGGTGCTACAGCTACTGAAACGTAAAGGGATAGGGGTGGCCATGCTACAGGAAACGCATCAATCTGGGGTTGAGCATGGAAAGTTATGCAAAGGCCATGTCAACAAGGTTTATGGATCCCCGGCCCTGGGGAAGAAGCGGGGGGTGGCTATCTTAATTACTAGCTCTGTAAATTGGGTGGAGGAGCGGGTGGATGTTGATTCTGAAGGCCGATACATCTGTGTGTGGGGGATGCTGGCTGGGTTGAAAGTGGTTTTGTGCTCGATCTATGCCCCCAATGTTTATGAAGCTCGGTTCTTTCAGGCGCTTGCTAAGGTCCTGGCGGGGACCACCGGGTATCAGGTTATCCTTGGGGGAGACTTTAATGAAGTTTTAGACGCCCATTTGGATCGCACCGGGCCGGCTGGGGGTCGGAGTCCGCGCACCCGGCAACGCCTATGGGGCTTGTGTGAGGGGCATCAGCTTCTGGATATTTGGCGGGTCTTGCATCCCGGTGATCGGGAGTATACCCATCAGTCTAGGGCACATGGCTCATGGTCCCGAATTGATTATTTCTTGATCTCAGAGTCCCTCTTTGGCTGGACTCAGTGTGCTGAGGTGGGCCCTTCTGTGCTTTCCGATCATGCCATGGTGACTTTAGAACTGCGTGGTGGTGACCCGGACCGGGGCCGGCTTTGGCGTTACCCTCCTGAGCTGGGGGGAGACGTGCAGTTTGAGCATTATCTCTGGGACCGATGGAAGGACTATGTGACCCTTAATGATCAGCCGGGTATTTCTCCTGCTCTTTTTTGGGAAGCAGGTAAAGCTGTTTTACGCGGTGATATTATCAGCTATACTAGTTCGCGGCGTAGGCGATTGAATCAGCAGATCCTTCACTTGGAAAGGGACTTGGGGAAGGCGCGGAGATTGGCGGCGGGATGTCCGAATGAGGCAAATCGTCGTAACCTGCGGGTGCTTCAGACGGAGTTAGAGATGCTTCTCCATAGACGGGCGCAAAAATCTATGATGTATTATCGGTACAAGCTATACCAGCATGGGAACAAGACTGGTAAGTTACTGTCTTCTTTAGTGAGGCCGGCTGGGGGGGGGGGGACGTGCGATTGGGGCGATTCGGCATGCAGACGGGACTCTGAGACGGGGAGCGGCGGACATTGAGGCGGTCTTCACGGATTTTTTCCGACAGCTTTACGCTAGGGAAGGGGCTTCGGACAAGGCAGGTTGGGACTTTCTCAATGCCTGTAAGTTGCCCAAACTTAGTGCGGGGGGCCTGCAGGCTCTTAGTCAGCCACTCATGGGCCAGGAGGTCCAGGAAGGGATCAAGAATTTAAAGTTAGGTAGGGCCCCTGGAGTAGATGGCTACCGCAGTGAGTTTTACAAGATCCTGGGTGATCTGGTTGTGGCGCCTCTTGTGGGGTATTTTGAAGCATTGGTCGGACTGGGCAGGTTCCCGTTTGAGGCCAATATGGCGTTGATTACTATCCTGCCGAAGCCAGGCCGGGATCCGCTTTCGCAGGGCTCGTATCGCCCCATCTCACTTCTCAATGTTGATATCAAACTTCTTGCAAAAATCATGGCAGACCGGCTGGCAAAGTTTTTGCCGGACCTGATTCACAGCGACCAGGTGGGCTTCGTGCGGGGCCGCAATGCTGCTTTCAGTGTTCAACGCATTTTGATTTCAATGTGTACAAGGCAAGTGGCTGAGCAAGGTTCCTTGCTAATTAGTTTCGACGCAGAGAAAGCGTTCGACCGGGTCGATTGGGGCTTCATGTACCAGACTTTGGAGGCGATGGGGTTCTCTGGTTTTTTTGTGGATGTGGTCCGTCTACTATACTCTGAGCCGCAAGGGGCTATTATGGTGAATGGTCATAAGTCAGCGGCCTTCCCCATTCAGAAGGGAACCCGGCAGGGCTGCCCACTTTCCCCGCTTCTCTTTGTTTTGACGTT
Source organism: Ichthyophis bannanicus (assembly GCA_033557465.1). Classification (NCBI taxonomy): domain Eukaryota; kingdom Metazoa; phylum Chordata; class Amphibia; order Gymnophiona; family Ichthyophiidae; genus Ichthyophis; species Ichthyophis bannanicus. Next base: position 113,671,173 of record CM066031.1, read on the forward strand.
AGAGCCGCTACTGCTCCGGATTCGGGAGGCCACGGAGTTTCGAGGGATCCCAGTGGGGGCATCTGAAGTCCGGGTCGCGGCTTTCGCGGATGACCTGCTTGTTCATTTGGGGAACCCTCAGGAGGGACTTCCCCATTTGCTCCAACTGATTGAAGAATATGGGATGTACTCCGGGTTTCACCTAAATCTAGATAAGTCTGAAGCTATGCTGGTAGGTCTCGCGGCCCAACGAGGCTGGATCGGGGACTTCCCGTTGAAGTGGGCGGATGGTCACTTCAAATATCTAGGCATCTATTTGGCTGCGAAAGTGCGGGACCTTTATCGTCTTAATGTCTCCAAGTTAGTGGATGCCGTTACAATCTCTGTAGACAAATGGCGGGATCTGCCACTTTCTTTGGGGGGTTGGGTGGCTTTATACAAGATGGCACTGTTCCCCAAGATTCTCTACATGTTACAGACTCTCCCGTTGATCCTGAAGAGGGCAGACCTTCGGAAGCTGCAGGCCCCTCTGACGCGTTTTCTTTGGAAGGGACGGAAACCTAGGGTCCGCTTAGCAGTTCTGCAGCAGCCTAGTTCTCTGGGAGGCATTGGTATCCCGGACATTCGGAAATATAATATAGCCTGCTTATTGCGGGTCGGGAGAGACTGGCTCTGGGATTTGGAGGACTGCTCGCCATCAGCGCTTTTGCGGGAGGCCGTTAAGCCTTTTCACCTGCACTATCTTCTTCATGAGCCGGTGTCGGGGGTTAACCGTGAACTTCGTGAGGTAGTTTTAGACTCGGTATGGCAGGCCTGGCGTTATTTTTGTGCGGGGCGCCGACTTATGCCACGTTATTCCCCTTATCTCCCCATACGAGGTAATGCTGATTTCTTACCCGGCCTGGGAGGGCCGGTATTTGAAAGGTGGGCACAGATGGGGATAGAGAATTTGGAGCAGATACTAACACCTGAGGGTGCGGTGGAAGACTTCCAAGTGTTGGGGCGGCACTACCCGTTGGGGGCGTGGGATGTTTTTCCCTTTATGCAGCTTCGCAGTTATCTTAGGGGCGTGCCCCGTGGGGCCTTGAAGGGGGAGGTTAGTTCTGCCTTGGAGGGGGCGATCAGGGGTTCGGATCAAGGGGTACGTGTCTCAGGGCTTCACCAAATGCTTTGGGAGTCCGTGGAGCCGCTCGCGGTGCAGGAGCTGGCGGATGCTTGGACTGAGGATTTGGGGGAGGTGATATCCCCGGATGGACTGCTGCGCGGTCTGGCAGCTATCCCCACGTTGAGTGTGCTGGTTCTTCATAGGGATGCTCAGTTTAAAATATTACGCCGTTTACATTTTGCGCCTCACCGGGCTTGGAGGGCGGGTCTGGCCCCCACCTCCTGCTGTCCTCGGTGTAATGAGTCCCGGGCTACATTGGGGCATATGTTCTGGTCGTGCTCCCAGGTTCAGGCCTTTTGGGGGAAGGTGACGGCATATTTGGTCCAATGTGTACAGATACCCTTGCCCCTGCATGCTGGTAACGTGGTGTTGGACATTTGGGATGATGAGTGGTTGGCGGATCTGGGCTCCGTGACGATCCGTTGGATCCGTTTGATGCTGATGCTGCCACGCATGACGGTACTACAGCGATGGTTGGATGCATCCGGGCCCGTGTACGGCATCTGGAGAGTGAAGCTTCATGAGATGTTACTTATGGCCCGATTGTACGCAGCTGGGCACCCACGGCGTTGGCAGCGGTTTTTGGAGGGTTGGGGTCCTCATTTGTCCTTTTTGCCTTCCCGAGTTCGGCGTAGGGTTCTGGGAGGTACTTAGATCATAGAGTGGTTCCTTTTTTTGGGAGGACCTCCTTTGACGCACCCACTTGATGACTGAGGGACGATTGTTCCGATACGGGGTAAAGGGGAGGGGGTGGGGAGGAATGGGGGGAGGGGAGGGAAGGGGTGTTGGGGGGGGGCAAAGTATGACTGTTGGGCGTGAGCGAGTGAGTGTGGTGTTGTTGTTTGTTGGCTCTGACTTAAGGCTAGGCCTGGGAGAAGAGTACACCCTGGGTCCGTCTGCGAGGATTAGCACACCATGCAAGGGCCTGGGGGGGGGAGGTGGGTGGAGGTGGGGGAGTGGCAGTGCTGAGGGGAGGTATATTACATCCTACTGTACCTGCTAATGGTGAGCCTGCGATGGGGCTGCTGGGGGTGGTCCTGGGGTGGGGGGGTTTCATCACTGCATATGCTCCTTGGTTGCTCCCCGGCGGCCTAGATGGGATGGCTGGAAGGGGGTGCTGTCTCCATACGTGTTTTTGCTTCCTCTGGGGCCTGCTCCTCTCTACTGATGCAATGCTTTGCCCTACCTGCCCATGCTATATTGGGTGTGGGTTGTTTACACGCTCCCCCCGAGTGGTATGTTAGCTGTGTTGCTTTAATCACTGTATGTGATGTTATACAGTTTTGCTCTGTAATTGCCTGCCTGTTTATCTTGGTTATGGTTGTTGGAAATTGAATAAAAAGTTTGAACATAAAAGAGGGCTGCTACACAGTACCCTGTCCTGTGCTGCTGAGATAAGCTAAATTCTTATTTGATTTAAATTATAGTTCTTAGCTGCTGCTAGGCTCTAACTTCTTATGAAATTTAAACTACAAGCTCTCTGCTGGATTTTAAATTTAACCAGAAAGCTCTCTTCTGTGTGTTAAATTTAAACTAAAAGTACTTTGCTGTTTCTTGGCCCTGAGTGACTATTAAATTTTAACTACAAGCTCTCTGCTGGGTATGAAATGTAACCAGAAAGTTCTCCTCTGTGTTTTAAATACAAACTTTAATTGCTGCTACTAGGCCCTAACTGATCCAACAAAAAACAGTGAGTTCACAGATTAAGTAGCTTTAATACAAAGAATTCTTTTTAGAAAATTACCAGAAGTATATACTCACAGTTGCAGATTTCTCTCCAGAAGTAACAGTCCCCCTTTCTAGTCCTTCAAAACTGCACTGCACTGTCTCTGTGGCCACAGTGTGGTGCAGCGGACACAGCCAGTGCCTGTAGGACCAGCAGGTCACAGGTTCAAATCCCAGCTGGGGCTACTGCCAACCCAGTCCCCATATTTTACCCACCACTAAACAGAGATAGTAAAGACACTCCTTTATGGCAGAGAACATAAGCATGGTTCAAACACCTATATTTTACCCTACACCGCACACACACCATAACAATGGGCATTACCTACAGCCGAGTCCCCCAAATGCAGTCCTAGAGTGCCACAACTCAATCAGGTCATATGCTTTTTCCAACATAAGGACATGTCAGCATGTTGGCGGAAGGGTACAGGTGGTGGAGGGGGCAGTGGCTGCTAGCCACAGCAGACAGTGGCCTAGCCATGTGCAGGCTGGCACCGTCCACTGCAACAGACAGGCCCTGTCGGATGTACAGTCATGGACTCCCCAGGGAATGCAGCTTATCTGTGGCAGCATGGTGGTGCAGTGCACACAGACAGTGTCTGCAAGAACAGAAAGTCACAGGTTCAAAGCCCAGCTGGGGCTACTACCCATCCAGTCCACATATTTGTCCCACAACTAAACCATGATAGTATGGACAAACCTTTATTGCTGAGAACATACCCATGGTTAATACGCCTATATTTTACCCCACCGAGCACAGACACCATAAACAGGCGCATTACCTAGAGCAGAGTCTCCCAAATGCAGTCCTGGAGTGCCACACACCATTCAGGTTCCATGCTGCCTCTAATGAAGATGCCTGTGCTGCATATCTATGCACCACCCCCATGGTATGCAGATGTAGCTCATGCATATTCATGAGGGACAGCATGAAAACCCGAACAGTGTATGGCATACCAGGACTGGAGTTGGGAACCTCTGCCGTAAAGCAGCAGCCAACAGGGGCAGACACACCCACACCCACAGACCCCATTGGCCAATGCCTCCTGGAGAGGCAGGACATTGGGCCCTGCGTGCATATCCCAATCCTAGCATTAGCATACCTTAGCAATGCAACCCTACACCTGGGTATATGATACACAGCTCTCAAACATTTGCTATGAGTACTGGCAGATAGAAATTCCTACGTTAAGCACAGTTTGCTGATTGAGCTCCATCTTAAAAATCATTCTGATGTCTGCGGTGTGTGCTTCAGGTCTGGTCTCTGACAGTGTTTACCACCCTGGGGAGTGACCCCCAACAGTATTGCGTACCATATCCATGCCTGTACTGTGCCCAGGACTGGTGTGGTAGGCATGGCTGCTGAACTCCTCTATAATAGCACAATGCTGGCATAGGTGTCGGAGTGTGTGTCTGTCTAGACCAGTGGTTCTGAACCAGTCCTCCTTGAACCCCTAAGCCAGTCGGGTGTTCAGAATAGCCCTAATGAATATGCATGAGATATATATGCATTAGAGATATCCTGCCAACCTGACTGGTTTGTGGCCCTCTAGGGCTGGATTTGGGGGCCCCTGCTTTACATCTCTGTCATTTATGAATGTGAGTGGGCAAGGTGCAGATCCCAAAGACATCAGAAAGGTTAGATAGAATTTGCTACATGCCTCTTTGCTTCTCACCACCACCAAAATATTGTCTATTAGACAACGTTTTGGTGGTGGTGAGAATTTGGGAGGCATGTGACACATTCTATCTACCCTTTTGATGTCTAGGACATCTGCACCTTGCCCACTCACAATCTTAAATGACAGAGGTGTAAGGCAGGGGTCTCCAAATCCAGTCCTAGAGGGCCACAAACCAGTCAGGTTGGCAGGACATCTCTAATGCATATATATCTCATGCATATTCATTAGGGCTATCATGAACACCTGACTGGCCTAGGGGTTCAAGGAGGACTGGTTGAGAACCACTGGTCTAGACAGTTTGTGGTGGCTGCAAATACCTTCCACAGCCCACACTGCAAGCACTGTTGCCAGTATTGGCCTGCCAATGTGCATAATGAGGAGCAAGGTACCATGGGTATAGCTCGGACAGGGTGGCCTGGCCAGGGTGCATCTGCACAGGGCATAGGGCACTGACTGGGACATTTTAGTGCCCGGCCACCACCTACACAGACAGGGTGACCTCAGTATGTCCTGCTGGGAGATCACTCTCACCCTGACTGTGCAGTGACAACAGCATGGCTAGGCACCCCCATAGTGCTATATAGTATTTTTTGCATGTGTTATTTATGGGTTTCCTTTTGAGGCCTAGTCACTGATTTATCTGCTTGTTGTGTATGCTGACATCCCAGTTCTGGGTGCATGCATTTCCACCAGGAACATGCACTATGGACTAGCTAGCAGACTGTTTGCAGCTGGTATGTGTCTTGCTGGAGCAGGTTGCAGTGGCTGAAGGCTTGCTGCAGGAGAACATCAGATAGTGTTGGGGTGCAGCTTAGAATATCCAGGCCTAATGTCTATGTGCTATTGTGTTATGGATGTGTATAGAGCTGCATTGATTGCGCTGTAGGGTGTCTGTACCTCCAGCAGGACTGGGGTTGATGTTCCTCTCTACTGCCACCATTGCAGGGAGGTAGAATGTGGATCTGTTGACAGGAGGCCCTGTTTGCCACGCTTGGCCCCTGGGGGGAGAGAAGTGAGGGGTGGTGGTGCATGGCCCACCTGGGGGGGTCCATGGGTGTTACACCTGACTGAGACAGACAGAGATATCCAAGGTGCTTCTGCAGAAACTACCTATCTCACACATTAACACTGCTTTGGACCTCTAGCATGGTCTCTTTCAGCCATGGAAGGTGTTGTGGACCTGGTGTTGGGCGCCTCACCGCACCCTCAGGGTGAGCACAGTACCTGCACAATGTGATGGTGTGTAGCTACTCTGTGCCATTAAAACACACGGTCAGTACCCCCTACCAGGCCGAGGTGCTGTGTGGGTGCACATGGTCACTTCCCCCTACCAGGCCGAGGTGCTGTGGGGGTGCATTCCCCATCTTGTGTTCATCTGTGGACAGCTGATTTTCATATGCAGTGCATCATGGGTACGGGTGGGCTAACCCTATCCTGGTGATCACAGCAGACTGTCTGTGTGGTGACGTGCAGCCTCTCTGCAGCCAGCCAGGGGCTTGTTAGCAGCTATAGAGCTGTAGCCCAATGGTTACTTCACTGTCTGTAAAGCCAGAGGTCATGGGTTCAAACACACAGTGGGGTGATTTGATAGGGTTGCACAAAGCATTACATTTTTTTAAAGTACATTTTTGATGGCAGCAAAAACGCCCTCAGCGTACTGTACCCATAAGGTGCCTCTGAGGGCGCTTTATAGGGCGCCCTATGGGGCAGCTTATAGTTCCCATCCATATAAGGTGCACTATACATTATCCTGTGATGCAACCTATAGGGTGCCCTATAGGGGACATTTTAGGGTGCCATGGCGGACATAGCACTTTATAATGTGCCCTATGGAGTGCCTTATAGGGTGCCTTATACGGCACCTTCAATTACGGCACGTGAGGGCGTGTTTGCTGGCAGCAATTGATAAAATAAAACTAAAGTGCTGCAGGAAAAAATATGTACATTGCAAAGCTGATGCCACAGCCAGCCTTACGTATTAGGCACCCTGGGGAGCAAACTCATGACCCCTGTATCAGCAGTCAGTGCCTTAACCATTGTGCTCCACTGCTGCTCCTCCTTGCATGTCAGCGCACCTACGTATGCTTTTCATTCCTTAAACTGCACAGTGCTGCCATCCAAAACAGTACTCTGACCTTGCGGTACCTCATACGGCACCCTATAAAGCGCCCTATAAGCAACATTCTAGGGTGCCTTGGCGGACAGTGCACTTTAAAATGTGCCTTATGGGGCACCTTATATTAACACGCTTTGAGAGTGTGTTTGCTAGTAGTGATAATTAAAATAAAAATAATATGCCTCCTAAAGCAATTGTCCCCGTAATATGTAACACCTCAGCCAGCCTTGTTCATTGGGGGGATTGAACGGCTGATCCCTGCACCATTGCTCAGTGTCTTAACCATTGTGCTGTGGCTCTGTTACTGTGTTTGTGCATCAGCGCGCCGCCTTATGCCGCACAATATTAAGATGCCTCCTAAAAGCATCAGCACACCACCTTATGCCGCCCATTATTTAAATGCCTCCTAAAGTAATGCCTCAGCCAGCCATCTTCATTGGGCACTGTGGGGGATTGAACCCCTGATCCCTGTACCATTGGTAAGTGCCTTAACCATTGTGCTGTGGTTCTGCTCTTCTGCTTGCATATCAGCACGCCACTTATGCCTCCCGTGCAGCTATCTTATGCGCTAATGTGCGGGGTGCACAAGGGCGCCGCGCACCTAAGCGCATATGTAAATTCCGTTTTTTCTTTTTCAGCACGAAACGCCCACTCCTTATATGGCACCCGCACACTAGCGCGGCCCGCACATTACTGGGGTTTTAGTAAACATGCCCCATGTTGTCTTCTAGTCATCTTCATACATTCTCTTTGCTAGGATATCAGATTTGATGTAGTTATTACAGAAAGTGATCATGGGGTGCAAGGTAAGGCATGCACCTTCTGGTCCTTTACTGTTGGAAGGAGTGCAGAGCTGATCTGAAGATTAGATAGGCTGCAGAATCTTCTGGAGTATTCTCCCTGGGCTGCTGGGAGAAGCATGCAAATGAGATTTTTGGCTCTCTGCTGCTGGAAGAATTGTGGGGCTGGTCAAATCTGAAGGTCAGATGTGTCATGGTGTCTTCTGCAGTCCACTTCTGGGGCTGTTGGGAGAAGTATGCAGATGTGTCTTTTGATTCCTGAGACAAAGCTATCCTGGTTTATTCCAGATATGTTGTCGCTTCTTTTAAGCAAGGGCAGATAGTAAACTCTTATCATAAGTAGCTTTGATTTAGAAGGTCCTTTAAAGATTTCAATCAAATACCTCTCATCTTTTGAAAAATAAACAATGTGCAATGAACATTAACAAATCATAAATTGTCTTTTCTGGCACAGTTTTCCAAAACTTCAGCCTTATTTTGCATACAAGGTTTTCTTTATAAGAGCCCCTTTTGACATCTCACAGCTCTGATACCCCCTTTGTTGGTATCAAGGGGGGTGAAGCCCACTTCATACCATATCCCAAAGCAGTCCTTGTGGCCTGTCCTGATAATAGAATGACCCCAAGCAGTCCTGTAGCGGAAGTCATGCCCATATAAGAGCAAAAATTTAAACAAACCTATATTGTTGAGCAGCACCACAGACTTTGCAGAGCAGCTCGTGGCAGTAGGTCAAGTACAGGGCATGCAGAAACAGGAAACATGCCCACCACAAACTAAGATGGGGGGGGGGGGGGAAGGACTGATGGGGAAACATAAGATTAGCAAAGTCTAAAAAATGATTATCACCAGGTGTGGAAAAAGGAAGTTGGAAAATATGATATGGAAGCATTTTTTAGCACAGAAGCATACATGACAAACAATATATAAGGAAAACATTTGGTATCATTCTGGGGAGAAGAGACAAACAGGATTTATAGAAACATAGAAACATAGAAAAATTATGACAGAAAAAGACCACATGGCCTATCTAGTCTGTCTTTCCTATCAACAACTACAAATACAGAGAGTCTGTGGCTAGTAAGTTGCTTGGCTTCCATACCTCTTTGTCTCTTAGCCCATCTGACTCAGGCAAGATGTATTGCTATGAAAATAATGCTGCCTTTGCTATTTGGCTAAGATTGTGGCTAAGATTGTGACTGACTGGGCATAATAAAGAGCTCATTTCCTTACTAACCAAGTGTCTGAGTCTGATCTGAGTAGCGCGAGGTCTCGAACTTATCTTTGGGGTACAACACAGCAGCCTTAATCCTCCAAAATACCTAAGACCTTAATATTCAAATCTTGCATTCTATATTTAGAAAAAGAATACTACAGTTTCAAACTCTGATACAGAAAGGATTACATTCATGTCAACATTTTATTTACTTATTTAGGTGCACTTATATACCGCCTTTCACCGGGTCAAAGCGGTTCACAATAAACAAAAGCAAACTGGGGTGGAGGGGGGGGGGTGTTATAATAAAAAAAGGGGGGGGGAGGTGAATTAACAATTTAATGGGAGGGGACCGGTCACCAAAGTGTGTGTGTGCGTGTGTGTGTGTGTGTGGGGTGGGGTATTTACAGTCCACACTTTTCAGCAGTTTGTTTAACATAGTTACAATCCTGTCTTCTAAGCGGTTCACATTTTCTGTTTCTGAGATTTAGGGGTATGTTTACTAAACTGCGCTAATGTGCACGGCGCACATTAGTGTGCGTTAAGGTACCTTAGTGCACGCTAATGTTGTGTTATGGGGCACTAATGTGCCCCGCACTGGTGTGCGGCGCACTAAAGTGCACGCTCATGTGTGCGGCACGCTAATGTACGATAAAGGTGGGGAAAGGCTCCCGGAGGGCGGAGGAAGGCTCCCCAGGGGCGGAGAGAAGGGGTCAATGGGTGGAGAGTGGGAGGGGAGAGGCTCCCCGCACACTAGCGGGGCTGAAATTCAAGGCAAAAAATACTGCGAGTGAAAACCTCGCGGTAGAGCCGATTTAAAAGGAAGAGAAACCATTTCTGTCAGCAATGTACAGCAAAACCAGGGAACCTACAAAACAGTGATAAGTGTGATACATGTGCATGGTACAAAGGTGCACATAAACATTGAAAATGACCCCAACAAAATAAAACAAAATTATAATCAAGCTGGGCAATAGTGATAGTAATGGGAAACATCAACAAACACTCCCAAGAAAGCTGCAAAAAATAAATATGAATTTTGGAAGGGCCTACGCTCCGTCCCCATACAAGATGAATGATCTCACAGTGAAATAGCACTGATCAGGGTTTCCCTCTCCATTGGACAGGTTACCTATGGCATGCACATGTTCCACAACAGCAGGGCGGGCAGGTCGGAATGGGCAACTGGACAGATGCAGGGAAAGGGGATACAGAGGGCTGCAGGCGGCACATGCTGTGGTGCAACTGGGGCACAGTGCGGACTAGGCAGATGCCTAGATGGCACTTAGGAATGCTGAAACTGAACAGCAGCCAGACAGCAACTGATGAGGGCCCAACATGGGCACGAGAGTGTTTAGCACAGTGTCACAGGGGATAGTACCCAGCAAGTACCCCCAAGGGCACAGAACATTGGCAGGCAGTGATTGGGGGACGTGCGGACAGATATGCAGGCACCCCTACCCCAGAACCCGAACCATAGGCAGCCGCCTACCCGCACACAGGATGGCCTGAGACTGCATACCACCAGCACCACCAGCAGAAGGGCATGTCAGCATGGTGGCACAGGGGTACTGGTGGTGGAGGGGGCAGTGGCAGCTGCCCAGAGCAGACCATGGCCTAGCCCTGTGTAGGTGGGTGCAATGCACTGCAACAGACAGGCTCTGTCTGACAAATAGTCATGGTGTCATCAGGGAATGTGCTGTCTCTGTGGCAACACAGTGGTGCAGTGCACGCAACCAGTGTGTTTAGAAGCAGAAGGTCACAGGCTCAAGTCCCAGCTATGGTGCCTGCCAACCCAATCCCCATATTTTACCCACTACTACAACATGCTAATACAGACAGAACGTTTATTGCAGATGACTTAAACCTGCCCAAAACACCTACATTTTACCCTACAGAGCAAAGACACCATAAACAGGCGCATTACCTAGAGCAAAGTCTCCCAAATGCAGTCCTGGAGGGCCAAACACCATTCAGGTTCCATGCTTCCTCTAATAAAGATGCCTGTGCTGCATATCTATGCACCACCCCCATGGTATGCAGATGTATCTCATGCATATTCATGAGGGACAGCATGAAAACCCGAACAGTGTTTGGCACACCAGGACTGGAGTTGGGAACCTCTGCCGTAAAGCAGCAGCCAACAGGGGCAGACACACCTACACCCACAGACTCCATTAGCCATTGCCTCCTGGAGAGGCAGGGCATTGGGTCCTGCGTGCATCTCCCAATACTAGCACTTGCATACCTTAGCAATGCCACCCTGCACCTCGGTATACGGTACACAGCTATCAAACGTTTGCTATGATTACTGGCAGATAGCAATTCCTACGTTAAGCACAGTTTGCTGATTGAGCTCCATCATAACAACCTTTCTGATGTCTGTGGAGTGTGCTTCAGGTCTGGTCTCTGACAGTGTTTACAACCCTGGGGAGTGACCCCCAACAGTATTGCGTACCATATCCATGCCTGCACTGTGCCCAGGACTGGTGTGGTGGCCAGGGCTGCTAAACTCCTCTATAGTAGCACAATGCTGGCATAGGTGTGGGAGTGTGTGTCTGTCTATCCAGTGTGTTGTGGCTGCAAACACCCTCCACAGCCCACACTGCCAGCACTGTTGCCAGTATTGGCCTGCCAATGTGCATAATGAGGAGCAAGGTACCATGGGTATAGCCCGGACAGGGTGGCTTGGCCAGGATGCATCTGCACATGGCATAGGGCAATGGCTGGGACATTGTAGTGCCCGGCCACCACCTACACAAGCAGGGTGGCCTCAGCATGTCCTGCTGGGAGATCACTCTCACCCTGACTGTGCAGTGACCACAGCATGGCTAGGCACCCCCATAGTGCTATATTGTATTTTGCTCATGTGATATTTATGGGTTTTCTTTTGGGGCCCAGTCACTGACTTATCTGCTTGTTGTGTATGCTGACATCCCAGTTCTGGGTGCATGCATTTCCACCAGGAACATGCATTATGGATTAGCTAGCAGACTGTTTGCAGCTGGTATGTGTCTTGATGGAGTACCTTGCAGGGTGTAACGGCTGAAAGCTTGCTGCAGGAGAATATCAGGTAATGGTGGGGTGCAGCTTAGCATATCCAGGCTGAATGTCTGTCTGCTATTGTGTTATGGATGTGTACAGAGCTGCATTGACTGCCCTGTAGTTGTCTGTTCCCCCAGCAGGACTGGGGTTGATGGTCCCCTCTACTGCCACCATTGCAGGGAGGTAGAATGTGGATCTGTTGATGGGAGACCCTGTTTGCCACCCTCAGCCCTGGAGGAGGAGGGTGGTAGTGCATAATCCTCCTAGGGGTCCATAAGGGCTACACCTGACTGAGACATACAGATATATCCAAGAGTGTTTCTGCAGAAACTACCTATCTCACACATTGGCACTGCTGGGGACCTGCAGTATGGCCTATTTCAGCCATCGAAGGTGCTGTGGACCTGGTGCTGAGCGCCCCACCACACACTCAGGGTGAGCACAGTACCCGCACAATGTGACGGTGTGTAGCTACTCTGTCCCAGTAACACACATGGTCAGTTCCCTCTACCAGGCCGAGGTGCTGTTGGGGTGCATACCCCATCTTGTGTTCATCTGTAGACAGCTGATTTGCATGTGCAGTGCATCATGGGTACGGGTGGGCTAACCCTATCCTGGTGACCACAGCAGACTGTCTGTGTGGTGACCTGCAGTCCCTCTGCAGCCAGTCAGGGGCTTGCTAACAGCTATAGAGCTGTAGCCCACTGTTTACTTCACTGCCTGTAGAGCCAGAGGTCATGGGTTCAAAGCCACAGTGGGGTTATTTGATAGGGCTGCCCAAAGCATTATCTCTTTTCAATGTACATTATTGCTGCCAGCAAAAACACCCTCAGCGTACTGTACCCATAAGGTGCCTCAGAGGGCGCTTTATAGGGCACCCTATAGGGCACCTTATGGTTAACATCCATATAAGGTGCACTATACGTTATCCTGTGGAGCAGCTTATAGGATGCCCTATAGGGGACATTATAGGGTGCCGTGGCGGACAGTGCACTTTATAATGTGCCCTATGGAGTGCCTTATGTGGCACCTTCAGTTACGGCACGTGAGGGCATGTTTGCTGGCAGCAATTAATAAAATACAAATAAAGTGCTGCAGGAAACAATATGTACATGTCAAAGCTGGTGCCTCAGCCAGCCTTATGTATTAGGCACACTGGGGATCAAACTCATGACCCCTGTATCAGCAATCAGTGCCTTAACCATTGTGCTACACTGCTGTTTCTCCTTGCATGTCAGTGCACCTACTTCAGATTTCCATGCGTTTAAATGCACAGTGCTGCCATCAAACACAGTGCTATGACCTTGCTGTGCCTCATAGGGCACCCTATATGGCGCCCTATAGGCCACCCTTTCAGCAACATTGTAGGGTGCCGTGGCGGACAGTGCACTTTAAAATGTGCCCTCTGGGGTACCTTATGAGGCGCCGTATGCAGCACCTTATGTTACAATACTTTGATGGTGTGTTTGCTGGCAGCACTAATTAAAATAAAAATAAAATGCCTCCTAAAGCAATATTACCTATAACAGGTAATGCCTCAGCAAGCCTTCTTCATTAGGCACAGTGGGGGATTGAACCCATGACTCCTGCATCATTATTCAGTGTCTTAACCATTGCGCTACACTGCTGCTCCTCCTTGCATGTCAGCGCACCTACTTATGATTTTCATTCGTTAAACTGCACAGTGCTGCCATCAAAAACAGTGCTGTGACCTTGCGGTGCCTCATACAGCACTCTATAAAGTGCCCTATAAGCAACATTCTAGGGTGCCTTGGCGGACAGTGCACTTTAAAATGTGCCCTCTGGGGTACCTTATGGGGCGCCTTATGTTACAGTGCTTTCAGAGTGCGTTTGCTAGTAGCAGTAATTAAAATAAAATTAATATGCTTCAGACTGCAATATTACCTATAACAGGTAATGCCTCAGCCAGCCTTCTTCATTGGGCACAGTGGGGGATTGAACCCCTGATCTCTGCACCATTGCTCAGTGTTTTAACCATTGTGCTGTGGCTCTGTTATTGTGTTAGTGCATCAGCGCGCCGCCTTATGCCGCACAATATTAAGATGCCTCCTAAAAGCATCAGCCTACCACCTTATGCCGCCCATTATTTAAATGCCTCCTAAAGTAATGCCTCAGCCAGCCATCTTCATTGGACACTGTGGGGGATTGAACCCCTGATCTCTGTACCATTGATAAGTGCCTTAACCATTGTGCTGTGGTTCTGCTCTTCTGCTTGCATATCAGCACGCCACTTATGCCTCCCGTGCAGCTATCTCATGCGCTAATGTGCGGGGTGCACAAGGGTGCCGCGCACCTTAGCGCATATGTAAATTCCGTTTTTTCTTTTTCAGCACGAAACGCCCACTCCTTATATGGCACCTGCACACTAGCGCGGCCCGCACATTACCGGGGTTTTAGTAAACATGCCCCATGGTGTCTTCTAGTCATCTTCATACATTCTCTTTGCTAGGATATCAGATTTGATGTAGTTATTACAGAAAGTGATCATGGGGTGCAAGGTAAGGCATGCACCTTCTGGTCCTTTACTGTTGGAAGGAGTGCAGAGCTGATCTGAAGATTAGATAGGCTGCAGAATCTTCTGGAGTATTCTCCCTGGGCTGCTGGGAGAAGCATGCAAATGAGCTTTTTGGCTCTCTGCTGCTGGAAGAATTGTGGGGCTGGTCAAATCTGAAGGTCAGATGTGTCATGGTGTCTTCTGCAGTCCACTTCTGGGGCTGCTGGGAGAAGTATGCAGATGTGTCTTTTGATTCCTGAGACAAAGCTATCCTGGTTTATTCCAGATATGTTGTCGCTTCTTTTAAGCAAGGGCAGATAGTAAACTCTTATCATAAGTAGCTTTGATTTAGAAGGTCCTTTAAAGATTTCAATCAACTACCTCTCATCTTTTGAAAAATAAACAATGTGCAATGAACATTAACAAATCATAAATTGTCTTTTCTGGCACAGTTTTCCAAAACTTCATCCTTATTTTGCATACAAGGTTTTCTTTATAAGAGCCCCTTTTGACATCTCACAGCTCTGATACCCCCTTTGTTGGTATCAAGGGGGGTGAAGCCCACTTCATACCATATCCCAAAGCAGTCCTTGTGGCCTGTCCTGATAATAGAATGACCCCAAGCAGTCCTGTAGCGGAAGTCATGCCCATATAAGAGCAAAAATTTAAACAAACCTATATTGTTGAGCAGCTCCACAGACTTTGCAGAGCAGCTCGTGGCAGTAGGTCAAGTACAGGGCATGCAGAAACAGGAAACATGCCCACCACAAACTAAGATGGGGGGGGGGGGGGGAGGACTGATGGGGAAACATAAGATTAGCAAAGTCTAAAAAATGATTATCACCAGGTGTGGAAAAAGGAAGTTGGAAAATATGATATGGAAGCATTTTTTAGCACAGAAGCATACATGACAAACAATATATAAGGAAAACATTTGGTATCATTCTGGGGAGAAGAGACAAACAGGATTTATAGAAACATAGAAACATAGAATAATTATGACAGAAAAAGACCACATGGCCTATCTAGTCTGTCTTTCCTATCAACAACTACAAATACAGAGAGTCTGTGGCTAGTAAGTTGCTTGGCTTCCGTACCTCTTTGTCTCTTAGCCCATCTGACTCAGGCAAGATGTATTGCTATGAAAATAATGCTGCCTTTGCTATTTGGCTAAGATTGTGGCTAAGATTGTGACTGACTGGGCATAATAAAGAGCTCATTTCTTTACTAACCAAGTGTCTGAGTCTGATCTGAGTAGCGCGAGGTCTCGAACTTATCTTTGGGGTACAACACAGCAGCCTTAATCCACCAAAATACCTAAGACCTTAATATTCAAATCTTGCATTCTATATTTAGAAAAAGAATACTACAGTTTCAAACTCTGATACAGAAAGGATTACATTCATGTCAACATTTTATTTACTTATTTAGGTGCACTTATATATCGCCTTTCACCGGGTCAAAGCGGTTCACAATAAACAAAAGCAAACTGGGGTGGAGGGGGGGGGTGTTATAATAAAAAAAGGGGGGGGGGAGGTGAATTAACAATTTAGTGGGAGGGGACCGGTCACCAAAGTGTGTGTGTGTGTGTGGGGTGGGGTATTTACAGTCCACACTTTTCAGCAGTTTGTTTAACATAGTTACAATCCTGTCTTCTAAGCGGTTCACATTTTCTGTTTCTGAGTTTTAGGGGTATGTTTACTAAACTGCGCTAATGTGCACGGCGCACATTAGCGTGCGTTAAGGTACCTTAGTGCACGCTAATGTCGTGTTATGGGGCACTAATGTGCCCCGCACTGGTGCGCGGCGCACTAAAGTGCACGCTCATGTGTGCGGCACGCTAATGTGCGATAAAGGTGGGGAAAGGCTCCCGGAGGGCGGAGGAAGGCTCCCCAGGGGCGGAGAGAAGGGGTCAATGGGTGGAGAGTGGGAGGGGAGAGGCTCCCCGCACACTAGCGGGGCTGAAATTCAAGGCAAAAAATACCGCGAGTGAAAGCCTCGCGGTAGAGCCGATTTAAAGGGAAGAGAAACCATTTCTGTCAGCAAAGTACAGCAAAACCAGGGAAACCTACAAAACAGTGATAAGTGTGATACATGTGCATGGTACAAAAGTGCACATAAACATTGAAAATGACCCCAACAAAATAAAACAAAATTATAATCAAGCTGGGCAATAGTGATAGTAATGGGAAACATCAACAAACACTCCCAAGAAAGCTGCAAAAAATAAATATGAATTTTGGAAGGGCCTACGCTCCGTCCCCATACAAGGTGAATGATCTCACAGTGAAATAGCACTGATCAGGGTTTCCCTCTCCATTGGATAGGTTACCTATGGCATGCACATGTTCCACAACAGCAGGGTGGGCAGGTCGGAATGGGCAACTGGACAGATGCAGGGAAAGGGGATACAGAGGGCTGCAGGCGGCACATGCTGTGGTGCAACTGGGGCACAGTGCGGACTAGGCAGATGCCTAGATGGCACTTAGGAATGCTGAAACTGAACAGCAGCCAGACAGCAACTGATGAGGGCCCAACATGGGCACGAGAGTGTTTAGCACAGTGTCACAGGGGATAGTACCCAGCAAGTACCCCCAAGGGCACAGAACATTGGCAGGCAGTGATTGGGGGACGTGCGGACAGATATGCAGGCACCCCTACCCAAGAACCCGAACCATAGGCAGCCGCCTACCTGCACACAGGATGGCCTGAGACTGCATACCACCAGCACCACCAGCAGAAGGGCATGTCAGCATGGTGGCACAGGGGTACTGGTGGTGGAGGGGGCAGTGGCAGCTGCCCAGAGCAGACCATGGCCTAGCCCTGTGTAGGTGGGTGCAATGCACTGCAACAGACAGGCTCTGTCTGACAAATAGTCATGGTGTCATCAGGGAATGTGCTGTCTCTGTGGCAACACAGTGGTGCAGTGCACGCAACCAGTGTGTTTAGAAGCAGAAGGTCACAGGCTCAAGTCCCAGCTATGGTGCCTGCCAACCCAATCCCCATATTTTACCCACTACTACAACATGCTAATACAGACAGAACGTTTATTGCAGATGACTTAAACCTGCCCAAAACACCTACATTTTACCCTACAGAGCAAAGACACCATAAACAGGCGCATTACCTAGAGCAAAGTCTCCCAAATGCAGTCCTGGAGGGCCAAACACCATTCAGGTTCCATGCTGCCTCTAATAAAGATGCCTGTGCTGCATATCTATGCACCACCCCCATGGTATGCAGATGTATCTCATGCATATTCATGAGGGACAGCATGAAAACCCAAACAGTGTTTGGCACACCAGGACTGGAGTTGGGAACCTCTGCCGTAAAGCAGCAGCCAACAGGGGCAGACACACCTACACCCACAGGCTCCATTAGCCATTGCTTCCTGGAGAGGCAGGGCATTGGGTCCTGCGTGCATCTCCCAATACTAGCACTTGCATACCTTAGCAATGCCACCCTACACCTCGGTATACGGTATACGGTACACAGCTATCAAACGTTTGCTATGATTACTGGCAGATAGCAATTCCTACGTTAAGCACAGTTTGCTGATTGAGCTCCATCATAACAACCTTTCTGATGTCTGTGGAGTGTGCTTCAGGTCTGGTCTCTGACAGTGTTTACAACCCTGGGGAGTGACCCCCAACAGTATTGCGTACCATATCCATGCCTGCACTGTGCCCAGGACTGGTGTGGTGGCCAGGGCTGCTAAACTCCTCTATAGTAGCACAATGCTGGCATAGGTGTGGGAGTGTGTGTCTGTCTATCCAGTGTGTTGTGGCTGCAAACACCCTCCACAGCCCACACTGCCAGCACTGTTGCCAGTATTGGCCTGCCAATGTGCATAATGAGGAGCAAGGTACCATGGGTATAGCCCGGACAGGGTGGCTTGGCTAGGATGCATCTGCACACGGCATAGGGCAATGGCTGGGACATTGTAGTGCCCGGCCACCACCTACACAAGCAGGGTGGCCTCAGCATGTCCTGCTGGGAGATCACTCTCACCCTGACTGTGCAGTGACCACAGCATGGCTAGGCACCCCCATAGTGCTATATTGTATTTTGCTCATGTGATATTTATGGGTTTTCTTTTGGGGCCCAGTCACTGACTTATCTGCTTGTTGTGTATGCTGATATCCCAGTTCTGGGTGCATGCATTTCCACCAGGAACATGCATTATGGATTAGCTAGCAGACTGTTTGCAGCTGGTATGTGTCTTGATGGAGTGCCTTGCAGGGTGTAACGGCTGAAGGCTTGCTGCAGGAGAATATCAGGTAATGGTGGGGTGCAGCTTAGCATATCCAGGCTGAATGTCTGTCTGCTATTGTGTTATGGATGTGTATAGAGCTGCATTGACTGCCCTGTAGTTGTCTGTTCCCCCAGCAGGACTGGGGTTGATGGTCCCCTCTACTGCCACCATTGCAGGGAGGTAGAATGTGGATCTGTTGATGGGAGACCCTGTTTGCCACCCTCAGTCCTGGAGGAGGAGGGTGGTAGTACATAATCCTCCTAGGGGTCCATAAGGGCTACACCTGACTGAGACATACAGATATATCCAAGGTGCTTCTGCAGAAACTACCTATCTCACACATTAGCACTGCTGGGGACCTGCAGTATGGCCTATTTCAGCTATGGAAGGTGCTGTGAACCTGGTGCTGAGCGCCCCACCACACACTCAGGGTGAGCACAGTACCCGCACAATGTGACGGTGTGTAGCTACTCTGTCCCAGTAACACACATGGTCAGTTCCCTCTACCAGGCCGAGGTGCTGTTGGGGTGCATACCCCATCTTGTGTTCATCTGTAGACAGCTGATTTGCATGTGCAGTGCATCATGGGTACGGGTGGGCTAACCCTATCCTGGTGACCACAGCAGACTGTCTGTGTGGTGACATGCAGTCCCTCTGCAGCCAGTCAGGGGCTTGCTAACAGCTATAGAACTGTAGCCCACTGTTTACTTCACTGCCTGTAGAGCCAGAGGTCATGGGTTCAAAGCCACAGTGGGGTTATTTGATAGGGCTGCCCAAAGCATTATCTCTTTTTAATGTACATTATTGCTGCCAGCAAAAACATCCTCAGTGTACTGTACCCATAAGGTGCCTCAGAGGGCGCTTTATAGGGCACCCTATAGGGCACCTTATGGTTAACATCCATATAAGGTGCACTATACGTTATCCTGTGGAGCAACTTATAGGATGCCCTATAGGGGACATTATAGGGTGCCGTGGCGGACAGTGCACTTTATAATGTGCCCTATGGAGTGCCTTATGCGGCACCTTCAGTTACGGCACGTGAGGGTGTGTTTGCTGGCAGCAATTAATAAAATACAAATAAAGTGCTGCAGGAAACAATATGTACATGTCAAAGCTGATGCCTCAGCCAGCCTTATGTATTAGGCACACTGGGGATCAAACTCATGACCCCTGTCTCAGCAATCAGTGCCTTAACCATTGTGCTACACTGCTGTTCCTCTTTGCATGTCAGTGCACCTACTTCAGATTTCCATGCGTTTAAATGCACAGTGCTGCCATCAAACACAGTGCTATGACCTTGCTGTGCCTCATAGGGCACCCTATATGGCGCCCTATAGGCCACCCTTTCAGCAACATTGTAGGGTGCCGTGGCGGACAGTGCACTTTAAAATGTGCCCTCTGGGGTACCTTATGAGGCGCCGTATGCAGCACCTTATGTTACAATACTTTGAGGGTGTGTTTGCTGGCAGCACTAATTAAAATAAAAATAAAATGCCTCCTAAAACAATATTACCTATAACAGGTAATGCCTCAGCCAGCCTTCTTCATTAGGCACAGTGGGGGATTGAACCCATGACTCCTGCATCATTATTTAGTGTCTTAACCATTGCGCTACACTGCTGCTCCTCCTTGCATGTCAGCGCACCTACTTATGATTTTCATTCGTTAAACTGCACAGTGCTGCCATCAAAAACAGTGCTGTGACCTTGCGGTGCCTCATACAGCACCCTATAAAGTGCCCTATAAGCAACATTCTAGGGTGCCTTGGCGGACAGTGCACTTTAAAATGTGCCCTCTGGGGTACCTTATGGGGCACCTTATGTTACAGTGCTTTCAGAGTGCGTTTGCTAGTAGCAGTAATTAAAATAAAATTAATATGCCTCAGACTGCAATATTACCTATAACAGGTAATGCCTCAGCCAGCCTTCTTCATTGGGCACAGTGGGGGATTGATCCCATGATCTCTGCACCATCGGCCAGTGTCTTAACCATTGTACTGTGGCTCTGTTCCTGTGCTTGCACATTAGCGTGCCACTTATGCTTCCCGCGTGCGTTTCTCATGCGCTAATGTGCACGACGCATGAATAATCCCGGTTTGCTTTTTTCAAACTGACACACCCACTCCTTTTATGGCATCCCGCACAATAGCACGGCGTGCACCTAACAGGGTTTTAGTAAACATACCCCTTAGTTTTTGGCCTTCATTTTGAGACAAGAATCAGTAGGTGCTGTTCTGTTCAATGCATAGATGTTCTCTGAATAGGCGGGTTTTTAGCTGCTTTCTGAATGTGGAAAGCTCTTTATTGCATCAGATTTTAGTTGGCAGAGAATTCCATAATGTAGGTGTGTATAGTTCAAATGTGCAGTTACAGGTTTGCTGGGTGAATTTAGTTCTTCCATGTGGCACAATCAGCACATTGTTTGTTACTTGCTGTATTGGTTTTCCCGAATTTGGTTTTTCTAGAAGTGTGTCTTTGAAAGTCACTGTTTTAGGTACCGCTGGAACTGGAGAGGTTGACAATTTAACAGGAGAGAACAATTCTATCATACTGGTGGAGCCTATCCCCTCAGGAAAGTCAATTGTTTACTGCAGCCGCAAGTCTCTGTCTCCTAGTCTGTAGCTTTGACTGCTTCCTTTTTCTGTGTTTGAGCTTCAAACATGCTCATAGCTGCACTTCTCAAATCCTATGATGTGACTGGGATATCAGCTGTTTCCATTAGGGTGCCAGTGAAAGAAAATGCAAAATAATTCATGACCACTGTTGGAGGTGTGCATCTGAGGGATGAATTGATGGAGCTCAAGAAGCCATCAGGAACAGATGAGTTAGCCATTGTTACTACCTCTTCTGCTTGAAGCTCTCTTGTCTTAGAAAGACCAGTCTTCATCACTGGCACAACAAAGGAATCTACAAGGCCAGAACTCTGAGCTATGGTTTCATTCAGATAAGTATGCTGCTTTACCTGCTTTCTCTATGGGATCCCGTGAAGCTGCAGGCTTCAGGATAGGTCCAATAAGCAAAGCTCCAGTGTTGTGTGTCTAATCCGTGTCAGCCATCTTGCCTCCATGAGACTTGGAAACAGGGAGGGTGCAGACATCCAATTTTTTCAACAAACCCACATATGGAACTAATCATATTATTCACATTGGCTGGAACAGACAAATCCAGTTTTGTGGAAGGGACCCCTGGTTCATCTGTTCCATTCGATGCCAATAATATTATTAGTTCCATCTGGAAATGGGATGTCTGCACCTTCCCTGATGAAGTACAGTGCAGCAAAACCTTGGGCAAATTTGGAGGGCAATGCTTTTATCTGACCCATGTTTGTTTATCTCTGACATTTCCTTTGGATAAGATAAGTGCAGCTTTTTTGGAATATGTTTTGAGCACATAGCGTCACATAGCTTTGCATTATTATTTTGTGGAGGATTTATGCCAAGGACATAGGTGATACTGTGGAGTCATCAGTTCCTAAGAGGATCAACTGGGACTTCAAAGAAGATCTTTTGTTAAAAAGGACATTAAGATAGCATAGTCCTTTTTTTTTTTTTTTTTTTTAAACTTTTATTTTCATTTTGGAACATCGAAACAAAAGGACATACAGAATAAAGACATGACAAATAATATTATACAATCACGGACAGTAAACCCCCACCACCCCCCTCCCCCCTGCTTCTTCTCTGGGATACGTAACAATCCAGTATCGGGTGTATATATACATTATTATCTTTCGAGATAATATAATTATCTGCAACATGATGAGTGTAGCTATACGGCTATATTGGAGCATCTGGCAATCTGAACATAGTCATTAAGCATCTGCCACTTAGACAAGTGAGAGCAGTCCTGAACCTGGAATGCCATCCGACGGGGTATCTGCTCATATGTACTATATAAGCAGACAGAATTCCACCATTCGGTAAAAGTTAGGCGGGAGCCATTCTTCCAATTTTTCGTGACTAAGCATACAGCCATACCCAACATAAAATCTAGGAGGAAGCGGCCTGTCCTGGGAAGAGAGGGGATCCCCGCCACAGAGCGGAGTCCCACAATCTTCCAAGAAAGGGGCTCCCGGAAGTGTAGGATACTTTGAATCCGGTCCCAAACCCGCCCCCAATATTGCTGTAGTGCTGGACATTCATAGATAACATGGGCGAAGGTACCCACCGCTGTATGGCAGGACCAACATCGATAGCTTGTATTGACATTCCATTTGGCCATCTTCTCAGGAGTATAAAAGCATCTGTGGGCAAAATAGAAGAGCGTTTGAGTGACAGAGGTGGATCTAGAGACCCGCACCACTTTGCTCCAGACTATCTTCCATTGCTGTGGAGTTAAAGTGATGTGCAATTCGCGCTCCCATGCCTGCTGGGCCCTAGGGGTGTCCCTACCTGGACTATGAGTGAGTATTTTGTAAAAGTTAGATGCCACCCCTGGTAAACTCCCGATACAACGAATCACCTCTGACAGCCCTTCCACGCTAGTATCAGAGCGCGGAATGACCCGGGCGCCTTTAAGGCAATGTTGGAGCTGCACCCATTGAAAGTAATATTTCGCTGGTAGACCAAATTCCGTTTGTAAAGCATTAAAGGTTTTCCAGCGATCCCCAGCAAAAAGCTGCTTAGGTGTCCAAATCCCCCTAGAGTACCAGGGTCTCCATGCTATCGTTTTTTTGTTAATTTGAAATCGAGAGTTATGCCATATCGGGAGATGGTCCGGGGGGCACGCCTGCGGACCCAGAGATTGAATGAGGGCATTAAAGGCCACTAGAGTGTCTACAACCATTGGTGAATGGCGGGAGTCTGAATGATGGCACATTCCGGGGAAGTAGGCCAGCGGAACTGGTCCACTAAGCTCTTCTTCAATATCTAGCCACACCGGGCGGCCTGCTGCCGGGGTATCCAACCAACGGGCACCTTGCTTTAAGAGGAAGGCTTTGTGATAATTGAGAAAATCTGGAAATCTAGCTCCTCCTCTCGCTTTATCAGATTGCAAGTATTGTTTAGCTATCCTGGGTGTTTTACCCTGCCATAGATAACGAATAAGAAGGCCTTCTATATCTTTGTAGATGTGTCGGGGCAGTAAACATGGTAGCATTTCGAGAATGTAGTTCACTTTAGGAACTATCATCATTTTCACTGTTTCCAAGCGGCCCCACCATGTAAGGGTTAGTGGAGACCACCGATTGGTAAGTTCACGGACTTTGGAGATTATCGCCTTGGCGTTGAAACTAATAGTGTCCTCTAAAGGATAGCAATAATGGACCCCGAGATATTTCACCATACTATGCTGCCAGAGAAAGGGAAAGGCTTGCATGTCGGCCGCATGTACCCGGTGGTTAAGTGGGAAAGCAACCGATTTGGTCCAGTTGATCTTATAGCCCGAGAGCTGCGAATACCTGTCTAGTAATTCTAAGACTACTGGGACCGAGTCCAAAGTTATAAAAAGCATAAGATCATCTGCATAAGCGGAGAGTTTGATCTCTCTGTGTCTAAAGGGGGCACCTCGGATGTCTGCGGACTGCCTAAGTAACAGGGCTAGAGGTTCGAGCGCCAAGTCAAAGAGCAAAGGGGATAAGGGGCACCCTTGGCGTGTACCTCTTTGAAGGCTGAATGGCTGAGATTTGATAGCATTCACACATATACTGGCTGTGGGTTCGGCATACATGACTTGAAGAAACCGGAGAAAGCCCTCCCCAAAGCCGTACCAACGGAGAACAGCAAATAAGAAGGGCCATTCGAGACGGTCGAAGGCTTTCTCGGCGTCTAGGGAGAGGCCAACTAGTGGTAGATCTAGGCTTGCAGCATTAGTCAAAACATGACATAAAGTCCTAGCGTTGTCGGCAGTGGATCTTCCGGGTATAAAACCACATTGATCAGGGTGGATTAGTGTAGACATTTGGTCAGATAGTCGAGAGGCTAAGATAGTCGCAAAAATTTTATAGTCTGCGTTAAGAAGGGAGATTGGGCGGTAGTTAGCTGTTAACAGCGGATCCCTCCCTTCTTTTTCAAATACTACCACATTCGCCGCCGAAAAGGATCCCAAGCAAGATGTGTCTTCAGCCAGAGCAGTGAAATAGAGTTTTAGGTGGGGGGCTAGATCAGCACTGAACGTTTTATAAAATTCGGCTGGAAGACCGTCAGGGCCTGCGGCGCGTCCCGAGGCCACACGTTTAAGGGCGGAGTGAATTTCATTAGTAGAGAAGGGTTTATCCATCGCAACCCTATCCTCTTCGGAGAGGGTCGGCCGTTGGATTCCGGATAATAATCGCTCAAAAGCCTCTGACGTGAAGTCACATTCTGATTTATAAAGACGAGTGTAAAAATCCCGGAAGAGCTCTACTATCTCTGTATTATTTGTCACTATGTCCCCTCCTACCGGGTTTCGGAGAGCCGCTACCCGTTTGGCTTCTTTTTGACCTTTCAAGGCATTAGCTAAAAGTCTACCAGCACGGTTGCTTTCCCGATAGTACATCCCTTGCTGCGATGCGATATTTTTAGAAGCTGCAGCAGACAGGATTGAGTTATATTGAAAGCGTAGGCGTTGCAATCGTAACAACACACAAGGATCAGTGCGGGAAGTAAGAACCCGTTCCCCAGCTTTAATTTGTTGCTCTAATATTAATAACTGTTGCTTACGCTGTTTCCCCAAGCGAATTTGATAGCTAGTAATGGTTGCACGAATGGCAGCTTTAAAGCCCTCCCACCAAGCCCAACCCGTGGTATCATGTGGTAAGTTAAAATGGAAGTAGTCCTGAATGGCGGCCCGAATGTCTAACTGAAACTCTTGTTGCTCTAACAGGGTCCTATCAAAAAACCAATTTCCCGGAGTCCCACTGGGCAGGTTAGCGTGCAACTGGAAGGAAATGGCAGCATGGTCTGAGATATGTAATGGGTGAATCATCGCTGTGTCTACCTGAGATACCAGCACTTTAGATATTAGGAAAAAATCTATTCTGGACTGTGATAGATGGGGGGGAGAATAGTAAGTAAATTCCAGTTCAGCAGGATGCAACAATCTCCAAAGATCCACTAAAGCGAGATCTTTGATCAAGGAGGTGAGTGTGAGGGAGCTCTTGGGCAGGCCACTCGTTCTAGGCGGTTGCCTGTCTATCAGAGGATCGACGACTTGATTAAAGTCGCCACCTATTATCAATGAGGTGCTAGCAGAGGCCTGCGCAACCTGAGCAATGGTAGCAAAAAAGGCAGGATTATCCACATTGGGGGCATATATACATATACATGTTAGTTCAAGGTGTCCAATTTTAAGGTGGACGCGGGACCATCTGCCCTCCGTGTCAGAGCTAGTGGCAATAATGGTGACAGGCAAGGATTTCTTCACCAGAATAGCTACCCCACATTTCTTAGAAACAGCCGGAGAGTAGGCAGCTACCATGTAAGGTTTAATATTGAGTTTCAGAGTTTCGGTAGAATTTAAGTGCGTTTCCTGAAGAAAAACCAAATCCGCCTTTTCATGACTCAAATAACTAAGGATTTTCTTTCTTTTAATCGGGTTGTTGATTCCCTTTACGTTCAATGAAAAAACCTTACATAGGGCCATAAGACATTGTCATACATTTGAAGTAAAAGCGCAGGCGAGTATGGAATATATACCACATCTGTACATCTATTGCATACACATCAATTAAGATACCAGATACACCCCATATGAGAAAACAAGCACCGAAGTGCCCCAGAGAAGAAGCATAACCCCAACTATAAATGGCGACCATATGTCTGCGGGAGGAGGCCCAAGAGAGTGCGAATGTAATATTCGAACCCTTCTGTTATTATAGTCTCCGATCTCCACCGAAGTAGCTGTGGGCATGATAGAGCAGGGCCATCAAGGCTAGTGAAAGCCAAGGCTGTGAATTGCCAAGGCGGTCTCCAAGGTAGAGAGCGTCCGACAACAATATGGCGGGTTTTACCAATATAAGGTCAATTAGCTAAGTGTTCCTTGGATCAACGCATCTGATCTGCCTCTTTGGACTCCAAAAATTCCGCAAGTAATTCAGGATCATCAAATGTTCTGGTCTGGTTGTGCAGCGTTACCCTAAGTTTAGCCGGGTACGTCAGGCCATAGCGAGCTTGCAGTTGTTGTAGCCTCGGTCGAAATTCCAGGAATCGCTTTCTACGGTCAACCGTGGGCTTGGCCAAGTCAGGAAAGAAGGATATCCGGTGGCCCTCAAACTCGATGGGGCCTTTTGCGCGAGCGGCGTTCTGAATTTGCTCAACATGTTGGTATCTTAAGAGCCGAAAGATAATAGGCCTCGGGGTCTTCCGATTGAGCGCCATATTTGAGGGCACTCGATGAGCCCGGTCAATCTCCAGGTCTTTAGCAAATGTGATCCGAAGTAGGGAGGGAAGCGCCTTACAAAGAAACTCCTTCATGTCTCCAGACTCAGCTCCCTCCGGTATGCCCACGAGCCGTATGTTATTGCGGCGGGCCCGATTGTTGCCATCTTCCACTTCTTTCTGCAGGGCCTGTATCTGGCGCTCTGCTTTGTCAAGTTTCGCCAACCGGACCGTGTGTGAGTCCAGTATGCCTTCCATTTTGTCTTGCCGTAGGGAAAGCCCTTCAAGTTTGCTTTGCAACATGCCGAAATCTTCACGCAGCGCTCGGAGTGACTCCCCGTTGGATTGCACAAGGTCTTTTACCCCTCGTATTTCAGTGAGGATCTCTTGCTGCATCTCGGGACCTTCCCGCGGTGCGGGCTGCTTCTGCGGAGACGGGGGCTCGGTTTTGGAGCGTTTACCATGGGAATTCGTTGGGGTCCCGAAATCTAGACGTGCTGGTTTGGTCCCCGCCATCACCTCAAGGTACCCCGGTAGAGTCAAAGCAATATTCAGAATTAAAACGGTTCAAAATTCAGGAGTCTTGGTAGGCCTCTCGGGAGCCTCAGCGCTATGCGACTATCCCGCTTGACATCAGGCTCCGCCCCCCCAGCATAGTCCTTTTTTAAAATAATTTTTTTTTGATACTATATGGAATTGGTAAAAGGCTGCGATCCGGCCATTTAAAAGAGAACTATTTAGTGAAGATGATAAAGCTGCTAAAATGCTATGCAATCTGGAAGAGAACAAGAATTGGATTTGGCTCTCTTTTAACTAAGAACTTCTCTATATCATGTTGACTCCTTTACTCTGCAGATAATTGTATTTTTGTATGTTAACCCTTGACTTCTATATTTCCCTCACATAGGACAGAAAGTTTTGTCAACCATTCAAAATGGAGCATTCCATTGGTTGGCTAAGTCAATGTGGTCTTGATACACGAACATTGGGCCCGATTTTTGAAGGCCTTTACATGGGTAACTGCCTTAGTAAAGGCAGTATCCAGGATTTTCGAAAGTCACTACACGGGTAGTGCCCTTCGAAAATCCAAGATGTGTCCCTAATGCTCCCTGATACTATCTGCATAGCTTCAGGGTATGTTAGGGGTCTTCCAGGGTAGAGTGGAGGCAGGCCATGGTGCTACCCATGTAGCACCAATTTTTGATGCTACACGGTTAGCGCTCTGCACCTTAAAAATAGGTGTGTGAAAACCTTGCCTATTTTTAAGGTGCAGGGGCTAACCGTGTAGCATTGAAAATCTGTGCTATATGGGTAGCCCCTGTGGCATCACCGGTTGTGCGGCATGACTCGTATTTTCAATGCTGGGGCCACATGATGACCCCAGCATTGAAAATGCAGGTTAGGCAGGAGGTGAGTGGGCCTATGCGCCGATGCGGCTCATAGCATCTCCCAACTGAAATTCGGGCCATTATTACTAATTAACTAAGAAATATTTGGAAGCAAGCTGTTAATATTTTAATTTATTCACAATAAAATGGACTTTAAGAATGATACAATGTAGTTTTGAGCTGTATTGCTGGATATTGGAGTCTGAAAAAGCCATAATTTTTTCAGCTTCTTGGGGGTTCAGTTATTAATGTTGGCTTGTATTTGTTGACCCCCTTATTAATTGATCACACTTCTTGATTTTTCAATAGCATTGAGAGAGAGTCACAAAGTATATAAAATGTAGCACTAAGGATAGATGCTCTGATTTCTAATACAAGCATTACTGATACATTCAAGCAATGGAAAAGTACCTTGCTATGATGCTGGAAATATATTTTTTTCATACAGCAATCAAGAAGCGAGGATCAAAACTTGTAATATTTATTACATGCACAAAATTCTAAATAAAGCTTTCATTGGATGCTTTTTTCTATCTGATTACTTATTCTTATCACCTAATCTGATCTACTTGGCATTTGACAGGAAAGCAGCTAAACCCAAACTTGGTTGGTTTCCATGCATGCAAGCACCTCAATTTTGCTGAAGTAGACCTGTTTTTCAGATACCTTTTCTAGGCTAAGATAAAATTCTTTATCCACAATATGTGCATAAAAGACCACTTCAGGCATAAAAGTATGTTCAGTGACTAGAATTCATGTACTTTTATGCAACCCAGGAATAGGAGGAGCTTTGATAGGGTGTGGGTGGTTGTTTAGTGATGATTTCTTTTTTTTTTCTTTTTTTTAAATTCTTTATTTTCGTTTTATAACAACAAAGGAAAAGGAAAACATACAGCAAAAGACAGATACAGAACGTGTAATACATACACCAAAATAAACCCCTACCACCCCCCTCCCCCCTGCTTCTTCTCTAGAAAACTAAGCATTCCCGAAGCGGGCGTGTACTTACATTATTGTGTTACAAAACCTAACGGTGATCTAAAACATGATGAGTGCGCATTATACAGGCATGTTGGAGCAATGAGCAGATTGTACATAATCATTAAGCATCTGCCATTTAGACAAGCGAGAGTGAGTTTGGACATGGGGAATAGCTCTCCGAGGTATCTGCTCATATTTACTATATAAGCAGACGAGGTTCCACCATTCATTGACAGTAATTCGAGAGCTATCCTTCCAATTCCTCGTGATTAAGCATATGGCTATACCCAGCATGAAATCAAGGAGAAAGCGACCCTTCTTAGGAAGAGAGGGGACCTCCGCCACAGAGCGGAGTCCCACGACCTTCCAAGAGAGAGGTTCATGAAAGTGTAAGATAGATTGAATACGACCCCAGACCCGCCCCCAATAAACCTGTAGTTGAGGACATTCATAAATAACATGAGCGAAGGTTCCCACAGCCGTATGGCAAGACCAACACAGGTCCCTAGCATTTGGGATCCATTTGGCAATTTTTTCTGGGGTATAAAAGCATCTGTGTGCAAAGAAGAAGAGAGTTTGGGTAACAGAGGCAGACCGGGAGACCCGCACTACTTTACTCCAGAAAACGCTCCATTGCTCAGGGGTTAAAGTGGTTTGCAGTTCGCGCTCCCAGGCTTGTTGGGCTCTAAAAGTGTCCGTGCCTGTACCCTGACATATTATTTTATAAAAGTTAGAGGCTACCCCATGTGTACTACTAATGGAGTGAACTATCTCTAATAGCCCATCCTCAGTAGGGGCAGAGGGCGGCAGGATTCGAGCACTTTTGAGGCAGTGTTGAAGCTGCATCAGTTGAAAGTAGTGTTTCGCTGGTAACGCAAATTCCTTTTGTAAATCAGAAAAGGTTTTCCAACGAGCTGCAGAGAAAAGCTGTTGGGGTGTCCAGATCCCCCTGGAGTACCAGGGTTTCCAGGCTATTGTTCTATTTAGGACTTGAATTCTGGGGTTATTCCATAGCGGGAGTCCGTCCTGAGGACATACATTCGGGCCCAGGGATAGAATGAGAGTGTTAAAGGCCGCAAGAGTATCGACAATCATTGGTGGATGGCGGGTGTCTACTTGATAGGACATACCGGGGAGATGGGTCAACGGAATTGGGCTACTAAGCTCCTCTTCTATGTCAAGCCAAACTGGTCTGCTGTCTGTTGAGGCATCTAGCCATCGGGCACCTTGCTTAAGTAGAAAGGCTTGATGATATCTAAGAAAATCAGGAAATCTGGTACCCCCTCGTTCCTTTACAGACTGCAGTTTATGTTTAGCTATCCTTGGTGGCTTGCCCTGCCAGAGATAACGGACGAGAAGGCCCTCAATATCTTTATAAGTATGTAACGGAAGTAAGCATGGCAGCATTTCTAAAATGTAGTTCACTTTAGGGACGATCATCATTTTCACAGTTTCTAAGCGGCCCCACCATGTGAGAGATAAGGGAGACCAACGATTTGTGAGTTCACGGACTTTGGAAACTACCTCTTTGGCATTAAAACTGATAGTGTCTTCTAAAGGAGAACAGTAATGGACCCTGAGATATTTCACCATGCGGGATTGCCAAAGGAAAGGAAAGGCCTGCATGTCAGCCTCATGTACCCAGCGGTTCAGTGGGAATGCTACAGATTTGGTCCAGTTAATTTTATAGCCCGATAATTGTGAGTATCCGTTAATCAGATCCA
The DNA here is from genome assembly GCA_033557465.1 of Ichthyophis bannanicus. NCBI lineage: Eukaryota > Metazoa > Chordata > Amphibia > Gymnophiona > Ichthyophiidae > Ichthyophis > Ichthyophis bannanicus. The sequence continues at coordinate 113,702,057 of CM066031.1, forward strand.
AGACAGCTGGAACCGAATCGAGGGATACGAAGAGCATAAGGTCATCTGCATATGCAGAGAGTTTAATCTCCCTATGACTAAAGGGGACACCGCGAATGCGTGCAGACTGTCTAATAAGGAGGGCTAGGGGTTCAAGAGCGAGATCAAACAGCATTGGTGATAGGGGGCAACCTTGACGCGTGCCTCTTTGGAGGTTAAATGGCTGAGATTTGATGGCGTTTACACAAATACTGGCGACGGGTTGAGTGTACATGACTTGGAGATATCGGAGGAAGCCCTCTCCAAAGCCATACCATCGGAGAACTGCAAATAAGAAGGGCCATTCTAGACGATCAAAGGCTTTTTTCGGCATCCAGGGAAAGACCCACCCATGGATGGTCGAGATTGGCAGCACTAGAGAGCACATGGCACAAGGTCCGAGCATTGTCAGCAGTTGATCTGCCGGGTATAAAACCGCATTGGTCGGGGTGAATCAGGGTAGCCATCATGTCAGATAGCCGGGTGGCCAAGATCGTTGCGAAGATCTTATAGTCGGCATTAAGTAGGGAGATTGGACGATAGTTGGCGGTCAGTAGCGGGTCTCTGCCTTCTTTCTCAAATACAACCACATTAGCTGCAGAAAAGGATCCCAAAGAGGATGTATCTACCGCAAGGGCAGTAAAATAGAGTTTTAAATAGGGAACTAAATCTGCACTGAACGTTCTGTAGAATTCAGTCGGGAGACCATCGGGCCCTGCGGCACGGCCCGAGGCTGTTCGTTTTAGGGCAGATTGGATCTCTGATGTAGAGAAGGGTTCATCCATCGCATCCCTATCATCTTCAGAGAGGGTCGGCCGCTGAATGCCCGAAAGCAATCGCTCGAATGTCTCTGACGAGAACTCACATTCAGATTGATATAGGCGGGTATAGAAATCCCGAAAGAGCTCTACAATGTCGGAGTCTGTGGTCACTATGTCCCCTCCCTGTGGAGCTCGAAGGGCCGCAACGCGTTTGGCTTCTTTTTGACCTTTCAAGGCATTGGCTAAGAGTCGACCGGCTCGGTAATTTCACGATAATATGTCCCTCGCTGAAGCTCAATACTCTTAGAAGCTGCAGTTGAGAGGATTGAATTATATTGAAAACGGAGACGCTGTAAGCGAATCAATATACAGGGGTCAGTGCGTGAAGTTAGAACTCGTTCGCCTGCCTTTATTTGTTGGTCTAGTATGAGCAGCTGCTGTTTACGTTGTTTCCGCAGGCGGATTTGATAGCTAGTGATCGTTGCCCGAATGGCCGCTTTGAAGCCCTCCCACCAAGCCCAATTCGCAGTATCTTGGGGTAAATTAAAATGGAAGTAATCCTGTATGGCTGCCCGAATTTCTGACTGGAACTCTGGCTGAGTTAACAGGGCCCTATCAAAGAACCAGGCTCCCGAGTTTCCCTGGGATACAGTAGTGTTTAATTGAAAGGAAATGGCAGCATGATCTGAGATATGTTGGGAGTGAATCTTTGCAGTGTCCACCTGAGGAACTAGCAGTTTTGAGATTAGAAAGAAGTCTATGCGAGACTGAGATTTATGAGGAAAGGAGAAGAAGGTGAAGTCAAGCTCATTGGGGTGTAGTAGCCTCCATAGATCAACTAAAGCAAGATCCTTAATCAGGGAGGTAAGCGTGGCATGACTCTTGGGGGGACCACTCGTCCTAGGCGGCTGTTTGTCAATCAGGGGATCAAGGACTAGATTGAAATCCCCCCCAATGATCAAGGAAGTATTAGCAGAAGCCTGCGCAACCTGAGCAATGGTAGCAAAAAAAGCAGGGTCATCAACATTAGGAGCGTAAAGGCATATACATGTAACTTCAAGGCTACCTATCTTGAGGTGAACTCTAGACCATCTACCTTCTGTATCTGAGCTAGTCGCAATAACAGTAGCATGCAAAGATTTCCTAACCAGTATGGCAACCCCACATTTCTTAGAAACGGCTGGGGAATAGGCGGCCACCATGTAAGGTTTAATATTGAGTTTAAGCGTTTCCTTCGAATTTAAATGCGTTTCTTGGAGAAAAATCAGATCCGCTGCTTCCTGACTGAGGTAGTTTAGGATTTTCTTCCGTTTTATCGGATTATTGATTCCTTTTACGTTCAATGAGAAAATCTTACATGGTGCCATCAATCGGTAATAGACATTTTAGGTAAGGGTGCCTGATAGCATATAACATAAGCAGAATCTGTACAACAATATCATGATCACCGAGTATTCTGGCTAATACACCCCATATTGAAAAGTATGTACCAACGTTTCTTAGAGAAGAAGCAAAACCCCCAAAGAATATGGCGACCATAAGTCTGCGGGAGGAGGCCCTAGAGAGGATATAGGAAGACATGTAAAAAGAGAAAAGAAACACCAGAGTCCATGATAACACTGTCTCTGATGCTCATCAAGGCTGCTGTGGGTAGAGGAAGTCGGGTCACAGATACCATCAAGAGTAAGGCCACAGACTGCCCACGCCAGACTCTTTGCCAGGCTGCGGCAGATCCAATATGGCAGAGATAGCGGAAATGAGGAGACTTGCAGGAATATTCTGGAAGTCAGCGCATCAAGTCGGCTTCTTTGGAATCCAAAAACTCCGCTAGTAGATCAGGGTCCTCAAATGTTCTTGTCTGATTGTGAAGCGTGACTCGGAGCTTGGCCAGGTACATCAGGCCATAGCGTGCTTGTAGTTGTTGAAGCCTCGGCCGGAATTCCAGAAAGCGCTTTCGGCGGTCGACCGTGGGTTTAGCCAAGTCGGGATAGAAGGAGATCTTGTGGCTCTCAAACTCCATATGGCCCTTTGCCCGAGAAGCACTCAGGATTTGCTCCACGTGTTGATATCTCAATAGTCGAAAAATGATAGGCCGCGGGGTCTTCCTGTTGAGCGTTATGCTGGCGGGTACACGATGAGCGCGATCAATCTCCAAATCTTTGGTAAAGGTGATTTGGAGCAGGGAAGGGAGGATTTTACATAAAAACTCTTTCATGTCTCCCGATTCCGCTCCCTCCGGTATGCCCACGAGTCGTATATTGTTGCGACGCGCTCTGTTATTGCCATCTTCCACCTCTTTCTGCAGGGCCCGCACCTGTCGTTCAACTTTGTCGAGTTTGGACAACCGGGCCGCGTGGGAGTCCAATATGCTCTCCATTTTGTCCTGACGCAAAGAAAGCCCTTCTAGCTTGCTTTGCAGCACACCAAAATCTTCCCGCAGCGCTCGGAGTGCTTCACCGTTTGCCTGCACAAGGTTTTTGACCCCTCTAATCTCTACGAGGATTTCCTGCTGCATTTCGGGGCCCTCGCACAAGGCCGGCCCCTTCTGCGGGGACGGAGGTTCAGTTTTGGAGCGTTTGCCGTGAGAAGCCGCTGGAGATCCAAATTCCAGGCGCGTTGGTTTGGTCCCCGCCATCTCACCAATGTTCCCCGGTAAGATCAGAGTAGAAGTTCTAAGTTAGTGAGGTGTTAGTTCAGGATTCTGAGTAGGCCTCTCGGGAGCCTCAGCGTTATGCGACCATCCCGCTGGACATCAGGCTCCGCCCCCCGTTTAGTGATGATTTCTACAGGATTTGTGCTAATATTTTATAAAGGTAGATTTGGACTAGATGTCTTTTTACCCTGCCCATAAGTTTCCAAGGTCTGTAAGAGTAAGCTGAAAGGGTAATAGTTCTTTTTGTGAGCTTCCAGAATTATGGAGAAGTTTGGTTGCCCCTTCAACTCCTAAACTCGGCTTTCCAGTTGGCTTCTAGGAGGATCATGTAGTATACCTAAGAGGATATATTACTTTTTCTTGGAAATGTCTTATGACTGTGTAGAACTGTGAGTAATTCTTATGCTGTGCCTGCGCTGATGTAGTAATTTATAAGGTTGGGTACAGATAAACTCAGAGAGGAAGGAACTTTAGTCCTACTGCTGCTGTATTGTACTGTTGTTACCATCTATTGTGAGAAGATGTTATATATCATTCACTTGAACTGCATATGGATAGATCAGTATCAATAATTTTCAACATATATAAACAGACCTTGTAGAACTACCATTAAATTTTCATTATGACCTTTTTGGGCTAGCGGTCATCTCTCCCAGAAGTATCTGACTGACATGCATCCAAATGATAAATCCCTAGTTCTAAACTTTATGATGAAGCCTGGTTAATCCTCGGAGAGCTCTAATCAGAGCTTACAAATTAATGTTTCACTGTGTTTAACTTCACCTTGGATGGCTGGCTACACCATTTGCTTGACCATTGACTAGCGCAGAACACAATAACTAGGGTAGGGACTGGGATCTACCCATCAAAAACTGATTACATATACATATGCAACATCTATTTTTATAGAAACACACTGCATTCAGTTGCAAACACATACCTACATATACAGAGTGCACATATGTTCATAATCACTTTCACTATATACACTGTATAGAAAACCATACTTATTTATTTATTTAATTTAACAGGATTTATATACTGCTTTTTCATAGATACAAAGCAGTTTACATATAACAATTGTAGCAACAAGCTTTACATAGAACAGGGAGGAATAACTTATTGGGTTACATGGAATATTTAACATTAAACTTCTTAAACTATGTACATCTGCATTCTTGCATGAAAGTGGGTGTTGTGGTCACATTTTATAGTTGTTATCTAGAGGCAACATTGTTGCAGTATGGATTGAGTGCATGGATTTTTTGTTGCAGGAGAGGTCAGTGAGATTTAAAGTCATTATATTAAATGAAGAGCGGGGTAGAGATGTAGAAAGGGATGTAGAGTGATTAGCAGGTTATTAGTTATCTATTCAAATGCATTATATATCACATACATATGTTCAAATGCAAGCTTGTAGTACATGTAACAGCACACAACCAATATACATATGCACACAGACACAGACAGAACGTTAAATATACAGACATATATTTACTGTGTGATAATGAAATTTAGTGAAAGTAAGAATTCATTTCAGTAAAAGCTTTCTGGCTTATGAAAGGTCAATATATTGAAGATTCTCTAATATCACCATCAAAGAAGCTGATAATCAGAATATGTGCAGTGAAAATGAAAAGAGATGTTTGTTATGGCTGTAAAAAGATAACTGAAGTGTGTAGGAGGAAGAACACCAGAGAAGCTCCATTAACAACCTCCACTCCACCCACGGACTTGCTCACAAAATCCATTCACACTAGTATGTATGCAGCTTTCATGTGCAATTATTTGTCACTATTGAAATGGGAATATATGGGTGTACAGTATTTTCTACTGCAGACAAGCTAAACAACTTCTGCAGAAGTTTGATATTTTGTCTCTAACATTCCACCTACCTTTAGACATCTATGAAGAACTAGAGGGTTTGGCTGTAAATAATATGGTGAAGTAGGTTTTTCATATTAGGATTTATGTTTCATAAACAATGTTTCTTACTGATTCATGAGCCTCCCCCTGGGAGAGGTAAAGGCTTAAATAACAGGTATAAAACGGAATATGTCTGTCAGTATCCTTGACAAGTTCCTCATATGCATGCTTTATTTCCAGGACGGAGGGCAAATTATTTCAGGTTCCTCAAATAGGAAAGCACTGAAAGCAGTGAGCAAGAGGAATTTACCAGACATAAAGTGGAATTTTAGAAAAGATGTCCAAGTGCAATCTGGGATGCCTAAGCCAGAATGTCTGAAGGAAAAGCAGCACGTCCAGATGCAGGCACGATTTCACAAACGTGGACCTACCCGATACGGGCGTCTCATGGAGAATCTACATAGACATCCCCAGAATAGTATTGCAGAACCTGAATGTCTAAGATTAGCCTAACGGTTATAGTACTGGGCTAGGATCAGGAAAATCAATTTTATTTATTTATTTATTTAACAGTATTTCTAAACCGCCTTATCTTAATAATCAATGTTCAAATCCCACTGCTGCTATCATGGTGATTGTGCTGAGTACGGGGGGTGATGGAATGCTATCTTCTCTACACCCTCTGGATCGTTTTCAGTCAAAACAAACACTTTCCCATTGCTTATTTGTGTCTGGAGCAGGTATAACCTCAGATGTGCTGAACGTTTCTGAAATCAGGCAATAACATCCAGGTTCCTGGGAATGCTCCCAGCCATTCCTCCACCACGGCCTGTTCAGACTTGGATGTCCTCGCGCTGGGGATGTCCACAGACTTGTCTTCTATGCTTTGGAGACATCTCTGTGCTTTGGATGTCTCTATACCCATTGTCAGATGCCAAAAGCACGAATAGGGCTTCTAAAATAACCCCCATAATGGGGCTGATTTTATCAGGAGCCACATAAAGATGTGTGTCATTAATGAATGTAACTCGACTATTTTCAAGTACTTAGGCCCATGAATGAGCACTTACACGTGTACTTTAGGTGGTCACTTTTCTGTAAGTGCATGCATAAGTCTGCATCCATTTTCAGTGTGGGCGTGCAGATGGGGAGAGTTTGGGCAGAGCGCAGGCGAAGCACAAATTTGCATGCATAAGTTATAAAATATTGCAACCTATGTGCCATCTTTAAAAATCTAGGCAGAGGCATTTGTACTTGCAATAGAGCAAGCGTACTTGTTCATGCCCGGTTTATGCACAATTTTACATCACTTGTTATTTTATAAAATAAAGCAGGCGTGCACTTCACTAAATAAAATACTAGACCTCAAATGCGCGCATTCTGACCCGCATTAATTATGCATGAGAGTAATGTTATAAAGTGGTGCCCAGTTAAAATGCTTTTAATGCAAATCATTTTTATTGTCCAAGAAGATAACATTCCTAGTTCATGGGGACATTTACACAGTACTGGGAAATACAAACACTACAATTAGCACATGTGTAGTTTTTAAAAATGCTTTTTCATGTGTGTACACTTGTGGCCAACATTATTGCACCCTTGCATTTTATGTTGTGTTCAATATCTTGAGAAATAACTGAAAATATTCCACCTCTATGCCATTATAATTTTTTAATAGTATATACAAAGGTATACAACAAAAAAAAGATCTCTGTGCAACTTAGGGGCATGTTTACTAAAGTCCGCAAATTTGCGTGCCGCAAAATAGCGCACGGCAACGCGCCACTGAAACGCGCATAAACGCGTTTAAACGCCCCGCACACGTGCGTGTCACCCCCGCACAGGTACGCGGCACACCAACGGGCCCCGTACAAGTGCGGGCCCGCAAATGTCCGATAGAGGCGTGGAACGGCTAAAGGAGGGCGGAGGAAGGCTCCGGAGGGGCGGAGGGACGGGGTCAATGGGTGGAGAGTGGGAGGGGAGAGGGTCCCCGCACAGTATCGGGCCCAAATTTGCACTCGCGGTAGAAAGCATTTAAAGGGAAGAGAAACCATTTCCGTCAGCAATGTACAGGAAAACCGGGGAAACCAGCAAAACGTGAGCAGTGTGATACATGTGCACAGCACAAAAGTGCACATAAAAATAGGATATGACCACAACAGAACTATTAAAAATAGTAATTCAGCTGGGGAACAGTGATAGTGATGGGAAAATACAGAAAACATACCCAACAAAGCTCCAGAAAAAAGAAATGAATTTTGGAAGGGTTTACGGAGCGGAGACTCTTCCAAACAACATTTCCTGTTGTGGAGCTGTCCTGGGAGTGTTTGCTATGGTTGCCCATTAATATCACTGTTGCCCAGCGTGGTGATATTCTTTCCCCAAGTTCCCGTGGTCATGTCCGTGGTTTATGTGCATATTTGTCACCAGACAGGGTGCATATGCCCACAGCGTAGAGCAGGGTTTGTGACTCCATCCTGTCAGGCTCACTACCTCCAGGGGCTGCACCACTAAACACAGATAGCGCAGACACCCCTGTATTGCAGGGGACATAAGCATGGGGAAAACACCCATATCTTACCCAACAATGCACACACACCACAACAATGGGCATTACCCACAGCCAAGTACCCCAAATGCAGTCCCGTACTGCCACATTCCAATCAGGTCACCTGCTTTTTATGGGAGGAGCTCATGCCAGCATGTTGGCGGACGAGTACATGTGGTGCAGGGGGCAGTGGCTGCTAGCGACAGAAGACAGAGGCCTAGCCATGTGCAGGCTGCCACCGTCCACTGCAACAGACTGCAACAGCCGGATCCACAGTCATGGACATGCCAGGGAATCCACCCAATCTGTGGCTACACAGTGGTGCAGTGCATGCAGACACTGCATGCAAGAGCAGAAGGTCACAGGTTCAAAGCCCAACTGGGGCAACTGCCAATCTTGCCCACATATTTTTCCCCCAAGTAAACAGTGATAGTAAGGGCACACCTTTCCTGGCGAGGACATATGCAATGACAATACGTCTATCTTTTACCCCACTGAGCAAAGACACCATGAACAGGGCCAGTACCCAGAGCAGAATCACCCAAATGCAGTCCTGGTGGGGCACACACCAGTCAGGTTCCATGATGCCACTCATACAAATGCCTGTGCTGTATATCTATGCACCACACCCATGGTATGTAGATGTAGCTCATGCATATCCATGAGGGACAGCAGGAAAACCAGAACAGTGTGATGCAAACCTGGACTGGAGTTGGGAATCTGTGCCGTAAAGCAGCAGCCATCAAGGGCAGACACACCCACACCCACAGGCCTCATTGGCCAATGTCTCCTGGAGAGGCAGACCATTGGACCCTGCATGCATCTCCCAAAACTAGCACTTGCATAACTTACCAATGTCACCCTACACCTGAGGTATATGGTACACAGCTCTGAGACGTTTGCACATAAAACAGGCAGCTAGATATCCATACGTTACGCACATACTGCTAGTTGACCCCATCCGAACAATCTGTTAGGTGTTTGCGGTGCGTGCTCCAGGCCTGGCCTCTGACGGTGTTTACCACCCTGGGGAGTGACCCCCAGCTGTACTGCGTACCATATCCATGCCTTGCCGTACTCAGGACCGGTTTGGTGGGCAAGGCTAATTACTTCCTCAATAGTAGCACCATGATGGCATAGGTGTGGAAGTGTGTGTCTGGCTATACAGTGGGTGTTGGCTGCAAGCCCCTTCCACAGCCCACACTGCCAGCACTGTTGCCAGTATTGGCCTGCCAATGTGCATAATGAGGTGCAAGGTACCATGGGTATAGCCAGGACAGGGTAGCCTGGCCAGGATGCATCTGCACCAGGCATAGGGCACTGGCAGGGACATTGTAGTGTCCGGCCACCACCTACACAGATAGGGTGGCCAAAGCATGTCCTTCTGGGAGATCACACTCACCCTAACTGTGCAGTGACCACAGCATGGCTAGGCACCCCCATAGTGCTATTCATTATTTCTCTCATGTGATAGATAAGGGTTTCTATTTGGGGCCCAGTCACTGATTTATCTGCTTGCTGTGTATGCTGACAGACCAGTTCTGGGTGCATGTGTCTCCATTGGGAACATGCACTATGGACTAACCAGCAGACTGTTTGTAGCTGGTATGTGTCTTGCTGGAATGGCTTGCAGGGTTCAGTGGCTGGTGGTGGGGTGCAGCTTACCTTATCCTGGTCCTATGTCTGTCTGCTATTGTGTTGTGACTGTGTGTGGGGTGGGGGTGGTGTTCATTCCTCAGCAGGACTGGGGTTGATGTTGCCCTCTACTGCCACCTTTGCAGGGAGGTACAGTGTGAATCTCTTGATTGGGGGCCATGTTTGCTGGTGTTTGTGCAGAAACTAGCTATCTTACACATTAACACTGCTTTAGAAACTCCCGCTTGGCCTCCATCAGCCATGGACGGTGTTGTGGACCTGGTCCTGGGCGCCTCATTGCACACTCAGGGTGAGCACAGAACCCACACGATGTAATGGTGTGTAGCTACTCTGTGCCAGTAAAACACCCGGTCAGTGCCCCCTACCAGGCCGAGGTGCTGTGTGGGTGCACCCGGTCACTCCCCCCAACAGGGCCGAGGTGCTGTGGGGGTGCATTACCCATCTTGTGTCCATCTGTGGACAGCTAATTTGCATGTGCAGTGCATCATGGGTACGTGTGGCCTAACCCTATCCTGTTTACACCGGCAGACTGTCTGTGAGGTGACGTGCAGGCTATCTGCAGCCAGCCAGGGGCTTGCTTACAGCTATGGAGTTGTAGCCCAATGGTTACATCACTCCCTGTGCAGCCAGAGGTCATGGGTTCAAACCCACAGTGGGGTTCTGTGATAGGGGTGTCCACAGCATCTTTTTAATTTACTGTACATATGTTGCTGCCAGCAATAACACCCTGAGCGTACTGTACCCATAAGGTGCCTCTGAGGGCGCTTTATGGGGCGCCGTATACGGCACTTTATGGTTGCCATCCATATAGGGTGCACTATACATTATCCTGTGTCGCAACATACATGCTGCCCTATAGGGGACATTCTAGGGTGCCTTGGCAGACGGTGCACTGTCACATGTGCCTTATGGGCTGCCTTATGTTAACATGCTGTGAGCATGCGTTTTCTAGTTGTTATCACAAAATAAAATTAGTGGGTCTACTACAGCACTCCACAACATAAAACATACTGCCTCTGCTAGTCTTTTTCAATGGGCATTGTGAGGGATTGAACCCCTGGTCCCTGCACCATTGGTCAGTGTCACAACCATTGTGCTGTGGCTCTCTTCCTGTACTTAAGCAGCAGCGCGCAGCCTTGTAGCCATCGGCGCGCCGTCTTGTGGCGCACAAAATTAGCAGTGCGCCGCCTTCTGCTGCGTAACATTAACAGCGCGCTGCCTTACATAAGAACATAAGAACATAAGATATGCCATACTGGGTCAGACCAAGGTCCATCAAGCCCAGTATTCTGTTTCCAACAGTGGCCAATCTAGGTCATACGTACCTAGCAGTTTCCCCAAGGGACACAGGTTCCACAATGCTTGTATTGGTTCAAGCATTGATATCCTGGGTCCCTTCTTAATAATGGTTTATGGACCTTTCCTCCAGGAACTTGTCCAAACCTTTTTTAAACCCAGCTACACTAACAGCCTTTACTACATCCTCCGGTAACAAATTCCAGAGTTTGATTACACGTTGAGTGAAAAAATATTTTCTTTTATTAGTCTTAAATAGTTTACCCTGTAGCTTCATTGCATGTCCCCTAGTCTTTCTATATTCTGATAAGGTAAACAATCGATCTACGTTTACCCGTTCCACTCCGTTCATTAATTTATAGACTTCTATCATATCTCCCCTCAGCCGTCTCTTTTCCAGGTTAAAGAGCCCCAACCTTTTTAGCCTTTCTTCATAGGAGTAGCCTTCCATCCCCTTTACCATTTTGGTGGCTCTTCTCTGAACCTTTTCTAAAATTGCTATATCCTTTTTAAGATACGGCGACCAGAATTGCACACAATATTCAAGGTGCGGTCCTCACCATGGAACGATATAGAGGCATTATAATATCTTTTGTTTTATTTTCCATTCCTTTCCTTATCATACCTAGCATTCTATTTGCTCTCTTGGCCGCCGCTGCACACTGGGCCGAGGGTTTTAACATGGTATCCACAAGGACGCCTAAATCTTTTTCTTGGGTGGTGGTTCCTAATGTGGAACCTTGCATCTTGTAACCATAGTTTGGGTTGTTCTTCCCTAGGTGCATAACCTTGCACTTCTCCACATTACATTTCATCTGCCATTTTGATGCCCAGTCTTCCTTATGCCGCCCAACATGGGCATGCCCCTTAAAATAACACCTCAGCCAGCTGTCTTCAATGGGCACTGTGGGGAATTGAACCCATGATGCCTGCACAAGTGGTCAGTGTCTTAACCATTGTGCTATGGCTCCATTCCTGCTATTTGCACATCAGCGCGCCACTTATCCCTCCCACTATTGGGCTGCCCCCTCACACATCAGCGCGACGCCTTCTGCCCACAGGCTCACCGCCTTCTGTTGCCCCATGAGTTCAATCCCCAACATGCCTAATACGTAAGGCTGGCTGAGGCATCAGCTTTGACATGTAAGTATTGTTTCCTGCAGCACTTAATTTGTATTTTATTAATTGCTGCCAGCAAACACACCCTCATGTGCTGTAACCTAAGGTGCCGTATAAGGCACTCCATAGGGCACATTATAAAGTGCACTATCTGCAACGGCACCCTATAATGTCCCCTATAGGGCACCCTATCAGTCGCTCCATAGGATACTGTAAAGTGCACCTTATATGGATGGTAACCATAAGGTGCCCTATAGGGCGCCCTATAAAGCGCCCTCTGAGGCACCTTATGGGTACAGTACACTGAGGGTGTTTTTGCTGGCAGCACTAATGTACATTAAAAATAGATAATGCTTTGGACAGCCCTATCAAATAACCCCACTGTGAGTTTGAACCCATGACCTCTGACTCCACTGGCAGTGAAGTAACCAGTGGGCTACAGCTCTATAGCTGCTAGAAAACCCCTGGCTGGCTGCAGAAGGACTGCAAGTCACCACACAAACAGTCTGCTGTGGTCACCAGGATAGGGTTAACCCACCCATACCCATGATGCACTGCACATGCAAATCAGCAGTCTACAGATGATCACAAGATGGGGTATGCACACCCACAGCACCTCGGCCTGGTAGGGGGAACTGACCATGTGTGGTACTGGCACAGAGTAGCTACACACCATCACATTGTGCAGGTACTGCACTCACCCTGAGGATGAGGTTGGGCGCCCAGCACCAGGTCCACAGCAGAGATAGGCAATGCTGCAGGTCATCAGCAATGCTAATGTGTGAGATAGGTAGTTTCTGCAGACACACCTTGGATATATCTGTCTGCCTCATTCAGGTGTAACCCTATGGACCCCTAGAAGGATTATGTACCACCACCCTCCTTCTCCAGGGCTGAGGGTGGTAAACAGGGTCTCTCACCAACAAATCCACATTCTACCTCCCTGCAATGGTGGCAGTAGATGGGACAATCAACCCCAGTCCTGCTGGGGAACAGACACCCTATGGGGCAGTCAATGCAGCTCTGTACACATCCATAACACAATAGCAGACAGACATTAGGCCTGGATATGCTAAGCTGCACCCCACCAACATCTGATATTCTTCTACAGCAAGCCTTCAGCCGCTGCACCCTGCAAGGCACTCCATCAAGAAACATACCAGCTGCAGACAGTCTGCTAGCTAGTCCATAGTGCATGTTTCTGGGGGAAATGCATACACAACAAGCAGATAAGTCAGTGACTGAGCCACTAAAGAAAACCCATAAATATCACATGAGAGAAACGCTATATAGCACTATGGGGGTGCCTAGCCATGCTGTGGTCACTGCACAGTCAGGGTGAGAGTGATCTCCCAGCAGGACATGCTGTGGCCACTCTGTCTGTGCAGGTGGTGGCCGGGCACTACAATGTCCCAGCCAGTACCCTATGCCCTGTGCAGATACATCCTGGCCAGGCCACCCTGTCCGGGCTATACCCATGGTACCTTGCTCCTCATTATGCACATTGGCAGGCCAATACTGGCAACAGTGCTGGCAGTGTGGGCTGTGGAGGGTGTTTGCAGCCACCACACACTGGATAGACAGACACACACTCCCACACCTATGCCAGCATTGTGCTACTATAGAGGAGTTTAGCAGCCCTGGCCACCATACCAGTCCTGGGCACAGTGCAGGCATGGATATGGTACGCAATACTGTTGGGGGTCACTCCCCAGGGTGGTAAACACTGTCAGAGACCAGACCTGAAGCACACTCCACACACATCAGAAAGGTTGCTATGATGGAGCTCAATCAGCAAACTGTGCTTAACGTAGGAATTGCTATCTGCCAGTAATCATAGCAAACCTTTGATAGCTGTGTACCATATTCCCAGGTGTAGGGTGGCATTGCTAAGGTATGCAAGTGCTAGTATTGGGAGATGCACGCAGGGCCCAATGTCCTGCCTCTCCAGGAGGCATTGGCTAATGGAGCCTGTGGGTGTGGGTGTGTCTGCCCCTGTTGGCTGCTGTTTTACGGCAGAGGTTCCCAACTCCAGTCCTGGTGTGCCAAACACTGTTCGGGTTTTCATGCTTCCCTCATGAATATGCATGAGATACATCTGCATACCATGGGGTGGTGCATAGATATGCAGCACAGGCATCTTTATTAGAGGCAGCATGGAACCTGAATGGTGTTTGGCCCTCCAGGACTGCATTTGGGAGAATCTGCTCTAGGTAATGCACCTGTTTATGGTGTCTGTGCTCTGTAGGGTAAAATGTAGGTGTTTTGGGCATGTTTACATCATCTGCAATAAACTTTCTGTCTGTATTAGCACGTTGTAGTAGTGGGTAAAATATGGGGACTGGGTTGGCAGGCATCATAGCTGGGACTTGAACCTGTGACCTTCTGCTTCCAAACACACTGGTTGCGTGCACTGCACCACCGTGTTGCCACAGTGATAGTGTATTCCCTGGTGATACCATGACTGTTTGTCTGGCAGGGCCTGTCTGTTGCAGTGCATGGCACCCACCTACACAGGGCTAGGCCATGGTCTGCTCTGGGCAGCTGCCACTGCCCCCCTCCACCACCAGTACCCCTCTGCCACTATGCTGACATGCCCTTCTGCTGGTGGTGCTGGTGGTGTGCAGTCTCAAGCCATCCAGTGTGCAGGTAGGCGGCTGCCTATGGTGCATGTTCTGGGCTAGGGGTGCCTGCATAGGCATCCACGCTTCCCCCCAACACCGCCTGCAAATGTTCTGTGCCCTTGGGGGTACCTGCTGGGTACTATCCCCTGTGACACTGTGATAAGCACTCTCATGCCCATGTTGGGCCCTCATCAGTTGCTGTCTAGCTGCTGTTCAGTTTCAGCATTCCTAAGTGCCACCTAGGCATCTGCCTAGTCCGCACTGTGCCCCAGCTGCACCACAGCATGTGCCGCCTGCAGCCCTCTGTATCCCCTTTCCCAACATATGTCCAGTTGCCCATTCCAACCTGCCCGCCCTGCTGTTGTGGAACATGTGCATGCCATAGGTAACCTTTCCAATGGAGAGGGAAACCCTGATCAGTGCTATTTCACTGTGGGATCATTCACCTTGTATGGGGACGGAGCGTAGACCCTTCTAAAATTCATATTTATTTTTTGGGGCTTTCTTGGGAGTGTTTTTTGATGTTTCTCATTACTATCACTATTGCCCAGCTTGATTATGATTTTTTTTTAAATTGTTGGGGTCATTTTCAATGTTTATTTGCACTTTTGTTCCGTGCACATGTATCACACTTATCACTTTTTTGTTGGTTTCCCTGGTTTTGCTGTACATTGCTGACAGAAATGGTTTCTTTTCCCTTTAAATCAGCTCTAACGCGAGGTTTTCACTTGCGTTATTTTTGGCCTCGAATTTCACATCATTAGTGTGCGGGGAGCCTCTCCCCTCCCACTCTCCACCCATTGACCCCTTCTCTCCACCCCTGGGGAGCCTTCCTCCGCCCTCTGGGAGCCTTTCCACGCCTTCAGCGCTCGTTTGCGCCGCTGCACACATGAGCGTGCACTAAAGCGCATTTTTGCCCCGTAATGCAGCATTAGCACGCGCTAAGGTACCTTAGCGCACGCTAATTGTATTCTGAGGAGATTGTAATGTACTTATCTGACAAATTGGAAGACCCAACAAAACCAAATTATAATCTTCATAAAATGATCAATAGTAAAATAACCTACATAACATAAGATATGCCATACTGGATCAGACCAAGGTCCATCAAGCCCAGTATCCTATTTCCAGCAGTGGCCAATCTAGGTCATACGTACCTAGCAGTTTCCCCAAAAGACACAGGTTCTGCAATGCTTGTACTAGGTCAAGCATTGATATCCTGGGTCCCTTCTTAATAATGGTTTCCTCCAAGAACTTGTCCAAACCTTTTTTAAACCCAGCTACACTAACAGACTTTACTACATCCTCCGGTAACAAATTCCAGAGTTTGATTACACGTTAAGTGAAAAAATATTTTCTTTTATTAGTCTTAAATAGTTTACCCTGTAGCTTCATTGCATGTCCCCTGGTCTTTCTATATTCTGATAACGTAAACAGTCAATCTAAGTTTACCCGTTCCACTCCGTTCATTAATTTATAGACTTCTATCATATCTCCCCTCAGCCGTCTCTTTTCCAGGTTAAAGAGCTCTAACCTTTTTAGCCTTTCTTCATAGGAGTATCCTTCCATCCCCTTTACCATTTTGGTGGCTCTTCTCTGAACCTTTTCTAATAACGCTATATCCTTTTTAAGATACGGCGACCAGAATTGCACACAATATTCAAGCTGCGGTCTCACCATGGAACGGTATAGAGGCATTATAATATCTTTTGTTTTATTTTCCATTCGTTTCCTTATGATACCTAGCATTCCATTTGCTCTCTTGGCTGCCGCTGCAACCTGGGCCGAGAGTTTTAACATGTTATCCACAATGACGCCTAAATCTTTTTCCTGGGTGGTCGTTCCTAATGTGGAACCTTGCATCGTGTAACCATAGTTTGGGTTGTTCTTCCCTAGGTGCATAACTTTGCACTTGCCCACATTAAATTTCATCTGCCATTTTGATGCCCAGTCTTCCAATTTATCAAGATCCTCTTGTAATTTTCCACAATCCTCTTGGGTTTTAACAACTTTAAATAGTTTTGTGTCATCTGCAAATTTGATAACCTCACTCGTTATTCCACTTTCCAGGTCATTTATGAATATGTCAAAAAGCAGCGGACCCAGCACATATCCCTGGGGTACACCACTATTCACCTTTCTCCATTGGGAAAATTGGCCATTTAGCCCAACCCTCTTCTTTCTATCTTTTAACCAGTTCCTGATCCACAGTAGTACACTGCCTCCTATCCCAGGACTCTTTAGTTTTGCCAAAAGTCTCTGATGAGGGACCTTGTCAAAGGCTTTCTGAAAGTCCAGATACACAATATCAACCGACTCACCTTTGTCCACCTGTTTATTCACACTTTCATAAAAACATAACAGATTAGTAAGACAAGATCTTCCTTGTCTAAAGCCATGTTGGCTGTCTCCGATTAGGCCATGACTATCTACATGCTGAGTAATTTTATTCTTTATGATGGTTTCTACCATTTTTCCCGGTACTGACGTGAGGCTCACCGGTCTGTAGTTTCCCGGATCACCCCTCGAACCCTTTTTAAAAATTGGTGTTACATTGGCGATCCGCCAATCTTCAGGTATTAGAGATGATTTTAATGATAGTTCACAGATTACTCATAGCAGGTCTGCAATCTCATATTTCAGTTCTTTCAACATCCTTGGATGTATACCATCCAGCCCAGGTGATTTGCTACTCTTCAGTTTATCTAATAGTTGTAATACATCTTCCCGATGTATCGATATTTCCTTCAATTCTTCCACACCTTTAAACACCTCTTTAGTCATGGGTAACATCCCTATATCTTCCTCAGTAAAGACCGAAGCAAAGAATTCATTCAGTCTCTCCGCTATCGCCTTGTTGCCTCTTAGTGCCCCTTTAACTCTTCTACCATCTAATGGTCCAACTGACTCTCTCACAGGTTTTTTGCTACGAATGTATTTGAAAAAATCTTTATTTCGCATTTTTATTTATTTATTTAGCTGTATTTATATTCCGCTTTTCACTGGGTCAAAGCGGTCAATTGGGGGATACATTTAACACGAGGGGATATGACACACATATGTTAATACTTACAGGGAACATGGGCAATGGAGGGTTAAGTGGCTTGCCCAAGACCACAAGGAGTGTCTATAGGACTAGAAATCCCAGTCCCTCTGGCCTGAGATTGCTGTCCCCAGGTGGGACTTGAACCCCCGGCCCTCCAGCCTGAAGTACCTTGTCCTAACCACTAGACCACTCCTCCCTCTTTCCGCAGCAAACTTCTTCTCAAATTCTCTCTTTGCCTTCATTATCAATGCCTTGCATTTGACCTGCCAGTGCTTGTGCTGTTTCCAGGTTTCATCATTTGGCTCTTTTTTCCATTTCCTGAAAGATGCTTTCTTGGCAACAACAGCCTCTCTGACCTGACCTTTAAAGCATGCTGGCAGTTTTTTGGACTTCCTTCCACTTTTCTTAAAGCGTGGAATACAGCTGGTCTGGGCTTCCAAGATAGTATTTTTCAACAACACCCAAGCTTGTTGTAAGTCTTTAACCTTTGCAACGGCTCCTTTTAGTTTTTTCTTAACTATTTTCCTCATTTTATCATAGTCTCCCTTTCGAAAGTTAAAAGGTAGTGCTGTGGATTTCCTTACGATCCCTCCTCCACTAATTAAATCAAAGGCGATCATGCTATGATCACTATTGCCAAGTGGCCCCAACACCCTTATCTCTTGCACTAGATCTGGTGTTCCACTAAGGACTAGGTCTAATATGGCTTCCCCTCTGGTTGGTTCATGAACCAGCTGCTCCAAGAAGCAGTCATTTATGTCATCTAGGAACTTTATCTCCCTAGCATGTACTGCCGTGACACTGACCCAGTCGATACCGGGGTAATTGAAATCGCCCATTATTATTACCGCGCTGTAACTTTTGTTATCTTCCTTGATTTCTTTGAGCATTTCATCATCCATTTGTTCATTCTGGCCAGGCGGTCGATAGTACACCCCCACCGTAATCGCCTTCCCCTTTTTACATGGAATTTCAATCCATAGAGATTCTACAGCAAATTTTGTTTCCTGCAAAACTTTAATCCTTTCTGACTCAATGCCCTCTCTAACATAGAGCGCAACCCCTCCACCAATTTGATCAGCTCTATCATTACGATATAGTTTGTACCCAGGTATCACAGTGTCCCACTGGTTATCCTCCTTCCACCATGTCTCTGATATTCCAATCACATCTAACCTCTTAGCTGTTGCAACATTCTTAATTTAACAATGGGGACTGTTTTATTCAATAGGGCTGCGGCTCCAATATCTCATGGCAGTCACTAGTGCCACTTAGTAAACAGACCCCAATGTCTTTATTTAACTGTTTTTATATATCGCCTTTCAGGTTGTCAAAGCGGTTTACAAGCAACAATGTAACGACGTTTAAAATTTAACAATCAGTAAAATCAACAACAGAACAAATGAGCTGGAGTTTATACGCACATATCCACTCCTTGCCCTCTCTCCCTTTCTGGTAATATGACAACAATCAAGACCACCAAGACTATACATCCTTCTATTCACTAGTATGCACCTCTGTTCTACACTCATTTAGCACTACGTCATTGTTACCTTACCGCTATTTAAACTAATGTATTTTTACCCTTTGTATACATTGATAGCTTCCAAGTTAAACTTCCCTTTTAGAAGAATATATATTGTTTAACTACTACTGTCCACCTTCTATCATCTATAATCATTATTGTTATTTCAAGTTATTGGACTAACTTTTTCCTATCAAGTTACTTGTACCCTTCCTTTCCTGCTTTCAAGTTTATTGCAAACTGCTGCGACTTGTAGAGTATGCAGTATAAAAAGTTGATAAATAAATAAATGAAATACATTTACAGAGAATTAATCGGTCAAATTAAATGATTTACAGTGGGGAAATTGGCTAAATATTTACAAGAAGTGTAGTTGTTAAGATGGAGTGAAATTAGGAGAGGGTTAATGGAGGGATAGCTACAAATGGAATAGAATAGCTTTATTATTAAGTGACATTTGAATCAAAGTGTTCAATAAACAGATGTGTTTTGAAGCTTGTACAGAAGTCTATGAGGTCAGGTATGGATCAGAGATTGTCTGGGAGAGTTTTCTATGTCTTCGGGGCATATAGCGTAAAAGCCCAGTTTGAGACTGACTGTACTTTTCATGTGTTTGGGAGGGATAGCAAGAGTAAACTGGGTGTTGGCTCTCCTTGTTCTGACATCTAGAGTTTTTATTATAAGGGATTTTAAATAATCTGAGGAGAGGCTGTGGAATACTTTGAAAATCGTGATTAACGCCATTTACCTCGTGCGGGAGGCAATGGGGAGCCAGTGCAGGCTATATAGGACCGGCGTGATGTGGTCATGCTGAGATGCCCCATGCAGAATCCGAGTGGCTGTGTCCTTCAGCATTTGTAATGGGTGGATTACGGATCCTGGTAGACCCATTAATATTATGTTGCAGTCATCCAAGTGGGGTAAGACCAGGGCTTGGAAGACCGTGCGGAATTCATGAGTTTCCAGGAGAGGGCGTAGGGCTTGGATTGTCCTTATTTGATGGTAGATTAATTTGATAGTGTTGCTGATTTGAAGGTGGAGTGTCAATCTCTGATCCATAATTATTCTAAGGTATCTGAATTGTGTCTTGGCCTATAGTTTTGCTCCTGGGACTTTAAAGTGCATCGATGGAATGAATGAGGGGTCTCTAGTGACGTGCAGGATTTCAGTTTTTTGTAAGTTGGTTGAAAGTTTATGGTTAGTTAGCCATTTTGTGATGGCTGTGAAGCAGCTAATAATCAGGGAAGTGCAAACGGGATGTAGCGCATTTAAGTCATCAGCATAAAAATGATAGAAGACCTTATATGATTGTATGATTGTACAGATGGACTGAATGTAAATATTAAAGAAGAGAGTGGAGACAGCAGAGCCTCGAGGGATTCCATGTTGCAATTTGTATGGGGTGGATGTATTACCCAACACTTGTACATGTTGCTGACGCTCCTTTAGGTACAAACTGAACCATTTTAGAGTTGTACCGGCTTAGCCGCCGAGCCCCGGTCCCGCGGCTGCCTGGTAACCGGGTTCCCGGGGCCCGGCCACGAGGCAGGCCGTTTCTCGGGGGGGGGGGGCAATGCGCAGCTAGGCACGCGCCCGGCAGACTTCTCGCGCTCCTGCAGGGAGCCCGTTGATTGGCCGTCGGACGGTCGTGGGGGGCGGAGTCAGCGCGAGCAAGGAGGGAACGCCGGCTGGCGATTCCCCCCTTTCCCTCCTTGCTCGCGACCAAGAAGGATTGCTCCAGGTTTGTTTTACCTTTGCCGGCGGTTAGGCCTCGTGTGCGCCGGGTCTGTGGGGTCCCTCAAGCGTGCGCCGACGCCAGCCCGCGCGGCGCTGGCATCTCCGTCTCTCTGCAGTCACCAGTTGCTCTGGCTGCTCTGTTCTGCGTGCGCGCTTTCTCCGGCGCACGTGGGGCGGCAGGTTTGTCCCCTGCCTCGTGCGCTTAGCGGGCTCGCCTGCTTCTGCCTACCGGGCACTTGGGGATAGCGGGCCTGCGGTTGGGTGGTTAGTGGGCGGCCCCCCCCCTCTCTTCCTCTCTCCTCTCTCCTCCTCGCGCCCTCAGCCCGGCGTCTTTTGGCCTCAGCTACAAAAAAAAAAAAAAAAGGGGGAAAAGAAACAAAGCCAACTACTACTAATAAAAAAAAATAAATAAATAATATAACATACATACCTTTATCATACAAGGGCAGGCACTGCCCTACTCTTGCCTAGGTAGGCCGCCGGCCTCCTCAGCCAGCCCCTAGGCCACTGCAGCCCTTGGGCCACTGGGTAGTACTCATGGCCAAACAGGTCTCGGCGCGCGGCGCCGCTAAGGGGCCGTGGGGCGGCGCGCGTGGGCGCGGTACTGTGCGGCGTGGGTCCGCTCCCGCGGGCCGCAGTAGGGTGGCCCCCCCTGCTGTTTCGGCTGCCGGTTCCCGGGCTAGTGCCCGGCAGGGGCGCAGCAGAACTGGTGGGGCCCGGGGGGGTGGGGCCTCCGGGGGGCGCATCCTGCCCGCTCCTGCGGCCGAGGGCGCCTCTGTGGGCGATCCGGCTCCTCCTGCGGGAATCTCTGAAGGGGACGGTGATTTGGCGCTGCTCGCGGGGACGCTTGAGCAGGGCCGCTCGGTCGCCCCCGGGCCGGGGTCCCCGCGTGCCCTGGTGCCCAATCCGCCTCCCGGAATGGGGAGCGGTTGGCTTTCGGCTCCCTCCCCTTCCCGTTTAGGGGCAGGGCCTTCCCCCTCCGCCTTGGTCGCTCCTCCTCCTCCTGGGTTTCTCGGTTCCCCGGCCCCTTGGGCATATGGTGCGGTTCCGTGGGGGGGTCTGGGGCCCTGGGGAGGTGGTTGGGGGGGGTGGTTCGGGGAGGGACAAGGGGGGGCTGGGGGTGCTGCGGCGTGGGAGGCTGGGGGCTTGGGGCCTTCGGCGCGCCGGGGGGGTTGGGCCCCCGGCAGTTCTCAGTTCCCCTGGGGCCCCGGCTGCTGGTTTCTCTTCTTTGTCTCCGCAGGTTCCGACGAGCTCGACGACTGCCGCTGCCATGGCTGCTTCCGACGGGCTGGTGGGAGCGTGCCCTTCGGGTTCTACGGCGTCCGCGGTTGTTCCGGCCCTTGCCGCGCCCACTGGGGGCGCTCCGGTTGTCTCCTCTGGGGGGAGTGGTGAGTATACTGTCGGGGCTGAGGGTGGGGTTCCCGACTCGGCTCCGGGCTCCGGGGGGGTGGGCAAGGGGAAAGGGAAGCGCAAGCGGGCTCGTCGTTGCCGGCGGGCGTCCTCGTCCTCGTCGTCCTCCTCGGCCTCGTCACGCGGCTCTGTTCTGGGGGCGGCGGATGGCGGAGTCCCCGGCGGGACTTCTGTCGTATGCTGCGCCGAGCTGTGGGAGTCGGTGCCGCGGAAGTTGCACCGGCGGATCCGGCGTCGTCGATATATTGACATCTTCCGTCTGCTCGATGGTCGGAAGCGCTCTGGGGAGAGCAGGAAAAAGCGCAAGGACGACGAGAAGGCGGGCCGTGTGCGCAAGGTCTCTCGCAACACGCTCAATTGGACCCGCGCTTTTCTGCGTTTGGCGAGTGTCTGGGGGCATTACTTCCCGAACCAATCTGGGGCGTTGTTGGCTTACGCCGACAACATTCTGGCGGCGTCCCAGGCCCACGATGGGTGGGCCTGGTTGAATTACGATGAGGAGTTTCGGGACCAGATGGAGGAGAACAGTCTCTTGCAGTGGGGGACCAAGGACATCAACCTGTGGTTGACCCAGATGTCCGCAAGGGGCCGGGGCGTCGGAACCGGTGCGACAGGGGCTAAGACGGGCTCGTCTCCGCTGTCGCCGGGGGGCCGGTCCTTTCGAGCCTCTGCCCCCACTTTGCCACAGCAAAAGGCGGCGGTTGTCAGGGGGGGACGTCTGTTGGCGCTTCAACAAGGCGTCTTGCCCTTTCCCGGACTGCAAGTTTAAGCACGCTTGCTCCTTGTGCGGCGGCGCGCACGCGGCCGCGAAGTGCAGCAGAAAGGGGGTCGCAGGGGCCCCTGCGGGGGGGAAGTGAGGTGTCGCGCGCCCTGGCTATTACCCCGGTGCGCGTCGCGGCGATGCGACCGTGGCTGCTCGAGTACGGGCGTTCCCGCCGGGGTAGGGCGGCCGGCTTGATTCTGGGGGGGTTCACG
This sequence comes from Ichthyophis bannanicus, assembly GCA_033557465.1. Classification (NCBI taxonomy): domain Eukaryota; kingdom Metazoa; phylum Chordata; class Amphibia; order Gymnophiona; family Ichthyophiidae; genus Ichthyophis; species Ichthyophis bannanicus. The sequence goes on from CM066031.1 coordinate 113,725,291, forward strand.
CGGGGTTTTCGCATTCCTGTCCAGGGGTCCTCCGCTCCGGGTGGTTCCCGCAACGCTGCCTCTGCGCGGCTCCACGGGGATTTCGTGCGCTGCAAGATCTCCGAAGAGTGTGCTCTGGGCCGGGTGGCGGGTCCCTTCTTGGACCCCCCCTTTTCCCCGTTCACGGTTTTGCCATTGGGTGTGGTTCCGAAGAAGGAGCCGGGCAAGTTCCGGTTGATACACAACCTCTCCTGCCCTCCGGGCGACTCCGTCAACGATCATATCCCTCGCGAGCTCTGCACAGTCCACTACTCTTCCTTCGATGCCGCCGTTTCCCTGGTTCGTCAGTGTGGACCGGGGGCCCTTCTGGCCAAGGTGGATATTGAATCGGCGTTCCGCTTGCTGCCGGTTCATCCCTCCGCTTTCCCGTTGCTCGGCTTTCGCTTTGAGGCGCGGTACTACTTCGATATGTGTATGCCCATGGGCTGCGCGATCTCCTGTGCTTATTTTGAGGCCTTCAGTACCTTTTTGCATTGGGTAGTGGAACGGCAGTCGGGAGTCTCCAGCATTGTTCACTATCTGGATGATTTTCTGTTTGTTGGGCCCGAGCGGGCTCCGACCTGTCCCGCTCTTTTGAGCACCTTCCTTCGCGTGGCTGCCACGTTTGGCGTTCCCGTAGCGGCTGACAAGACAGTGGGACCGGTTACTTGCCTCACCTTTCTTGGCATTGAGATAGACACGGTGGCTATGGTAGTCCGCTTGCCGGCGGCGAAGGTGCATCGCCTCCGCGAGCTGGTGGCCTCTGTCTGTGCCGTTGCGAAGACTTCTCTTCGCGTTATGCAGTCGTAGGTTGGGCATCTGAACTTTGCTTGCCGCGTCCTCCCCATGGGACGCCCCTTTTCGAGGCGCCTGTCCTTGGCGATGGCGGGGGCGCGGCTGCCGCACCACCAGATTCGGGTGTCCTTGGGGATGCGGGAGGATTTGCGGGTTTGGGACTCGTTCCTGGCTAGCTTCGATGGGAGCTCCGTACTTCAGTGGCCTGAGTTGTCGAATGGCGACCTTCAGTTGTTTACCGATGCGGCGGGCAGCTTCGGTTTCGGGGCCTTTTGTCACGGTGCCTGGTGTGCGGAGCCTTGGCCTGCGGCCTGGGTGCGCTCCGGCTTGACGCGCAATATCATCTTCCTGGAGCTGTTCCCTATCGTGGTTTCCTTTTGGGTCTGGCCTGACCGGTTGCGGGATCGGCGGGTCGTCTTCTGGTGCGACAACGCGGCGGTCGTTGAGGTTTTGAATCGCCATGCTCCCCGATGCCCCAGGGTGGCTGCCTTGATGAGGGTGTTTGTGTTGGCTTGCTTGCGTCTGAATGTCACCGCTAGGGCACGGCATGTTCCGGGTTCTCGGAACTCGATCGCTGACGCTCTGTCACGTTTTCAGTGGGAGCAGTTTCGGCACCTGGCTCCAGGGGCGGACGAGCTGCCCTCGCGGGTTCCGGAGCATCTCTGGACGATTGGGACCCCGACCTGATGGATCTCTTGGCGGCGTCGGTGGCTCGTAGTACCTGGACGACTTACCGTAGGGGCTACTTTCAGGTGAGTGCCTTTTTGCGTGCGCGTGGGTGGGCTGGGGGGGAGGTGCCTGATGCCACGGTTGGCCGCTTTGTGCTTTGGGCGAAGAAGGCGGGATGGGCGCGGTCGGCTGTCACCGGAGCGCTTGCGGGCTTCTCCTTCTTTTGTAAGGCGGCTGGTTGGGGAAATCCACGTGTCTCCTTTTTGGTTGGGCGGTTGCTCGCTGGTTGGGCCCGCGCGCAGCCGGGGCTACCGGATTGGCGGCGCCCGGTATCTCACGAGCTTCTGCTGCAGCTGTGTGAGGTTTTGCCGCGTGTGGCCGCCTCGGGCTTTGAGGCGGTGTTGTTTCACGCTTTGTTCACCACTGCTTTTTCGGCGCCTTCCGTGTGTCCGAGCTAGTTCCTCGGTCGGCGCGGCGTGGGGCTTTTGGGGGGCTGGCTGCGGGACACGTCCGGGTGGAGCCTGCGCGTGTTCGCATTTTTCTCTCACGTTCTAAGACGGACCAGTCTGGAAAAGGGGGCTGGGTCCTGCTGAGCGCCATCCCTCCCTTGTTGTCCTGTCCTGTTCGGGCTCTTGGTGTGTACGCCCGACGGTGCCCTGTGGCGCTCGGCCAGTTTTTCATTCATGCGGATGGCCGGCCGGTGACGCAGTTTCAGTTCACGGCTGTGCTTCGCTTGGCCCTGCGGGCCTTGGGTCACGACGAGCGGGGTTACGCGTCGCACTCGTTTCGGATCGGAGCGGCTACCAGCGCGGCGGCTGCGGGGTTGGACCCGCTGGTGATTCGGCGTATTGGCCGCTGGCGATCGGGTGCTTACGCCGGGTACATTCGCCCGTCGGCTGGCGGCGGTGCGGAGTAGCGTGGGGTGCTGCCGCGGTGGAGGTCTGCCTGCGGTGGGGAGGGGGGCTGGGGGGGCACTAATCCTTTGTTTCCTATTGCAGAGTTGCTTGCTGGTGGTGGTCCATTCTTTCTACTTTCAGATGGTGCGGCGCCCGGCGATTGGTGGATCATCGGGCACTCCTTTGTCTACTGGGCGGAGCGGCGCGCGGCGGTGCGGCCGTTGGGTGTCCACCTGGGTCTTGCTGGAGCCGGAGTGCGGTTGTGCTGGATGGGCCGCCGCGGCATGCATTGGGACCAGCTCCTGGACTGTGTTCAAGTGGAACTCGGGCGGCGCCGGCGGCCGGTCGGGCTGCTGCTGCACCTGGGTGGCAATGACGTTGCCGGTTGGGCTTGCCGGCAACTCATTGGGACTGTTGAGAGAGACATTGCGCTATTGCGTGGGGTCCTCCCTGGGGTGGTCATTGTTTGGTCGGACATTATACCCCGCCCTGCTTGTTGGACCCAGCGGCGTTGGTCAAGGGGCTTGTGCAAAGTTAATCGGCAGATCGGGCGCTGGGTCCAGCAGACGGGGGGGTCCAGGTTCGGCACCCTTGGGCGGACGTTGCTTGCGCTGGTTTGTACCGGCTTGATGGGGTTCACCTTGCCCCGGTGGGGCAGGATCTTCTTCTGAACGACTGGCAGGAGACGCTCGAGTCGTGGTGCTGGTCGCAGCTTTCCTTGGGGGGGCGGCGCTAGGATAGCTCGCTACCTAGCGCCGGTGGCGGGGTGGCGAGCTGGTGCTCGTTGACCCGGCGGCTCATTTCAGCTGGAGGCCGCTTTCCATGTGAGCGGCACGGGTATGCGGGTTGGGGGAGACGTCCCGGTTGGGGTCTCTACCCGGAATTAGGCAACCCCTTCAGCCGGCCTTTGCTAACATGGCGAGGCGGGCGGGAAGGGGCAACTGGGAGTGGGTGGGTTGGATGGTGCTCCACTTTGCTATACGGCTGGTGGGGGGCTCTTCTCTGTTATGGTTTGAATTGCTGAGTTGGCCCATGTTGGGCCGGTGTTTCTTACTGTTAATAAAAGCTGCGACCATGCATTAACACCAACACTTGACGTCCGCTTGCTTTGTCAATGGTTGGGGGTGGGTGATGGAGGGGTGGGGGATCCAGGCCGAGTAGGGCCTCCGGATACCTCGGTTAGTACCGGCTTAGCCGCCGGGCCCCGGTCCCGCGGCTGCCTGGTAACCGGGTTCCCGGGGCCCGGCCACGAGGCAGGCCGTTTCTCGGGGGGGGGGGGGGGGGCGATGTGCAGCTAGGCACGCGCCCGGCAGATTTCTCGCGCTCCTGCAGGGAGCCCGTTGATTGGCCGTCGGACGGTCGCAGGGGGCGGAGTCAGCACGAGCAAGGAGGGAACGCCGGCTGGTGATTCCCCCCTTTCCCTCCTTGCTCGCGACCAAGAAGGATTCCCTCCCTCCCGCCCTTGTTTCCGGTTGGGTGGGGGCAGGTTGGATCTTGTCGCAGCGTGTGGGGGGGGGGGCGGAGGGTGCTAGGGTGGCATTCGCGAGCGGGGTGGCGAGCTGGTGCTCGTTGACCCGGCGGCTCATTTCAGCTGGAGGCCACTTTCCATGTGAGCGGCACGGGTATGCGGGTTGGGGGAGACGTCCCGGTTGGGGTCTCTACCCGGAATTAGGCAACCCCTTCAGCCGGCCTTTGCTAACATGGCGAGGTGGGCGGGAAGGGGCAACTGGGGGGGGGGGTGGGTTGGATGGTGCTCCACTTTGCTATACGGCTGGTGGGGGGCATCATCCGGATGACGGGTGGGGGGGGGCTCTTCTCTGTTATGGTTTGAATTGCTGAGTTGGCCCATGTTGGGCCAGTGTTTCTTACTGTTAATAAAAGCTGCGACCATGCATTAACACCAACACTTGACGTCCGCTTGCTTTGTCAATGGTTGGGGGTGGGTGATGGAGGGGTGGGGGATCCAGGCCGAGTAGGGCCTCCGGATACCTCGGTTAGCAGCACCAATGCCAATTTCTTGGAGTAGCAAAGACCTGTAGTTCCATAGTAAATTTGGAATTGATTAGAAGCCCTAAAAGCTCAATCTCCATACAGTACTTTAACTATACCACTGTAAGTATTGACCCCTTATTTGGAATACTATTCTCTTTAGAACTTATCTATAGCAAATTGCTTTTTGGGGGGTTAAGAACATAAAATATGCCATACTGGGTCAGACCAAGATCCATCAAGCCCAGTATCCTGTTTCCAACAGTGGCCAATCTAGGTCATAAGTATCTAGCAGTTTCCCCAAAAGACACAGGTTCCACAATGCTTGTATTGGGGCAAGCAGTGATATCCCAGGTCTCTTTTAATTATGGTTTCTAGACCTTTCTTCCAGGAACTTGTCCAAACCTTTTCTAAACCCAGCTATACTAACAGCTTTTACTACATCCTCTGGTAACAAATTCCAGAGTTTCATTACATGTTGAGTGAAAAAATATTTTCAATTTTTGCATCAAATCCAAAATATTCCCTTAGAATTTAATGTAAACTTTGAATTGAGCTCCTGACTGAATAAGAAAATAAAGAGATGGTTCAAAGTTCCTTAGAAATTTCCCTAAGTGTAAGGCCGCGGGGCAGGGTCCCGGTGGCTGCCTGTAACCGGGTGATCGGCCGAGTGCGGGGGACCCTGCGCGTGGCCGTAGGAGGCATCAGCGCGTCATGGAAACTCATTGGCTCCGCCACATGCAGGTGTGCGGTGGAGCCAATGAGAAGAGAAGCAGGAAGGTGGGAGGGAGGAGGAGTGACAAGGCAATGGGCAGTTGAGAGCCCTGTGCTGTCGTGGCTGGTGGAGCTGGCTTGGGGTCCGGTGCCTGCTTTGCTGGGGCAGCCGCACGAAGAGCCTTTGAGGTGGGCCAAGGGGCGGACAGGTGGCAGCAGTGAGGAGAGAGATGAAGTGAGGCATGGGAGCCAGTGGAAAGGTGCAGAAAGGAGGTGCCAGTTCACACGGCCTCTTCCTAGGAGCTGTGCCTGGAAGCGGGGAGAGTTTTTTGGCGCTGGTCAGAGCGGAGACATCGGGGCCGGTGGAGAAGTGTGCGAGGGCAGCAGGAGCTCTTGAGACAGCGTGATAAGGACGACTCCAGGATTTCACCCAGTATTAGGCAAGGGAGGCGAGTGTTGGCCACGTGGCAGCTTAAAAAACAAACACACACACAAAAAAATTAATTAAGAATTAATTAAATAAAGGGGGTGCAGAGTTAGGGGGGTTGGATTGTTCTTGGAGGGCTGGCTATGGAGGCAGCGGGGCATGGGTTAAATTTAGCGGAACTGTCTGGGGTATGGGGGGGGATTAGACTATGGGGGGATTGGGTCATGGCCTAATAGTACCTCAGGGCATTGGGCTGGTTAATTAATTGTAATTTATGTCGGCCTCAATTTATTAAAATAAAAAAAAGAGAAGTAAGGGAAATCGGCTCTATGAGAGCTGTGGGGCCAGCAGGAGAGAGAGGCGTGTGGGGGCAGAGATGAATGCGGTCTCATGGGGGCTCGGGTGAGAGCTGGAGGGCAGGAAGGGGAGGTCCTGGGTTGTTAATAGCACCGGTCTCGGAAGGGTGATTGGTGGGAGGGGTAGGTGCTGATACGGTCATGCGGAGTGGGGGGTACAGAGGTTGGTGGCGAGGACAGAGTGGCACCCCCCCTCACGTAAGGGAGGAGAGCGGGGGCAATGGGAAGTTAGGTAGTCCTGCTGTGGGGACTGCGGGCTTCAGAGGCAGGGTTATGCTGGTTCCAGTGGGCCCCAGTGTGTGTGTGTGGGGGGGCTTTTTACAGCCATTCTGGGGTGTTCAGAAGGACAAAGGGGTGATCAAGCGGGGGCAAGATTCGTCCAGGGCTGAGTGGTTGGTAGTTAGGCAGCCACAATGGTCTTCGGCAGGTTCCCCTCCTGGTTTTTTCGTTATGTCTCCGCAGGTGCCAGCAATGAATCCACCCAATGGGTGCAAAAATGAGGAGGCCAATTCGGAGCTGAGGATCGAGCAGGGGAAGAACGGCAAGGCCGAGTGTGACAGAGCAGGCTTCATATGTGAGGAGAAACGAACTGCAGGAGTCTGGAGAATAGTCCACGTCTGGTACAATGGTGGCGGTAGCTGTGGTTTGGTGGCTGCAGGAGAGTTGCAGGATAGGCGGGAGGGAGGTGTCTGGGGAGTGGAGTGGGGGGCCTCGGAGGAATAAGTGGGTGAAAAAACAGAAAGATTCCTGTCAGCGGCGGCACGGCTCACAGTCTTCCTCTTCCTCATAAGCGGACGCATCGTCCTTGTGGTCAGGAGTCACGGGGCAGAGCAGGTGGTTAGCAGCGATGCGGTAGCAGCGAGTATGCTGGGGTGGTGCTCCTACAGTGGCGTCATTTTAGGAGTTATGGAACGGAGTCCCGAAGAAGCTACGCCATAAGATTAGGAAGCGCAAATATATATATAAAATGTTTTGCTTGCTTGAAGGCAGGAAGGGGTCCGGGGACAGGAGAACGAAGGAAAGGGCAGACGAGAAGGCGGTCAGAATTAGAAGGTATAATGTAAGGCGGTCAACTGGGCGAGAGCCTATTGGCGACTTGCGAGGTAGGAGGTCATCAACATCCGGGGCAGTACGGGATGTGGTTGGCGTATGCGGATTCCCTTCTCGAGGCATCCCAGCCCCACGATGGAGGGGCCTGGGTAAATTATGCCGAGACGTTACGCGGAAAAAGGGAGGCGAATAAATGGCGGTCGAGGGTCATGCAGGATATTAATCTGCGGCTGACGCGGATGTCAGCCAGGAGAGGGTTGGGGGAGAGGAGGGATGGTGCCTAATGTGGGGGGGCTGCATTCCTTTCGGGCAGTGAGAGCTATGCTACAGCAGAAGTCAAGGGGGGGCGGGGCGGGGCGAGTGGTTTGTGTTGGAGGTCAGCAAGTCCTCCTGCCCATTTCCAGAATGCAAATTCCGACATGTGTATTCCTTGGATAGTGGGGGACATTCAGCGGCTCAAGGCCTTGGAAAAGGGGTCTCAGGGACCTCCGTGCCGGGCCCCCAGCAATAGAGAGGTATTCAGTATTGCCCCTATGCACATATGGATAGGGGCTTTACGGACATTGATTCGGCAGTGCCTGCAGCAGGGGGATAAGGAGGTTTTATGGCTCCATGGGAAGCATTAGTAAATTATCACATTCCTTGGGAATTGGGTTCGGATCAGTATGTGTCCTTGGATAGGGTGGTAGAGTTGGTTCGAATGGTGGGTGGCAAGGCATAGAGGGCCAAGTGGATGGCCAAGTCATTTTTTTGTTTACTGCCAGTGCACCCACGGCAGTTGGTGTGTGGGGTTTCCGTAGTGAGGAGCATATTTATTTTGACACTGGTGGGCTTATGGATTGCTCAATTGCTAGGGTGTACTCGGAGAAAGTTAGTACTTCCCGGAAGTGCGCGATGGTCCAGAATGGAGGCTGGGCAGACGTGCGCATTATCTAGATGGATTTTCGTTCGTAGGCACTGCAGGGGCATCTGGGTGCCAGGAGCTTTTGGAGGGTTTTGTGGAAGTGTTGCACGATTTGGGTGTCCCGTTGTCCACAGGTAAGACCGAAGGCCTGGCACCGAGGAGCAATTTTGGGAGGGGAGTTAGATTCAGTGGACAAGGTGGCTCGAGGTTGCGAGTGTGGGTGGCGAACGTATGGGCCTCCGATAGGTTAGAATTGAAGGAGATGCAGGCTTGGATAGGCTCTCTCAATGTTGCCTGGAGGGTTCGACTGAGGGGATGGATATTTATGCAGTAGCTGGCGGCATCAATGGTGGGAGTGCGCAGGCACATCTCCGTATTAGAGTATCGAAGGGCTGCGGGCTGATCTGTACATAGGTAATGTAATTTTGTAGGATTTCAATGGGGTGTCAGTAACAACGGAGGTGGAGATATTCAACGTAAATTTGCAGCTCTACACGGATGCAGTGGGGGGTAGGGGTTTAGGAATTTACTTTGGGGGGGCGTGGAGGGTGCCTGTATGGCCGCAGTCTTGGTGCAAAGGGGGGTCGTTGAATTGTTTCCTATTTTAGTGGTCTTGGAGTGGTGGCCGGACAGGCTTAGCAAATGAAGAGTGGGTGGTGGACGCTATGGTTAGTGGGAGTAGTCGTGGCATGCCACAATGTGTTGCGGTGGTGGCACTAGTGCGGGACATAGTGTAGCATGTTGGCGTTTGAATGTGTTTGTCCAGGCACAGCATATGGCGGGTGGTACTAACGAGATTGATGATGCTCTTTCTTGTTTTCCATGGGAGCGATTTTGGAAGGTGGCCCCAGAAGCAGGCACAGAGGGATTTGTGGTCCGGGAGTAATTATGGAGTGTTGGCCTAAGGGGAGGATGCATCTACTGGGGAGTTTGGTGTTGGCAGTGGCATGATCAGACTATCGGTGGGGTTGCGGAAAAGTGGTAGAATTATTGGTGGCCAGAGGTTGGCAGCCTGGTCCAGTGTCCGATCAGTTGAGGGGTCAGTAAAAAAAAAAAAAAGCAGCGTTGCCGGATCGACGGTGCGTACCCAAGTAGCGGGATTTAGCTTTTGCTAGAGCGGTAGGAGGGGGCTCCTCAACTAGGGGGAGTCCTAGTCCACAGGCTATTCAAAGGGGGGAGTGGTCGCGGCCAGCTACAAGGGACTCCAGGCGGCCGATTACTCATGAATTGCTTGGGAGGTTCTGTGCTGCTTTACCCATGGTTGCAGGTTCACAGCAGGTTTTGGTCTTGCAATTTTCAGTGCCTTCCGGATGGGATTTGCTGGTGAACTCCAGTAGGTCAGAGTGGATGGCGGCATGCAGTGACAGCGTGTGCAGCTGAGGAAGGGCGATTGTGGGTCCTTTTAGCAAAATCTAAGACAGACCCGCTAGGAAAAGGTTTGTGGGTTGTCTGGACTGAGATTTTGGGCCTGTCCACCTGTCCCATAGGAGCATTCTGGGGGTACTTGAGGGTGCGTGCAGTGGCAGAGAGAGTGCAATGTATAGCAGTCCCGAGGTGGGGGTGGCAGTACATAGGTGAAGACCTGAGGCTGTCGGCTTCACATTCCTTCCACATCGGCAGCGGTAGGCTTCCCGGAATGGGAGATACGAAGCATTGGCAGATGGTGTTCTCCAGCTTTTGGGTTATGTTTGTTTGTGGGGGGGGGGGGGAGGAAGGGTTCAGGAAATGATGGCTGCTAATGGTATTCTCTGTTTCAGTTAAGGGACAGAGTCATCGTGGCTGCTGGCTGCTGGGGCATGCTTTCGCTTAGTGGACTGGTCTGCGAGCAGCGGTACGGCCGGTGGGTCCTAATTTAGGTCTTAATTCAGCTGTGGTGTCGAGTTATGGCTGGGTGAGCGCAGTCTATGGGGACACAGCTTATGCCTTTGCTTCGGCACCAGGAGCGAGTATGGAGTAAGCCTGGGAGGCAACGACCTGGTCGTCTGGGCCGGCAAGCAATTATGCAAGCAGTGAAAAAGGATCTTGCTGTAGTGTTCCGTATGTTCCCTGGCATGGTTTTAATGTCTAATGTGGTTGGATATCAGTCCAAGGCCTGCTTGCCGGGACCAACGGCGTTTGTCGTGGGAGCTGACAAAAAATTAACTGACAGATTGGCCTTTGATTTGTGAGCAAGGAGCTTACCGAATCCGGCATTCAGGGGCGTCAGTTGACTGTGCAGGCTTGGTTTGACGGGAGGGGGCACTCTTATTCCCAATGGGCAGAGATTTGCTCTTGAATTGACTGTCAGGAGGCCTTGGAATGTGTGGGGCAGCGGGAGGCTCGGTGGTCGCAGCTTGGTAGTGGGGGGAGGGGGGCGGCACGGGGACATTAATGTCACCTTTGCCAGTGGCGGGATCCCGGAGGTTTCCGGGTTCCGGACCCTTGGCTATACTTGGGTTGGGGGGTGGGGTGCCCCAGATCCGGACAACCCCTGCTGACTTTTGCTAATTACATGGCGAGGTCGGGGAAAGGGGTAGGCGGATTGCCGGTGGCCTGACCGTGGCCGAAGCGGAGGTGATGTCACCTTGCTAATAGTAAGACTGGTGGCACATGGTTCCACTTTGGGCTGGTTAAGAGGTTTATTTTTGGCTTGTAATGTTTAACGTGTTAAAAACGTTAATAAAGGTGCGACCAGTTGTTTGCCATGAACATGTTGTGTTTTTAGTTTTTGGGCTTATGGGGGTGGGGACGCTAAAGGGGGCAAAAAGAAGGGGGGGGGAAGAGGGGGATGTGACAAAGGGGACCAGGAGCACCTGGTCCGATCTATCTCGGTTACAAGCTAAAAAAATATTAAAGACAATAGGTGAGAGTGGGAAGTCTTGGGGACCCCACTAGCCATGATCCATGGCTTAAACGTTTTTCCATTTCAGTTTATGCAGACAGATCTGTTTTTTAAAAAAACAATACAACTTTAATATATTACCAGATAAACCTAGAGTATTTCATGTTTCCAATAACATATCATGATTTATCACATCAACTGCAGAGGAAAAATCTAATTGCATCAACACTGTTGCATTTCCTTTGTCATTAATCTCTCTGAGCTTGTTCAAAACGGATGCCAACAATATCTCAGTACCATGTAGAGTACGAAATGTCGATTACATAATATCTAAACTATACAAAAAATTGCTCCAATGCACACAATACAAACATTATCATAATCAGGGAACAGGTCTCAGACTTAAGGGGGTGGAACCCAGAAGGTAAACCTTTGCTGTGGTTAACCAACCCCCGTACTTTGCATCAAGGACCCTTCCGTTCCACCTCACTCTGTAGTCTTAAGCATAAAATCTGCTTCCAATAGATTAAATTAATTCTGTGATGTCTTTTCCATACACAAAAAAGGAATATTCTTCAGTAGAGATGTAGCATGACTCTTCCATTCATACAGACACTAAAAAGTCAATTTTTTTGTGCTCCATGGTACTAAAATGTCCCCTTTAGTGGAAAGGCAAAATGACTTCTCTGTTCATGCAAACATTAAAGAACTGAAGAAAATATTCTGTTGTACTGGCTGCAATAGATTCAGTATGAGTAACTTAACTTCAATCACGACGCTGATCCTGCGCGCTTAGGCGTTTCACCGCACAAGCGGTTTCCTCGGGGGATTCAACTTTCACACTGTGCCAGAATATGCGGCTCAAAAATATGCTTCCTTAGATGGCTTTTCTGCTCCTCTGAAATGAACAAAAAAGCATCTTAGTCAATTTTTAACTGTACCGTAAGGACATTGCAACAGAACGAACTCACTCCTACCGTTCACCGTGTTCGTCCAAGTTCTTCTCAATGAAAAAAACGCCGCGCATGCGTGAACCTACACTCACACTCCTATTTAAAGGCAAACTTATCAATTGAACAAGGAGAAGAAGTGAATAACATCCAGGTTCTCTCACACAAGGGCACCACTCTTAAAAAGACATGAGCCTCAAATGAACTTCAAATACATACAGCCCAGTCAATCTAAGCATTTAGTCCTCCTGGATAGATTTTTCCCAGAGTGTAAATCCACCGCTGCTCCACATAAATTAAACTTTGATCTTGCGATTGATTAGCAAACCCCTGCAGTACTTGGTCAGTACAAAAAACCTGCAATTGCTCAAAATCATGTGAAAATTCCATGCAATTTATTTATTTATTTTTATTTAACATTTCTTCTATACCGCGCTATTACAATCAGCGCGGTGTACATCGAACAAAACATACTACAATGCATACAAGCAACATTGAGTTTTACATAGAACAGGGAAAAAAAAACATAGGATAACCGGGGTAACTATTTACAGGGTAACTATTTACAGGTTAAATTAGTATTGTCACCAATACTCTAAGCCACTTTGGTATCATCTTCATTTCGTGTGGGAGGGACAGGCGTAAAAGTGGTGGGTGGGCAGTAGTAGTCACGAAAGGGGTTGATCGCTGGTATACATCTATCTTTAGGAAACCAGTAGACAGAAATGCGCTATTGCATTATCGTAGCGCACATCCAGTCCAACTCAAAAACAATGAGATACTATCGGTGCCTCCGTGCGTTGACATCTTAGTCTGCTACGATGCTCTTTGATACGTACCCGCAAGGGTCGTGCAGGCTAGATTCTGCCTTTTGCCGAAAATTCATAAGCGTCTGGATAATCCTCCGGGAGGGCCTATCGTGTCAACGAGGGGCACCGTTCTTCAACCATTGTCTACTTATTTGGACTCGTTTTTGAGACCTTTGTTATTGGGTATTCCATCTTACATTCGGGATACCACTCACTTCTTACAATTATTGGAACAACATTCCTGTTGGGCAAGAGTCACAGACGTGCTATTGGTAACTCTTGATGTCACCTCTCTTTACACCAGCATCCCCCAACAGGCAGCGCACGCAAGTGCTTGTGAGGCTTTACGGACGAGGGGTGATCTGTCTGATTCCCATATGCTGTTTTTGTCAGAATTACTTACTTTGGTTTTGTTTCACAACTATTTTCTTTTTGAAGACACCTTATACCACCAAGTTTCGGGGGTTGGCGATGGGCGCTACATGTGCCCCTTCCCTGGCTAACATCTATATGGCTGAGTTTGAACGACTTTGGTTGCACCCTTCCACGTTCCAGCAGCATATCCCCTTTTGGGGTAGATACATCGATGATGTTTTTTTGATCTGGACGGGTTCTGAGTGCTCTTTATGTACTTTTCTGACTTGGTTGAATCAGCAGGATCCGCATATTCAATTCACTTCTACATATGACAAGACTATGATAACCTATTTAGATGTGAAAGTCACGAAAGGGGTTGATCGCTGGCATACATCTATCTTTAGGAAACCAGTAGACAGAAATGCGCTATTGCATTATCGTAGCGCACATCCAGTCCAACTCAAAAACAGTCTTCCGTTCTCACAATTCCTTCGCTTTCGCAGGAATTGTTCGGAGGAAGATGATTTTAAACAGCAAGCGAGGAATTTGAAGATTAATTTTGCGCAGCGGGGGTACTCAGCGAATGTGATAAAAACAGCATACACTCGGGCTCGTTTTAGTTATAGAGACCAGCTTCTCGTTCCCCGTGAGAAATCCACTTGCCAGGATGATTCACGGGTAAATCTGATAACAAAGTATTCGGTGTTCAGTGGTTCTCTTAAGAAAATTCTTCACCGGCATTCTAATGTACTTCAAAGTATTCCTGGATTAGAGGGCAAGACAGTACGCTGCGTTTGGCAACGTCACAGGAATCTCAAAGAGTTATTGAGTCCGGCAGTGCTGAAATCAGTTCTTCCGACTAATCTTGGTGTTGAGAAAGGACACACTAAATGCGGTGAGTGCAATGTTTGTGCCATTACAGCGGAGTTATCACGATTTACTTATCATGGCAAAGAATATGATCTTAGGACATCCACTAATTGTGGTTCTAGTTATGTGGTCTATGCCCTTCGCTGTCCCTGCTTGCTGCTGTACATTGGCAAGACTACACGACCCTTGCGGGTACGTATCAACGAGCATTGTAGCAGGCTAAGATGTCAACGCACGGAGGCACCGATAGTATCTCATTGCATGGAATTTTCACATGATTTTGAGCAATTGCAGGTTTTTTGTATTGACCAAGTACTGCAGGGGTTTGCTAATCAATCGCGAGATCAAGTTTAATTTATGTGGAGCAGCGGTGGATTTACACTCTGGGAACAATCTATCCAGGAGGACTAAATGCTCAGATTGACTGGGCTGTATGTATTTGAAGTTCATTTGAGGCTCATGTCTTTTTAAGAGTGGTGCCCTTGTATGAGAGAACCTGGATGTTATTCACTTCTTCTCCTTGTTCAATTGATAAGTTTGCCTTTAAATAGGAGTGTGAGTGTAGGTTCACGCATGCGCGGCGTTTTTTCATTGAGAAGAACTTGGACGAACACGGTGAACGGTAGGAGTGAGTTCGTTCTGTTGCAATGTCCTTACAGTACAGTTAAAAATTGACTAAGATGCTTTTTTGTTCATTTCAGAGGAGCAGAAAAGCCATCTAAGGAAGCATATTTTTGAGCCGCATATTCTGGCACAGTGTGAAAGTTGAATCCCCCGAGGAAACCGCTTGTACGGTGAAACGCCTAAGCGCGCAGGATCAGCGTCGTGATTGAAGTTAAGTTACTCATACTGAATCTATTGCAGCCAGTACAACAGAATATTTTCTTCAGTTCTTTAATGTTTGCATGAACAGAGAAGTCATTTTGCTTTTCCACTAAAGGGGACATTTTAGTACCATGGAGAACAAAAAAATTGACTTTTTAGTGTCTGTATGAATGGAAGAGTCATGCTACATCTCTACTGAAGAATATTCCTTTTTTGTGTATGGAAAAGACATCACAGAATTAATTTAATCTATTGGAAGCGGATTTTATGCTTAAGACTACAGAGTGAGGGGGAACGGAAGGGTCCTTGATGCAAAGTACGGTGGTTGGTTAACCACAGCAAAGGTTTACCTTCTGGGTTCCATCCCCTTAAGTCTGAGACCTGTTCCCTGATTATGATAATGTTTGTATTGTGTGGATTGGAGCAATTTTTTGTATAGTTTGGATTATTTGCTCTACTAGACCCAGCGATTTTTGTGTTTGATTACATAATATCTAACAAATCATAATCCTCAAGATGTTGCAGCAAACAGAAAGCAATGTTTCTATAACCTTTGTCGAGAATGGGATACTAGCCACGAGACAATAATTTACACACAGGGCAGAGCCCAAATCTCAGCCTTCTAACAATGGCTTAAAACCAAGACAATCTATAGACTTTAGAAAACCGCCATTTTTCAAATAAAGACGTACTGTTTTAGTTATCCAGCAGAAGACCATTTCAGGAGCATCTTTAAAAAGCTTCCATCCAATTCACCACATCCCTTTGCATATTTCTTGACTATTCCAGCCACTTCTGGTATAAGGTCAAAAGTGAACTCTTTTCATGGGAAATCAGCCAAGAATACATCATATCCCCTGTCCCATCTCTCTCAAATGAATTGTTAAACTGTTTTAAATTTCAACTCTGTGGTCTACCGATGATGCAGCTCCATAGAAGAGGCAGGGCTTGAAACATTGGTGTTGGGCCAGAGCTAGAAACTGAGAAGGGGCCTGGAAAGCAGAGCAAAGTACTGAAGGGCGAATCGGCACCCAGATAGATGGAACAACATTCTGGTAAGTTCTCTCCTGCAGTCCTACCCTCAGTACTCCTCTCCTTTTATAGCCCAATGTGGTCCCTCGGTGATGATGCTCCACAGAAGGGGTGGGACCTGAAACAGTGGATCTTATCAATCAAAAATCATGCAAAATCAGAAGCTCTTTTACTTGTCCACTTTTAACTAATCTTGAGCAAGTTCAGAGTGCAAGAATGTTTTCGCGATCTTGAACAGCTCTTTTGTGCTGTTCTAAGAACTAGTATAAAACTACTTATTCACATCTTTAATCATTTACTTATAGTTTTTAATTTCTTTCCTCCATGCAACTCTAAACATATCATCTCCTGAAGTTTTCCACTGTCTTTCAAAATGATGATATTCCTTTTCTTTTTGACAAGTTGACTATTATACCAGGGGGAACATATGGATTCATTAGATGTTCTTAATGTCATAGGGGGCTACCTTATCTAAAGAACTACTTGCCAACTGACACCACTGAATAAGCAAGTTATATAGGGAAATATTTTCCAGTGATTCAAGCTGTTGCATCATTTGTTCCCAGAATTGCTAGTAATTGATATTACTCTTACTCATTTGTTTAGCTTTCACCATGTGAGCTGTGAATTCTAGAAACCAATGATCTGACCAGAATAAAAGAGAACCTATGCTATCACTCGCAATTAATCTGTTTTCACTATATTTAGATGATAAAATAAGATATTAGGGGTTACTCATGAATAATCTGGAAAAGATCATAGAAGTAAAACTGAATTAAATTGCCTTACTTCAGATAGGGATGAGTCTCTTACATGTAAATTAAAATCTCACACAATCACTGATACAGGGAAATCTAATCTACTGTATATTGCATAATGACTTCTGATAATTCCTACATGATGCTAAAGGATGATAGATCAATAAAAATCCTATTGACATTACAAAATTGCCATTGACGTGTAGGCACATTTTAGAAAGGACATGGAGGGGGAATTCCCATGCCCATCTGATGATGTGGAGAATTATGACAGTATTTTATAAGAGGTTCTGTCAAATGCAGAGCTTCTTATAAATTAGGTGCAGGACCGCACGGGTTTGCCTCTCCATGTTTGGCAGGAGCAGCAATTATAAGAAGCTGCCCAGAGGAAGAATTAATATGGAAATGTCTCCTCACATTTGCCTGGGAAAAGCCTCTTAAAATGGCTACTCTCGCAATGCAGGCATACCTGCTTCAGCCCCCCCCCCCCCCCGATCAGTGCCACAACCCTGGTGAACAACCCCTGTGAGGACCATGGACACTACCCCCTTTCCTCCCTCACAGCACATTAGCCAAGCAACCCCACCCCCAGAAGGCTGAATTCTGGAAGACACCTCTACCAACAGTATGCCTGATCTCCCCCAATAAATACACCCCCCTCCAGAGGCCCTTCTGGCAGCCTGCCCCTCCCCCCCATCTCTGATCCCCAACCCTGAGCTTACTAGGGGGTCATTGGCAGTCAGTGGGTGCAGGAGTGATGCTCACTTGTTCCTGCTCAGTACCATTTTGTATCCTACTGCATGCCGTTGGCACCATTTTGGATCCTACTGCATGCCGAGCAGGAGTGAGTGGGTATTGCTCCTGCTTCTGCTGGCCACCAATGACCTCCAGTAAGCTCAAGGTTAGGGGTAGGGTGTGGGGTTTGGGCAGGATACCAGGGGAGGGTGAACCTCTGGGAGGGTGTATTTGTTAGGTGGGGCCTTTGGAGGGGATATAGGATTGTGCCTTCTTTTAGGGTGGGTGTGCCTGATAGGATCAGACCCTCTCTCTTGGAGCAATGTGCTGTGGGGGGGGAGGGGAAGTGTCAATGGTCCACATGGGAGTGGTAAATCAGGGTTGGGACACTGAATGGGAGGCCTGACATTGGCATTTGCAACTTCCCGTGTTAGCAGGCACTTATTCATGCCAAAATTGGCAGCAAAAAAAACATTCACCAATGTAGACACCAAAGCAATTTTTAGTTTTTGTTGAGCATACCAGGGGAGGAATGAACAGTATATCATCCACACCAGACGGTGTACTTCTTTTATTTGTATAAGGTTCACCACCCACACTAATATATTAAACACCACTTATCTGAAGAAATGATGCAGTTGAAAATGCAGTTAAATTGTAGATAAGCATGACGTGCACATTTCGGGACTGATGCTCTGTCTCAAGTGCCTATTTAATCCGTACTAATATCAACTGTCAAGAAACGCCAGATTGGCATGCGGCCATCTTTAAAAGGACTCTAAACTCACATGATTGGCTGATTAGCTATCAATCAAAGGAGAACCTCCAATGAAAAACAGGGAGCACCCCACTCACAGGGGAATCCCTACTTCCATTGGTATAAACAGGCAGATAGATAGGGAGGAGATCAAATACGTCAGGGGATTCAAAAAAGACTAGCCCAGTCAATCTCCCGGTTTAACCCATGAGGTTGGATGGTATTTAAGATAAATATCCAGCACTGTTCGAGCCACTGGAGTCGACAGATCCTATCTCCCACACGAGGATCATGAGGTACCTGATCAACAATCTTCCAGCTGAGATCTTCAAAAGTATGATGGTAAGCCAAACAGTGTTCCACGATGGGTGCTGACTTGACCCCCTGCCGTATGCGAGATGCATGCTCACTAAGCCGTAGTTTAATAGACCGAGTTGTCCTTCCAATATATAACAGCTTACATGGGCATTGTAGAATGTAAACCACAAAGGAAGACAGACAACTCGTAGACCACCTCCATGTATGGGAATAGGTCGTAGTCAGGTGCTTCCAAACCAATCCCAAAAAGGTTTGCAAGCAATAATTACAATTATTACAAGGTGGTGAACCTTATATGAATAAAAGAAGTGCACCGTCGGGTGTGGATGATATACTGTTCATTCCTCCCCCGGTACGCTCCGACAAAAACTAAAAATTGCTTTGGGGACTACATTGGTGAATGTTTTTTTGGATATTTAATTTTTTCACTGTGTAAGGTTGTTTTTTGGTAAAATTGGCAGCAAGACATGGATTCCCTATATGAAATTGGGAATCCATATCTTCATAGTAGGCCCACCAGGACCACTCCATCTCCCTGCCCCAACACATCCCAAGGGGATTTTGACATGGTGAGCACTCCCCTGTTTGAAAGCCCCCAGTTCTAAAATGGCATTTACACGTCTCAGCCGATCCACATGGATAAATGCTGCTTTTTAGACGTGGGAATGCTTCTAAAATAACCCAGATAGCCTCTAATTTAGATGCACAGTAATGATTCACTAAAGTTAAATTCTAAAAATTCCAATCTATAATTGTCAATCCCCCATTTTTCCCTTTCTAGGACATTTCAAGTTGAATAACCTAATGGACAAAATACTTGTAGTAATAGACCTTCTGATTCTGTGAGTCATGTCTCCAATATAAATATCAAACCAAATTGCCTATTGCCTATCAAATCCCTGATTAAATCAACCTTATCTCCAAGCAATCTAGCATTGAAAAAGCAGCATGGTATCAGGAGCAACTCCACATCTTATTGCTTACTAGACACCTGATCTATTTTATGCAGATAGACTGATTGCTTATTTCTATTCCTGTACCCTCCAGGTGTATAAATTCCTTTGCCTATAATTATCTCTATATCAGACATTTGGCCTTGTGTACTATTAATCTGCTCAGCTAAAATTAAATTTATATCCATATCTGTCAATATAAATAAGCTAAGCCACAAAAAACGAATCCCCACCAATCTCATAAAAATACAACCTTTTCCCACATCGATTGTGCTATATAAAAAAACAGTAATCTAGATATAAATATCATAATAAAAACATAAAGGAGCCTCTTTATTAAACAGGATTTAGCATTTGGTGCTAACTGGGTAGCATGCAATTGGACAGTTTAGAAGAGGAATGAGGAATGTGGGTGTTGAGGAGCATTTTGGGCATGCGCTGTGAATGTTGTCATTAGCGTGGGTATATTTAGCACCACCTCAGTGGGTAGTGTTGCATACCAGTTATTGCAGTGCCATGGATTTGCAATGTGCTAATAAAAGGGATGGATGCACATCCTCCCTGAAGCTGGCGTGGGCTACTGGCACGATCTTTATTAAAAGCGCCCCAAAGTTACTATCCACAGTCCCACAAGGTCCTCACTAAAGGCCACACTTAAGGCCCTTAGGCAGGTCACCACTGACGGGCTACTTCCTTTATTGTCCAAAGTAGTTCCCCAATGATGTCACTCCACAGAAGGGGCAGGGTTTGAAACAATAACTTCGGGCTCGAGCTGGAAAGCAGAGCACAGTATTAGAGAGCTAGTTGGCAGCTGGGAACAACATTCTAGTAAGCTCTCTCCTGCTTCTCCCAGCTTGGGAACGCTTTATAATTTAACATTAAGAGGGTAATTTTGTAAGGCATTTTTCAGTGTATAGCAGTGCTTTAAGTACAGAAATCACCTTTCATAAAATTGTCAGGTGTAAAGCCAACTAAACTTATGCACATGTACTCTGTCTATCCATAAATTTGTCTGAATTGGTTGGAGGCATTCTTGGGGGGCAGGGTTTGCACATAAGAGGTTTGTGTGTTCCTGAAAAGAAATATAAGTGTGTGCATGCACTTTCTGCAGGGTAGTTTTAAAAGGGAAAACATGTGCTTACTTTCTTCTCTAAAACTGGTGTAACTTATGTGCATTTCTGCCACACAAGCTAGGTAACTCGTTAAATTTACCCTTCTTGTGGTATGTATAAATATGGTGAAGGAGCTTCTTTTTGGCTGGAACTTAAGATATGTTACCTCTCTAATGAATATGGATATTGACTTTTCTTCGGTGTTTATCAAGGAAAATGATAACTTGATATGCACATTGTAAACATCAGTGTTTACTTATCATATAAGTGCAGATTATCTTAAAAACAGATACGGCATCAGCCTTTCTACTATCAAAATAATTATCATAATACTAAAATACATTGTGCTACTTCTATTATGGGCCAATTCCATCAAAAACAATTTCTTTAAAAGTATTTTTTTTCATAAGGAATGGGTAACAGAGCCATTCTAAATCACAAGAAAGATAAATATCTACTATGCAGATGATATTTTTCTTCTACACCACACATCCTCTTCCCAACCTGATATTGCTCCCCTTAATGCCTGTCTATCTATGGTCTCTTCCTGGCTCTCTACAAATTGTCTTGTGTTGAATATTTCTAAAACCGCGGCTATATGGTTTCCCCACAGCTCTACTGCTCCATCACTTGTTCCATCTTTTTCGGGTACCTCAATATCTCTAGTCTCTAAGCTTCGGTATTTAGGTGTCTTTTTTGATAGTAATCTCTCGTTTCATGATCACATTTCCCAGGTGTCTCGTCGCTCTTTCCATTGCCTTAGACGAATCCGTGCCATCAGACCATTTCTCTCCCCTCAGGCTCTTTCCACCCTCTTACTTTCTTTAGTTATCACTAGGTTAGATTTTTGCAATCCTGTTTATGCTGGCATTCCCCAATACCAGCGCCACTGATTACAACTCATACAGAATACTGCAGCTCGGATGATCCTCCATGCCTCTCCCCCCGTGATCATATCACTCCTATTCTTCAGCATCTTCACTGGTTGCCAATAAACTTTCGAATTCAGTTTAAGATCCTCACTCTTGTCCATCGGGCTATTTATCTGCACACACCTCAGTATTTATCTGATCTATTAACCTTTCACACTCCCACCCGCAGTCTTCGTTCAGTTCATATTAATCGCTTGCACCTCCCTTCTCCCTCTCAAGCTCACCTTCACTCTACCCGGCAATCAGCCTTTTTTTACATAGGTCCTAATTTCCGCTCCCGTCTCAAAACACATTTTTTCTCTGCTGCTTTTAATCTTTTCCAGTGATTTCTGCTATGATTTGCTCCTATTTGTAATCTATCCTCTCTATCCTGACCTTCTTTTTCTCCTATCCTTTTTAAGAAAAAGTATTTTTTAAAGTATTGTTATTTTCCTTTTCTTTTTAATCATTTTATATATTTTATAGTTTTATTGTAAACCGCCTCGATGTAATGGGGGGGCGGTATATCAAGTGATTATAAACAATAAACAATATATGAGGGAAAACAAGAAACTGGAACAGGCTAAGGCTTCTGTCCCACCTAAGACTCTTACCTAGGTCTTGGGCTTTCTTGCTTAAAACAAACTGAACCTTTGTGTACTGTGCAGCACTTCATAATAAATAGTATACTCAATATGTATTATTTATTAATATTACTTTTAATTCATGTGGCGCCCGATTCCATTAGGGGCATGTCCAAGCCATCTGGATGCCCCCAAACAGGACAGGCCCATTAGGATCCGATTCTTTACCATGGGAGCCAGATGTTCCCGTAGGTGCAGGATTGGGCCCTGAGATGGCCTGGTGTGCCCTTGTATACATACGGGGATGTCCTCCTCACATGCCCTTCCAACTTCTGCAATGCTGACCCTCTGTTACCCCACCGCCAACCCTAGGCTGGGAAGCCTGGGCCCAACTTGGTCGGTGGGGATCTACCTGCCACCTGTCTTCTGACCCCAATCGCTGCAGTCCCAGCTGCTTATTCCACCTCCGAGGTGGAATTTATTTATTTATTTATTTTATTTATTTAGTGTTTTTTCTATACTGCGCTATTCATCATATATGCAGCACGTCCACCTCTGACCGTAGGATGTGCAGGTCCATGACCTGAATCAGTCCTGTATGTCCTGCTGCCTTGGCCCGCCCCCGCTCTACCCTCTCCTGCCCCTCCTCATATAGCTACTCTGCATGTCCCATTGGGGCTGCACGTCTCACTGGGACGTGCAGTCCTGCAAGAAGTCTTGCTGAATTGGGTCCTTAGGGGCATGTTGTTTGTTTATTTATTTGGCTGTTGTTTTTTTTTAATACCGCTTTTCACCTAGTCAAAGCGGTGTACATAAGACAACAGGTGCGCATGCTACATTGAAACAGAGAATGAACTTACGTACAATTGTGGAAACTTACATACATTTTCTGAAGTTACATAGGGAACAGTATGAGAACTTATGTACAGAAATGGGGTATGCTCTGGTAGAGCAGGACGAGTACAGTGGGGAGGAGGGTAGGGGGATTATGTAGGGAAGTGAGGGGGGTTATGTAGTGGGCCCAAAGTGTTCTGGGAAAAGGTGGGTCTTGAGATGTTTTTGGAATGTGAGAAGTTCATTAATATTTCTGATTTTTTTCAAATAGTGAGTTCCAGAGGCTTGGGGCGTAAAGTTCAAACGCTGTGGTACATGCATATTGGTTGTTTCTGGTTTTCTCCTGTGGGATGGTCAGTATATTTTTGTGCTTTGCCTTCTTGTCCTGGTAGGCTTTGCTGTGATTAACAGTGTTTATAGATAGGAAGAGGATTCATTGTGAAAGGTTTTGAAGGTAAGTAGGAGTATCTTGTATTTGATACAGCTCAGGAGTGGGAGCCAATGGAGTTGTCTCAGAATAGAGGTTATATGTTTGAATTTTGAGACTTTTTGTATAACTCAAGCAGCTGTGTGTAGAGCAGTATGCAATGGGAGTAAAGTGATTTTTGCAGTCTGTGAAAGATTGAGTTGCAGTAATCTCTATGTGGTGAGATGATGGCTTGGAATACTGTGTGGAAGTCGGGAGGGTCCAGTAGGGGGCATAGGTGCTGTAGGGTATGAATTTTGTGGTAGATGGTCCTTATTGGATTTTGTATGTCTGTTTTCAAGGTAAGGTGTTGATCCAATCTTATGCCTAGGTATTTGATCCTTCTTGGTTGTCACATCAATGTTGTTTAATGTCAGAGATGATGGTGGGGTGAATATTTCATCCTTAGTGATGAAAACTACTTCTGTTTTAGTAGTTGAGCATTAGGGAATTTTTTGCCAGCATCTTGTTGACGTTGATGAAGCAATTTGGGATTCCATTGTATGTAGAATTGGAGGTGTTGAAAGGTGCATAAATCATTATGTCATCAGCATGGATATAAAAGTCAATATTGTGGGATTGTATGATTGGGCATAGTGAATGCAGGTAGAGGTTGAACAGTAGTGCTGATAGTGATGAGCCTTGTGGGACACCTTGTGTTAGTGGGAAGGGAGTCAATGTATTGCTGTCCAGTCTTATATGTTGTTGTCGGTCTTCTAGGTATGAGTGGAACCATTGTAATTCTACATTCTGTAGTCCTATGGAGCGAAGTTTTAGAGAAGAATGTTAAGATTTATGGTATCAAAGGTTGGTGAGAGGTCTAGGAATATCAGGATGTATCTTTGGTGAGGTTTTTGGGTTCCTTTTATGAGTTGGTTCATTAGGGCAGTAATGAGGGTTTCAACTGCATGGTGTAACCTGAAACAATGTTGTTATGGGTCTAGAGAAGCATGGTTGTTGATGTACTCTTGTAGTTCTTGGAAGATGTTTTTCTCTATTATTTTGGATAGGAATGGAAGACTAGCAATAGGTCTGTGCAATGTCAGCATGGAGGAGTAGCCTAGTGGTTAAGAACATTGGCTTGGGAACCCAGAGACCAAGGTTCAATTCCTTCTAGCACTCCTTGTGGCCTTGGGCAAGTCACTTAACTCTCCATTGCCTCAGAAAAATCCAAGTTATTAATGTCCCTTTTTAATGCACATTACCAAGTTTAAGTTTCAATGTAAACCACTTTGATTGAAATGATAAAGCGGTATATAAAACCTGTTAAATAAATGATTTTGCATTTTTAGGGTGGGGCGGATAGAGGTGTGCTTCAGGCTTTTTGGCATAAGGTCTTGTGATAGGGACAGCTTGGTGATTTTCAGAAGAAATGGACTTAGATCAGTTTTGGTTACTTTGATCCAGCACATTGGGCAGGGATCTAGCAGGCAAGTGTTATGTTAAGGGCTGTGATTGTGAATTCTATATTTTCTTTGCTGATGGTATGGAAGGAGGTCCAGGAATTGTTAGTGGTTCCAGCTTCTGTTAGGTGATCGATCTGTGGGATTGGTGGTCCAATTGTAGATTTGTAGTGGTTTGCAAGTTCCTGAGGATTCAATGAGGTGTCAGGATTGTCCTTGTTGGGTGTTTTTGTTAGGTGTTGATGAGTTTGGTGCAGCATATTTTTTTGCACTTGTCTATTGTGGATTGGTATTCTATTAGTAAGGCCATGTAGGTGTTGCAATTGGTTGTGTGTTTGGTCTTTTGCCATTTGCATTCTTGTTTCCTCAGTTGTTTTTGAGATTTCTGAGGCCCGAAGTGTACCATTGGGTCTTTGGATGCTTCTTGAAGAGATGGTGAACTGTGGTTATTGCTATTGCTTCACCAATGACCTTGTTCCAGTTGGATATGAGTTGTCAATATTGTTTGTATCTATATCCAGTGAAGGAAGTATTTTATAAAGGAATGTTTTTTTCTCGAATTGTTTGAAGTGTCTGGTTGGCTGGGATTAGCTTGTATGGTTTTCTGTTGCAGTGTAGGGGAGAGTGAATTTGATGAGAATGTGGTTGGACCAGGGGACTGGTAGTGGTTGTGGTGGTAGGGGAGTAGAAGTTTGTTTACTGGTGTGATAAGCAGTTAATGTGGGTCTTAATGTGTGGTTAACTGTTAATGTGGGCTCATAGTAACAGTTATTGTACATCAAAAGAGCCAGTGCATTAAAATCCCCCGTTAACTACTTAGCATGAAATGGGTTGGAGACAGGGTGGGCTGAGAGTGGGTGTAGAGTGCACATTGTAGTTCTTATGTGGTACTTAGCACACTGTAACTGTCGATTTTTTCAGTTAGCATAAATTCACTACTGCTTCCTCAAGAGCAAGCGTTACGTGCACCCACGTTAATTACAAAGGAACTTAACGTGCTGTAAGGAACCTTTCAGTGAGGTAACTGTAGGGGCCACGCTGGCCATACCCCCAAGAGTATGCAGCCTTTGCACCTACCGTGCATTAATTTTTACTATAACATGTGCTGTGCAAAATCTTGCTACATTTTAGTATTCTAAAGATAGGAAAGTATAAGTGAAATGAAGGAAATCATAAAATCTTTTACTCTATGGATAAGCAAGATGGCCACCACATGAGAGCTGTGATTGGAGATCAATCCTTAGCACACCTCATTGCTTTTCTATTTGGATTTCCTTTATGGGAAAATGTCTTTGGAAGAGGAGGGGGTCATCCGAGACACTCTTGCAGCTCAGGGTAATGCCTCCTTTCATAATCCCTTGGATGAGTTCCCTCAACATCAAGCTGTGGGCAAGATCCATTGCAGATCTCTCCAGGGGAAGATGAGCCGGAGATACCACTGGAAAATGAGATTTTACTCAGCCCTGATTTATGCTCTTAAATATGTCTGACTGTATTGTGTGAGGCATATGGTGCAGATTGAAACCACCACTCCAGATTGCTCCAGGTCAGCCTTAAGTTCTTTGGATGTTATACCTGGTGTTTTTCCAACAGTTCGCACTAATCTTCGAACACTTTCCTCGATTAAGTTTCCTCTTCCCACCACGTCCTGGGAGGTTCTTGACAGTTCCATGAGCAGAAGCCTTCTTAATAACATTGTGAACTGAAGACACAGGAATCCCAAGGTCTTTGGAGATGGTCTTGTACCCCTTTGAAGTTTGATAGTTGGTGATAATGTTTTTTCTGATGGTCTCAAGCAGCTCTCTTGTCTTCACCATTGTGAAAATAGAACAGGGAGTGAACATGGCCATTTTAAACATTAGAGCCATCATTCATTGGTTGATTCAAGTCATGTGAGTACTGGCAATTGATCACAGTTGCATCTAATGTTACTGCAATGGGAATGTGATTCTTCTGTTCAAACTGATTTGAATTGTTTATAAGGATGCTAATAATCATGTCATTCGTAAAAAGAAGGAGCTCACCATGAAAAATTCTTATGTTGGAATATATATCATGAGGCTGTAACACACAAACATCTGTGAAAATACTTTAAAACACCTATAAAAGTCATTATAAAGCAAAAACTTGCAGTTTGGTTCTATAGAACTCTCAACAGCTACACCAGCAATCCCTTATCCAGCCAGCAATCAATATTCAGCCAAGTTTAGAGCTTGTTAGTTCTTAAATCTCTGTCTCAGCGCTCAAAAGGACATATGCATGAGCTTTAAGTACTAACAGAGCTTTAAGTACTAACAAGCTCTAAATGTAGTGCTGTGTTCATCTTGTGACATCATTCTGTCATTAAACGGGCGATCATATGGAATAAGATACAACGCTTAAGCAACACTATAGCTGGATACTGATGGCTAGCCGGACAAGAGATTGCTGGCATAGCTGTTGATAGTTCTATAGAACCAATCTGCAAGTTATAGGTGTTTTAAAGTGTTTTCACAGATGTTTGTGTTGGAACACATTAGCGGTATATAGTACACTTGATAAAAAATATTAAAAAGGAGAGTTTTATCACGAGAGGCTTTATGGCCCCGTGATAAACATTCCGACATAAGAATTTTTCGTGGTGAGCTCCTTTTTTTTTAGGAAGGTTCATATTTCATCATTGATATTAATCCTGTGAACATTTTGGGTATAGTCTTTTTTGAGTAGTTTTTATATTATTTCCTACTATTTCCTTTTTTACTTGGCCTTGTTTTTTTGATTCTTTTATGTGTCAAATATGTGTGCATATATGGTCCAAAGCCATTTCACTGGACACTTTTTTTTAGGAGATATTGGACATTATGGGGTTGAATTGCAAGGGTACCAATTTATTTTATTTTATTTTTATTTTATTTATTTCTTTTTATACCGCGCTCTTTAGAATCAGTGCGGTTTACATGTATACTAACAGATACTTTTTATTCCCTTGTCCCCGAAGGGCTCACAATCTAAGTGTACCTGAGGCAATGGAAGGTTAAGTTGCGGACAACCAATTATGTTGGCCACAACTGTATTCAGCCACGGTACCACTATACACACAGGATAGGTCTCTTCAGGGTGACAAGAAGAAACTCAGCTTGCTTCTGGACTTGGATCCGGACATCCATTGGTGAGTGCTCTATCTCCCAAGCTTGCTTTGATAACCTTCGAAACTTCATAGGAAGTAATTAGGAAGCTGGAATGCTCAGTTCTGTCTCAAATGGCAGGGGTTACAGCTCAATATCAACCAATTGTTTCAAGGCTGCAAGAAGTGGAAAAGTATATGACTGTATTAAGTTGAAGCTTTGGAAACTAAGCAGAAGTTTTCAGATCTAGAAGCATCTCTTTTGAAAGATAATGTTTCTCTAATCTCTACATAGGAAGATGGAAAATCTGGATAATGTAACTAGATGTAGGACTCCATGTTTCATAAATTTTCCAAAGCTTCCTTTGGTGGCACCATTAAAAACATTTAAGAGGTACTTGATGCAGATTTTAAAGATGCCAGAATTTTTGTGTCCTCCAATTGCTAGGGTGTATTGTTTATTATCTTTTGCTAAGAAGTCTGGAGTAGAGACGGGAGTTACTCTGGACTCCCATTATCTCTCATAAGTTCTTCAAAAGGATGATGCTGATACTGCAAAACCTGCTACTTTGATTGCTAACTTTGTCTTTGAGCCAAACAAAGATTGGGTTTTGCAGCCTTTTTTTGTGCTCATGATATGTTCCTTGAATATCATCAAGGCTTTTCCTGATGTGGCTTGGAACATGCAAATACAAAGAAAGGAATACCCCCCTTCTTCGTCCTCGAGTGCTTCAGCTTGGGGGCTTTCTTGGCTCAATTTTCCTTGTAAATGTGTTATTAAGATACAATCTGTTTGTTATATATTTTATGAGCCAGCTCACTTAGGGGCATGTTTATTAAAGGTTAACGGGAAGGCCGCGGGCCCCACGTGCCGGGTGGCCGCCGATAACCGGGTCGGCGGTGCGGCGCGTGGCCCCGGCCTCGTGGAGTGGGAGGGGATGTTGGCGGCGTAGTAGGAAGCTCATTGGCTCCCGTGGTGGATTGAGAAGTGCGGGAGCCAATGAATGAGCTGTTGGAGGATGGGAGAGGTGGAGGCGAGGCGATCGGAGTCGGGGGGGTAGGCAGTCGCTGGTTTTTGCTGCAGGGCAAGGTGCTGGCATTGAGAAGCTGCGGAATCGCTGTTTCTTCAAACTTTTTGGCGGTTGAAAGGGTCCCTGCGGGCGGAGCTGTTGGCATGGTGGCTGCCGGTCATTTTGCGATTCCCTTGCTCAGGGTGGCCGGCGGTATAAGCAGAGCGGAAGGGTGCTGTGAGTGGCTCCTGCTGGGTCCAGGCGAGTAAAGGGGCTAATTGTTAGGTCTAAAAAAAAAAAAAAAAGGGGACTCAGGGCATATTGTTAAAAAAAAAGGGGAGTATAAGAGTGCCCAGAAAGTTACCTTGTTATAAGGAGAGTTTGCCTTTTCTCCCTGCTGTGTGGGGATGCCTGCACAGGAGAGCCGGAGGGGTAGGGGGACTAGCAGGTGGTCCGGGTCCACCCAGGGCAGACAGTCTGGTAGGGGACAGGGGGGATGGGTCTAGCTGGGAGGGCGGGGGGTCAGAAGAAGGGAGTGCAGGGCAGGGGGTTGAACCGTGGTAGTAGGCTCAGGAGGGGGGTAGAGTCTGTGCGGTCCCTTTCTAGGGGTGGGGGGGCTAGGGGAGCTCGGGGTGTTTCGAGGGGGGGTCTCCAGAGGGAGGGTTGGTGTGGGTGCGGAAGGGTCCCAAGAGGTTTCGGTTAGTGATGGAGCTTTCTGGGAGGAGAGGGGGGATGGTGGGGTGGCTGGGTGTGGTCCTATCCTCCAGGGGCCTGCGGTGGGTGCATTCGGTCAGGCCGGGCTAGGGGGACCGGGTGCTGTGAGTCAGTGGGGTTGGCCTATGATGCCTGATGGGTTTTATCCTGCGGCGGGGGAGCACTGGCATGCAGGGGGGCAGGGTCATCCAGGGCGGAGTGGCTGGGGGTTTGGCAGCCGCCCTGGGCCATGGAGGCTTCCCCCTCGGTGTTTTCTTCTTTGTCTCCACAGATGCTGTCCGGAAGGGTGCAGGCAATGGAGCAGAGGGGAAGAGAAGCACCGCGCAGGGGGGAGATAGATGCAGAGGCAGCAGTGAATGTGCAGGCTGCGGAGTCGAGAGGGTCTCCTGACGAGGCTCTGCGGATGGACAACGGATTGGCGCCAGAGGGCGGCGTGGTGGTGTCGCGGAGCGGGGCCTCTGAAGCTGGTGAGTTGCAAAGGGGTCCGGGGGGGGGGGGGGGTTGGACAATGGGGGGGGGGGGGGGAGGCTGGGGGAAGGAAAGGGGGCAAAGTGAAAAAGAAAAGTAGGTGTTCCTGTAGGCGACGTTGTAGGTCGGGGTCCTCTACGTCATCCTCGGAGGATTTCTCGTCCTCTTCATCGAGTTTGGTGTCGCGTGAGCATGGGGGGGATGGCATAGGTGGGGGGGGGGGCGGCTGGGGCATCCGGTGGGGGTCCCACACTTGCATCCTTTTCAGAATTATGGGAGGGGGTGCCACGGAAGCTGCGTCGCAAGATCCAGAAGAGGCGATATATATAGATATCTTTAGACTGCTGGAAGGTAGGAAGCAGTCGGGCGATTCTAAGAAGAAAAGGAGGGAGGATGAGAAGGCTGGAAGGGTTCGGAAGGCGTCGCGTAACGTCGTTAATTGGACGAGAGCCTTCTTGCAGTTAGCCAGCGTTTGGGTGCATCGTTATCCAGGGCAATACGGGATGTTGCTGACTTATGCGGACTCTATATTGGAAGCAGCGCAGACTCATGAGGGTTGGGCATGGCTCAACTATGATGAGAAGTTCCGGGACAAGATGGAGGAGAATAAGTCGTTGTCCTGGGGTACGCAGGACATCAACTTGTGGTTGACACAGATGGCTGCTAGAAGGGGTATGGTGGGGGGGTGGACAAAAAGGGGGGGTGGGATCACCGGCGGGTACAGCGCGGCCCTTTCGGGGAGGGGCTCCCATGTTGCAAAGGGTGGGCGGCGGGGGACCCGGGGATGTCTGCTGGCATTTTAATTTATTTAATTTATTTATTTATTTACATTTCTTATATACCGCGCTATTAAAAATCAGTACGGTTCACAATGAACAGAACAATTCAATTCCTATTCAATTCCTATTCAATATATACATGCAACCCATCTGCAATATCATTAGGTCATTTAACGTGAACTGTTTGATATATGCTGATGACATACTCTTATACATGCCGTTCTCTACAGTTCAATTGGACCTGACACCACTGATAGATTCTTTCAATGCAGTCTCAGAATGGCTCCAATCTCAAAACCTCCGCATTCAACACAAGAAAACGGAGGTGCTTTTCATCGCCAGAGACCCCAACTTTATTCCTCCATCCCATGTAAGGGTCAAGGAAGCTGACTTACAAACTAAAGAAACAGTAAAATACCTTGGAGTCACCTTGGACCAATGTCTAGATATGAAACATCACATAAGCAATATAGTCAAAGCTGTATATTTCAAAATCCGTTCGCTCAGACATCTGCTCTCTCTATTGGACCCAGACGATTTCCGGACTATATGTCAAGCGCTAATCCTACCACACTTCGACTTTGCAAATGCCATCTTACAAGGTCTCCCTCAATCTACACTGAGCCCATTACAGCTGGCCATGAACGCTGCAGCAAGGGTCCTCTACGGAGCCTCCAGAAGTGACCACGTGACTCCTATTCTCAAGCAGCTGCACTGGCTCCCTATCCATGGAAGAATCATCTTTAAAACCCTACTACTCTCATTCAAGGCAATCAATGGTATTTCATCTTCCTCACTCACAGAACTTATCCACACAGTGCCCCCCAACAGATCCAGAAGAGCAACAGCTGTAAACCTACTAATAACCCCAAAGGCATTGACAAAATGCAACATGACAACGGCAAACAGAGCTTTCAGTTTCTACGTCCCCAAATGCTGGAATGCGCTATCATCCGACATTCGGGCCATTGTAGACCTAACTCAGTTCAGGAAGGCACTCAAATACCACCTTTTCCTCCAATACTATTCAGTCAGCAACGAAATCTAGGTATCCCCACCTAAGAAATAACCACATATTTTCCTTATGTTAGTGTTACTCCAATCTTGTTCCGTGTAATTTCATGTATATAGTTTACCCCTGTTATCCAAGTTTGTACTCCTGTTCTATGTAAAACCAAACAGCTTGTTGTTATGGTCATTGTGTTATAATGTAAACCGCGCTGATACCGAATAGTGTGGTATATAAGAAATTGTAATAAATAATAAATAAATAAATAACAATGCTACAATGTATCAAAGACACAATGCGCTTACAAAGAACAGGGTAATAGCTAAAGGGAGAACCTGGGTAAACTATTTACAGATCATTTTTACAATGCTACAGAGTATTCATGGTTGAAACAGGTTTGATGGCATCGGGAAATCTGTACCAGGAGGGGAGCTGATTTAACCATTCACATGTTGGGTTAGAGTTTTGGAACAGTTAGGAAGGGGGGTAAGAGGACACTTCCTATGTTTTCCGGGGTTGGTTTCTGGATAGTGTAGTTGGAACAGATGGTGCTTTAGTGCTTTTCTGAATAAGGTAAGACTCGTGATGGCTCAGATTCGAGTGGGAAGGGTATTCCAGGCTATGGGTGCATAAATCGTAAAGGCCCTGCTGGCAGTTGCCTTCGTGCATTTTGCTTTTATCTTAGGGACTTCTAAAGCATTCAGCATTGCAGATCTTCTATTTCTGTTGTCAGGCATGTTATTGATCAGCTTGGTGATGGGTGTGGGAGGCTGGTTCTTCAGTGCCTTGAAAGTCAGGACGAGTGCCTTGTAATGAATATGGGCCTGTAGAGGTAGCCAGTGGAGTTCCTTCAACACTGGCATTATGTGTTCGGATCTTGGTACACCTGCGAGTACTCTAGCAGCCGAGTTCATGGCAAGCCGAAGCGGGTTTAGCGTTGCCTGTGGGAGCCCATGGAGAATGATATTGGCAAAGTCCAGGTGTGGGATAACTAGGGCTTGAAAAATTGTCCGATAATCAGGGAAGTCAAGTAGTGGCCGAAGATGGCGTAATGTTCGTATTTTATGATACACTGCTCTTGCAACGTTTTTCACATGTGTTATCATGTCAAGCCGCTGATCTAAGGTGATGCCTTAATAGCGAATTGTGGTTTTTGTTTTGAGTTCTGCATTGTTGACTTGTAGAGAGGGAGGTGGGCTGAACTTCTGGTTCCTTGTGACGAAAAGAAAATCAGTTTTGCTGTGATTGATCCGCAAGTTTTGTGTGAGAAGCCAATCTGCAACTGCTTCAAAACATCTGATGATCGGAGAGAAATCAGGCTGATTGATCTTGAACGGGAGGTAAAGCAGGATGTCATCTGCATAGGCAAGGCATTGTACGTTTAATGAACGGATCAAGGTGCAGACGGGTTGCATATAAATGTTAAATAGTAATGCAGACAGGGATGATCCCTGGGGTACCCCCTGCTTCTGTGGGAACGGCTCAGAAGTCATGGTACCTGTCTTAACTTGTTGCTATCTATTAGTTAGGTATGATTCACACCATTGTAGAGCCGTGCCTTGTATCCCTTTTTCTTGGAGACGTTGTAGAAGAATCTCATGGTTCACTGAATCAAATGCGGCTGCAATGTCCAAGAAAATGAGAACGAAACCTTGGTGTATGTTATCGATTCCTGAGATTAAATTGTTGAGGAGGGTCGTTAGGATGGTGTCGACACCATGTGCTTCCCTGAAGCCGTGTTGAGATGGACCGAGAGGTGCCTCCGCATCTACATGGTGTTGGATCTGCCGCTGGATGACTTTTTCGATGATTTTGGCAAGCAGGGGGATACTCGAGATTGGTCTGTATGATTTGACTTTGGATGGGACAAATCTACTATTCTTTAACAGTGGTCTGATTGATGTGTGTTTAAGGCTCTGTGGGAATAATCCTGTTAGTAATGATTGGTTCAGTATTTTGCACAGTGTGTTACTTAAGTCGAATCGTAGCTCTTTTATCCAGCTAGCCGGACATGGATCATTGGGTGCCGTGGTGAGGTTGATAGAGACAATAATTTCTTCAATTTCTTTACTGGATACCTCACAGAATTTGAGCAATGTTGTTGGTTGTGGTGTCTTGTATATGCTGGTAAAGTTGGGGGTGGTCAAGTTCGTACAGGTCTGGATCATCTTTGATTGCAGGTAGTTGGAGTAATCCTGAGGTTGGGGCATAGGTGAATGCGCTAATGCTGGATCACCTGTTAGTGATTTTACGATACTGAACAAGTCATGTGATTTATTTAATGATTGCTTTAGAATATCTGTGTGGTGCTGCTTCCTTTTTTTCATTATTCTTGCTCTATGTATTGACAGGTATGAGTTGTATGCGCAGTGTGCTTCAGCGGTTTGGGTTCTGCGCCACTGCCTCTCGAGCTTACATAGGTGTAGGAGGGATGCTCGTAGGTCTTTCGAGTACCATGGGGCATGTTCATGCTTCCTTGGCACCTTGCTATCAGACGGAAGGTAGGCTATGGCACTGAGGCTGCTGTTCCAGTTAGTTACCAAGTCATCTGGGTCAAGGGTCATGACAGAAAGGAGGGGGAGGACCTTCTCAAGGACTTCCTCTTTAACAAAGGGTCAAAATCTTGTTGTTGGGGTTCTAGAGGGAGGAGCGTTGGCTATATTACTGTTCTTAAAGCATCGGCTGATGGGTATGTGGAATCTGAGCAGGTGATGATCAGACCAAGGTACTGGAGTTATGGACCTCAGCAGTTGTTGGGAGGTGTCAGCCACAGACTGAGGGGCGAAGATCAGATCTAGTGTACTCCCCTTCATGTGCGTGGGTGAATCGATAAGTTGCTTGTAGCCCAGTTCATTCAGTGCTTCAAGGAGGGCTGTTGCTTGTGTGTCTTGTAGGGAAGGAAGGTTAAAGTCTCCTAGCAGCCAGTTTGAGGAGCGTGGGTTGTTTGAGTTACAGGCAAGATTGATGATTGTTGGTAGATCATCTGGTGATGGTGTTGGGGCTTGGTAAAGTAGATTGATTGTGCAGTGATCGTTTGATATTGAGATTGTATCCAGATGAGTTGTGGTGGAGGCATCATGTAGTCTAAATTGCAATTCTTCTTTTGCAAGGATGAGTACTCCTCCTCCCCTCTGGTTGGCTCTGTGGCAAGCATAGAGTGAGAAACCATCTGGCACCATTTGATTGCTGAGTGCATTATCACAGTCGGATAGCCAAGTCTCAGTGATCATTAAAACATCAAGGTCATGAAGTGTTATAAGATCAGTGACTGCAGGCCATTTTGAGCATATTGACCTTGTATTTATAAGTGTGCATTTCAAAGGTTGCTTGGGTTGGTGTTTCTGGGATTGATTCTTTTTGATGTTATGTAGGGGGATGTATAGTAGGTGCGGATGGGATGTGTTAGTGATCTTTGTTGTGGTGTGGTGAGGGTTTTCTGACCATCTCCTACCATTGCTGTGGAGAATCGGGATATAGTTAGAGCAGGTATTGAAGGCATGTGATATACTGAGGAGCCCTGGTATGAGGAGGAAAACAACCAATGGTAGGATTGGGCACATCTCGGGTCGCGCCTGAGGTGTTTAGCTGATTGTGTGAGGCTGGGGACGAGTGTGGGAGTGTGGACCATAAGATTCAGTGGTTTGTGGTAAGGAGCAGCGGCAGTTAGGCTCAGGATAGTAGGGATCAGAGGCATCTGAAACAGCTTAAATCATAGGCTATGGGTTTCTTTGGAGCAATAAGCAATCTTGAGAAATCAGACACTGAGTTAAGGAGAATGCTCTAACAGTGCCTCAGTGTTTGCTTAGTTACTTTGTTGCTAGAAGTCTCAATGTTCATTCAGTTACTTTGTTTCAGGAAGGTCATACCTTAATAGACGATGGTTTTCTTGTGAATCAATGGGGGATTCTCACTTACATTGAGTTCTGCAGCAAACAGCTGATGGGGTTGTGAGAAGCTAGTTTATGGTGCTAGATGAGTTGAGGTAGTATTTCCGTGGCTGATTGGATTTCGTAGGGCCTCCACGGGGCCTCCGCCTAAGGGCCACGCCAAAGGGCCCTCTGGCGAGGCCCTCAGGCACGGGCCCGACAGGCACGGGCGCGCCCGATCAGCACAGCTTTTAAACTGCTGGCCTCAGTCTGTCCCGATTGGGCAGCTCAAGCTGAGAGGGTGGTCTTGCAGGCGTGCTCGATCCTCGGGCCGAAGGAGAGCAGGAGGAGCGCCTGGGTGCTGGCCCAAAGAGGACGATGCGCCTGATCAGCGCAGCTTTTAAACTGCTGGCCTCAGTCTGCCCCGATTGGGCAGCTCGTGCTGACAGGGTGGTCTTGCAGGCGTGCTCGATCCTCGGGCCGAAGGAGAGCAGGAGGAGCGCCTGGGTGCTGGCCCGAAGAGGACGATGCGCCCGATCAGCGCAGCTTTTAAACTGCTGGCCTCAGTCTGCCCCGATTGGGTAGCTCGTGCTGACAGGGTGGTCTTGCAGGCGTGCTCGATCCTCGCGCCAGAGGAGAGCAGGAGGAGCGCCTGGGTGCTGGCCCGAAGAGGACGATGCGCCCGATCAGCGCAGCTTTTAAACTGCTGGCCTCAGTCTGCCCCGATTGGGCAGCTCGTGCTGACAGGGTGGTCTTGCAGGCGTGATCGATCCTCGCGCCAGAGGAGAGCAGGAGGAGCGCCTGGGTGCTGGCCCGAAGAGGACGATGTGCCCGATCAGCGCAGCTTTTAAACTGCTGGCCTCAGTCTGCCCCGATTGGGCAGCTCATGCTGAGAGGGTGGTCTTGCAGGAGTGCTCGATCCTCGCGCCGGAGGAGAGCAGGAGGAGCGCCTGGGTGTGGCCCGAAGAGGACGATACGCCCGATCAGCGCAGCTTTTAAACTGCTGGCCTCAGTCTGCCCCGATTGGGCAGCTCGTGCTGAGAGGGTGGTCTTGCAGGCATGCTCCATCCTCGCGCCGGAGGAGAGCAGGAGGAGCGCCTGGGTGCTGGCCCGAAGAGGACGATGCGCACGATCAGCGCAGCTTTTAAACTGCTGGCCTCAGTCTGCCCTGATTGGGCAGCTCGTGCTGAGAGGGTGGTCTTGCAGGCATGCTCGATCCTCGTGCCGGAGGAGAGCAGGAGGAGCGCCTGGGTGCTGGCCCGAAGAGGACGATGCGCCCGATCAGTGCAGCTTTTAAACTGCTGGCCTCAGTCTGCCCCGATTGGGTAGCTCGTGCTGAGAGGGTGGTCTTGCAGGCGTGCTCGATCCTCGCGCCGGAGGAGAGCAGGAGGAGCGCCTGGGTGCTGGCCCGAAGAGGACGATGCACCCGATCAGCGCAGCTTTTAAACTGCTGGCCTCAGTCTGCCCCGATTGGGCAGCTCATGCTGAGAGGGTGGTCTTGCAGGCGTGCTCGATCCTCACGCCGGAGGAGAGCAGGAGGAGCGCCTGGGTGCTGGCCCTCATGCCCTTTCCTGGACTGTAAATTCCGGCATAGCTGTTCCGTCTGCGGAGGGGGGCATTCGGCGGTTAAATGTGTTAAGAAAGGGGCTGCCGTTGGCCCCCTGCCTGCTCCTAAGCAATGAGGACTTGGTGGGCGTGGCTCCGACGCCAATCTGCGTCGAGGCGCTTAGGCCTTGGCTGCGGTGGTACGGGAGGCAGGGGGAGGGAAGGGTGCTGGAGGAGGGATTTCTGTATGGGTTTCCGATACCGGTAGTGGGGACAGGAGGGGTGGGGGAGGCTTGAAACTCCCCGTCCGTGAAGCGTTTTGTGCAAATTGTGAGGGATAAGCTGGCAGTGGAACTCGAATTGGGCAGGGTAGCTTGGGCCGTTTGCGGAATGGCCATTCAAGCATTTGGTGGTTTCTCTGTTGGGCGTAGTTCCGAAGAAGGAACCAGGGAAGTTCCGACTAATCCACAACTTGTCCTTCCCGGTAGGGTTGTCGGTCAATGACCGTATTCCTTGGGAGTTGTGTGCGGTGCGGTACGCATCGTTAGACGAAGCGGTTGGGTTAGTCCGGGAATGTGGGCCCGGGAGTTTGTTGGCGAAAGTGGATATCAAATCTGTGTTTCGTTTGTTGCCAGTGCATCCTGCTTCTTTTCATTTGTTGTGTTTTCATTTTGAAGGACAATTTTATTTTGACAAATGCATGCCGATGGAATGTTCGGTGTCCTGTTCGTATTTTGAGAAGTTCAGTGCATTCATGCATTGGGTGGTGGTGAAAACGGTGGGATGTAAGAATGTGGTGCATTACCTCATTGATTTTTTATTCGTGGGGGGAGCCCAGTCGGTTCAGTGTCAGGAGTTGTTGAGCGGTTTCGTGAAGTTGGCTCAGGATTGGGGTGTATCGTTGGCAGAAGGAAAAACCGAGGACCCAGCGACGCGCATCACATTTTTGGGCATGGAGTTGGGTACGGAAGACATGGTGGCGCGTTTTCCGATAGAGAAAGTTTTGCGGTTGAAGGTTTTGGTGGCGAACGTGATGGCATCTGCTAAGGTGACGCTGAAGGAGATGCAGGCCCTGATAGGCTCCTTGAATTTTGCGTGTTGGGTCATCCCAATGGGGCGAGTTTTTCTGCGCAGGTTCTCAGCGGCTACCTCCGGTGTTCTGAAGCCGCACCATCGCATCAGGGTTTCGAGAGGCATGAGGGCCGATCTGGGTGTGTGGGATTGGTTCATGCAGGATTTTAATGGGATGACAGTAATAAAGGAGAAGGAGATGTCTACTTTTGATTTGCAGCTTTTTACGGACGCGGCTGGTGGTTTGGGTTTGGGTGTATATTTTGGGGGCGCGTGGTGTGTGGGGGCTTGGCCTCCTGCTTGGCGTGAGGCAGGCTTAACAGAGAATATAGCGTTTTTGGAATTGTTTCCAATTCTGGTGGTTCTGGACCTGTGGCCGGATAGGCTGCGCAATTGCAGGGTTCTATGGTGGTGCAATAATGCAGCGGTGGTTAGCATAATTAATCGTTATGCCCCACATTGCTTGCGTGTCACAGCCCTAATGAGGTAGGTGGTGCTAGCTTGTTTGAGGTTGAATGTGGTGGTGCGGGCCCGTCATGTACCGGGGTATGCTAACCAAGTTGCCGATTCTCTTTCACATTTCAAGTGGAACCTGTTCTGGAGATTGGCACCAGAGGCGGACGCCGAGGGATTGTGGGTCCCGGTGCGATTATGGCAGATTGGCTTGAAGGCATGCTGAATCTTTTACGGAGTTCCGTGTCAGCGGCGACTTGGCGAGCCTATAGTAGAGGCTGTGACTGTGTGGTGGACTTCTTGGCGGCACGGGGTTGGAGGCAGGGCCCTGTGGCAGGACACCTATTGGGTCTGCACATCACGGCAGCAAAGGCGGCCGGAGCATCGAGATCAACTGTGCGAACGCATTTAGCTGGATTTGCCTTTTTCTCCAGAGCAGTGGGGTGGGAGGTGTCCAGCTGGGGGTCCTTAACTTGGCGGCTGCTGCTGGGGTGGGAAAGGGTGCACCCTGTGATGGGCGATGGCTGGCGGCTGATCACGCATGAATTGCTGGTGAGGCTATGTGCTGCGTTGCCTTCCGTGGCGGCGTCGGCTTATGAGGCCACGTTGTTCCAGGCTGTTTATTGCATGGCTTTCTTTGGGGCATTCAGGGTGGGCGAATTGTTGGCGAAGTCCAGTTCTGCCGCGGGGGATGCCTTGCTGGTTCCGCATGTGCTCGTAGCTCAGTAGGAGTTGCACATATGCTTGGTGAGGTCCAAGACTGATCAGAGGGGCAGGGGTGTGCGGGTGCACTTGGGAGCTGTGGCTGGTTCCCCAACTTGCCTGCTTACGGCTACGGTGGCCTACCTGCTGGTGCGGCCGGGGGGGTTGGTGTATTCTTTGTGCATGAGGACGCGCGATGGCTGACGCGGTTTCAGTTCACAGCAGTTCTGCGGCTCGCACTGCGGCACTGGGGTTTGAATCCGGGTGATTTTGCGCCTCACTCATTTAGGATTGGGGCGGCCACCAGTGCCGCAGCGGCTGGCTTGCCTGAACAGGAGATTAAGCGAATAGGCCGATGGCGATCAGAGGCATTCTGGGGGTATGTGTGCTTCTGAGGGGGGGGGGGGGTGGTGGACTTGGATGTTAACTGTGTGATTTCTTTTAGATGGGGCCCTGACGCCATATTCCTGTTGGATGGTTGGCCATTCGTTCGTGTTCTGGGCGGGGCGTCAAGCAGGGACAAGGCCTCTTGGGGCGAATATTGGATTGAATGACTCGGAGGTGACCGTCTCATGGCTGGGCGAGTGTGGTCTGCATTGAATGCAGCTCTTGCCTTTGCTTCGGCACCATCATCGGGTGAGGGGAGTCCCGGTCTTTCTGTTGCTGCACCTGGGAGGCAACAACTTGGGGACTTGGACAGTGACGC
Organism: Ichthyophis bannanicus; assembly: GCA_033557465.1. Lineage (NCBI taxonomy): Eukaryota > Metazoa > Chordata > Amphibia > Gymnophiona > Ichthyophiidae > Ichthyophis > Ichthyophis bannanicus. Next base: position 113,765,030 of record CM066031.1, read on the forward strand.
AGCTGATCAGAGCAGCAAAAAAGGACCTCGCTGAATTGTTGCGGATGTTTGCTGGTGTGATTTTGTTATGGTCCGACATAATTCCAAGGCCTGCTTGCTGGGGCTACCGGAGGTGGTCTCGGGGGTTAATCAAGATTAATCGGCAAATTGGCCGATGGGTGTGCGAGAACGGGGGATGGCAAATTTTGCATCCTTAGGTGGAGGTTGATTGCGCCGGGTTATACCAGCCGGACGGAGTTCATCTATCCCCGGTCGGGGTGGATTTGCTCTTGAATGACTGGCAGGAGGCCTTGGAGTATGTGTTGTGGAGGGGGGTAGCTGGTCGCAGCTCAGTTTTGGGTGGGAGGCTCAAGGAGGGGGGTCCTTGAGCCTGTGGCGGGATCCCAGAGGTGTCCGGGGTCCGGAGCTGTTGGCAATACGCAGGGCGGGGATGGGTTACCCCTGACCCGGAGAACCCCTCGGGGCTTTTGCTAATAATATGGCGAAGCCGGAGGAGGGGGGCGGGAATTGCCTAGGGCGGGTTCGTGGCAGAGGCGGGAGGTAACTCACTTTGCTACTCATACTGCTGGTGAGGGTACGTCCCGCTGCCGGAACCCAAATGAGTAATGTTTTGTCTGGTAGTTTATGTTGGAAAATGTTATGGTTTAATAAAGCTGCGACCAGTTGGTTTCCCAAAGTGTTGTGATTATTTTGGGGCTGTGGGGGGGAGGGGGGGTCAGGTTGGGGAGGGAGTGACGTGTCCGCCGTACCCGGTTACACATTTTAAGTAAAGTTAACCACGTTAAGTGCTGTCACTGCCCATTCATTTCTACAGGCCATTGCAGCACTTAACACACATTAACTTTACTTAATGTGCATTAACCTTTAGTAAACATGTGACTAAAGACATCTCATAGGGTGGTGTTAGTTGTTCCTGCAGGGGGTTTACCACAGCAAGCCGCAGGGGGATGGGTGTACCTTCCCCCCTGCAGATAACTAAGCCCCATGTTATTAATGTGGCCTAAACTTGTGTCACCTGCATGGGGCTTAGTAAACATGCTCCAATGAGAGTGAGTTTATAATAGCTGCCTAACTTATACAGTAGATATGAACATAAGTTATGCCTATTTTATAAAGAATATGTATGCACTTAAGTGCTTTCATAAAATTATCCCCATCCCAGCAAATTGTATGTGCCTTCATGCATATTTTATAACATGCAAATGTAAGTCCAAAGTCCATCCCAGCTCTGTCCCCAGAATGCCTGTACTCATTCCCAGCAGAAATATGTCCTAAGAATTTGTTAGTACATATTTTTACCTGTGGATAGACTAAGCAATTATATAAACTCCTATTTCTGCATGTTATACGCTGTTTTATCCTCTAAATCAGCTTATAAAATTAACCCCAGTTTCAGCCCATTGAAGTAATAACAGAACAATATTATCATCAATTATTTTATTGTATTTATGTTTTTGGATGTCAATGTGCTTTATTCATGCTTTATTTATATTTTACCTATTATCCCATGAGGACAAGTTATTAGAGTCAGCGGGTAACAAATAATTGTAACTACATTTATATAAAATAAATAAATAATGCTGGGCATCAGCACAATACATATTAAAAACATCAGCATAGAGATAAGATGGAGTGCGGATATGTACAATAGTGCAAACAGATTATAGTCATGCAGTTATGCAATAACATTGGGTTTGCTATTCAGTGGCAGCAACCAGCACCATTAACACGTCTGGCTGTCGCCACTTTAACTAGAACCCAGATATTCAATACCGGGGTCACATCTGGCATTGAATATCCAAATTGGTCGGACCGCATCACAGCTAACCAGGCAGTTGCTATGTTCAGCTGCTGCCTGGTTAGCTAAAGTGGCTAAAGTTAGGACAGTTTTTATTCTGACTTTACCCACTTTAAGATAACCAGGTAACGACTTAATATCGCCATTGCCCGGTCATCTTCAGTGCTGCCCCCTGAATGTCCTGTTGCAATGCAGTTAGCATCCGGGCATCTAGCAGTGCCAGAGGGGGATATTAGTGGCACAAAGTGGCTATGTGCTGCTGAATATCTCACGCATCCCAATTAATGCTGTTAACAGGTCTGCTAACCATGTTAATCGCGTTGAATTTGCCCTCCAATGCACACAATGGAAATAACTAATTAGGATAGATGATGAATAATTTACAATCTTGTCAAGGATTTGAAAGGCCGCGGGCCCCTGTCCACGTGGCCGCCAGTAACTGGGGGGCGCAGCGGCTCGCTCGCGCCCATGCGCTTCGCGGCGCGTGAGGACGCCAGCAGGAGAGCGGCGGCTGTCATCCCCATTGGCTCCCGCTGGCGTTTTTTGAATGGGCAGGAGCCAATGGGGAGATGGGACCTCGGGCGGGGGGGGGGGGAGGTAGTGCGGGGACTCGGCGTCCTTCTGCCTCTTCGTTGGCCGAGGCGAGAGGAGCCGGACGTGTGGCAGGACGGAGAGCCCAGTCATAAATTAAAAACAGTTAACAAAAGAATTATAGAATTAAAATTAAAATAGTTGCCTGGCTCTGCTGCTGGCTGCTGTCTGGGCAGCGTGGGGGTGGTCGGTGTTTTTTTTTTACGGGAGCCTGTCAGCCGCGGCAGAGTGGGACAGCGTCGTGGCAGTGTTGAGACTGTTGGCTGCAGGGACGGGCTGGCGTCAGCTGCTATCCAGGCCGCAGCAGAGTCGGTGTGGTGCCAGCGGTGAGTTGGAGGGGGGGGGGCTAGTTGGCTGTGTTGGTGCAGGGCTTAATTTAAAAAAAAAAAAAAGGCAAAACAAAACCTAATTGAATTAATATACACATTAAGGAAGGCACATTAAGCCTTTGGGTTAGTGATGTCAGGCAGGGGAAAAAGAGGGGGCCCAAGAAGGGGAAAAGGGTCGGGTAAGGGCATAGTTAGTGGCGCTGGGGTATGTGGGGCTAATTCTTTAGGGCCTGATGGGCTTCAAGCGTCTGTGGGAGAAGGGGTGTCCGGGCCTGGTAGGGCGCTTCCTGGGTCACTTGCTGTGGGCTCCAGGGGGCGGGGGGGCCAGGGGCCGAGCACCTAGCCGTAGCAGGCACCCAGACGGGGCTCTCGCTCTCCAGGAGGTTTAGGACGCGGGGGGCAGGTGCTGCGGGGGGATTCGGGCGTCCCGGTAGTTCGAGGGAGGCAAGGCAGGTCTAGGGGCCTGGCAGGTGGTTCATCAGGGCCGGGGGAGGCTCATGGGTATGTGGGAGCCTTGGGGGGCGGTATGATCCCTGAGGGGGGCGGGGAGGGGGAACGTCAGCACGGGGGTGGTGCTGGGTTTGCGCCTCCCAACCCAGGGGATTTAGGGGGTGCTATGGGGGGTGGTTATTCGCCAGCTTGGGAACACTGGCAGGGAGGGGGTCAAGGCTCTTCCCGTGCGGAGTGGCTAGGGGTGTGGCGATCTCCGTGGGCTCTGGCGGGTGTCCCTTCGCCTTTTCCTGTTTTTTCTCCACATGTACCTACCGGCAGCCCCTACGGGGGGCATCCTTGGATGGGTGCTTCCAGACAGAGGAACGGCATGATGGTGAGCATTGATGGGACTCCCTTGCCTGGCGGATCGGTGGGAGGAACGGAAGCTTCGACGATGCTGCGACCGTAGCCGAGCGTGGAGTAGATGCGACAGGAGACCGGCGTGTCTACCGAGGTGGCGTCAATGGCTGCAGGTGAGTTGGATGCTGGTGCTGCGCTGCGGGACGCTGGCGCGGCAGTAGAAAGTGATACTCGGTCGGCCGCTCGGGGTAAGAAGCGGGCTAAAAAGCGTAGGAGGCATTCATGTCATCGGCGTTGGCGTTCTCGATCTTCCTCTTCCTCAACCACTGAGTCTTTGTCGAGTTCGTTATCGGAAGAACGGGACCGTGGTCGGGTCGTCAGGGGGGAAGCAGGTGGGGCAGGACAGGTTGGAGCGGCGCCTACGGTGGTGGCTTTCTCTGAGTTGTGGGAGGGAGTGCCAAAAAGTCTGCGGCGGAAAATTCAGAAGCGTCGCTACTTGGATATTTTCCGATTACTGGAAGGTCGTAAACAGTCAGGGGACAGTCGGTGGAAGCGTAAGGCGGACGAGAAGGCTGGTAGGGTCCGGAGAGTGGCGCGGAATGTCGTGAATTGGACACGGGCCTTCTTACGAATGGCTAGTGTGTGGGGGCATTGGCATCCAGACCAGTATGGTATGCTTCTGGCTTACGCAGATTCCATCTTAGAGGCGTCTCAGACTCATGAGGGTTGGGCTTGGCTCAACTATGATGAGAAATTTCGTGATAAGATGGAAGAGAATCAAATGCTGTCCTGGGGGAATGCAGGACATCAATCTTTGGCTGACGCAGATGGCGATCAGACCCGCAGGCGAAAGTTCGAGCATGACCAGAGGCGGGCTGTCAGTTCCCTCGAGTGCGGGCCGGCCCTTTCGATCAGGTGTGCCCCCAGGGGGGCAGAGGACTACGGGGGGGGGGGGGGGGATCTGGGGACTTGTGCTGGCGGTTCAACAAGTCCACCTGCCTCTTTCCGGATTGTAAATTCCGGCACGCTTGCTCCATCTGTAATGGGGGTCACTCCGCACTCAAATGTGTCAAAAAGAGTGTCGGGGGAGCCCCGGTTCTGCCACGCAAGTAAGAGGGGTTTGTGGAGCTTGGCGCCCACTCCGGTTGAGGTTGTGTTTTAAGTCCGTGGCTTAAGAGGTACCCTAAGAAAAAGGTCGGCGTCATTTTAGAGACGGGGTTTAGGGAGGGGTTTCGAATCCCTGTGGTGGGTAGGGTAGCGGCGCAACAGGCTCAGAATTCGCCTTCCGTTCGGTGGTTTGCGCAGGTGGTGCGGGAGAAATTGGCCAGCGAGATTGCGTTGGGCAGAGTAGCGGGCCCTTTTAGGGATCGGCCTTTTGCTGAATTCGTGGTATCTCCGTTGGGTATCATTCCGAAGAAGGAGCCAGGGAAGTATCGCTTAATACATAATCTTTCCTTCCCCATTGGTTCCTCAGTCAATGATCACATTCCTAAGGAATTGTGCGCAGTGCGTTATGCCTCCTTTGATGATGGCAGCGGAGTTGGTGCGGGTGTGCGGGCCTGAGTGCTTGCTGGAGAAGGTGGATATTGAATCGGCCTTCCGTTTGTTACCAGTGCACCCATCAGCTTTTCATTTGTTGGGGTTTTGCTTCGAAGACAAATTTTACTTTGACAAGTGCATGCCTATGGGTTGTTCGATTTCCTGTGCTTATTTCGAACAGTTTAGCTCGTTTCTACATTGGGCATTTGTGGACTGGGTGGGGTGTGCCTTGGTGGTGCATTACCTAGACGACTTTCTCTTTGTTGGTGCCGCGAGAACGGGGCAGTGCATGGCATTGTTGGAGGGCTTTGTGCAGTTGGCCCGGGTGTGGGGTGTTCCTTTAGCTGCTAGTAAGACTGCGGGCCCGTCGACCACCCTTACCTTTTTGGGTGTTGAGTTGGATTCCGTAGCAATGATAGCCCGGCTGCCGCAAGAGAAGGTCTCGAAGCTGTGGGTGTTGGTGGCGAATGCGTTGTCTTCCCGCAAGCTGACATTGCGGGAAATGCAGTCTTTGTTGGGTTCACTTACTTTTGCTTGCAGAGTTATACCTATGGGGAGAGTCTTCTTGCGGAGGCTGGCCGCTGCCACCGCCGGCGTTGCTAAGCCCCACCATCGGATCCGGTTGTCCAGCAGCATGCGGGCAGACTTGGGGATATGGGATGCATTTCTCAGAGACTTTAATGGTACTACGGTCTTGCGAGCCCGGGAGATGACTTCTGTGGATTTGCAGTTGTACACGGATGCAGCAGGGGGTTTGGGCTTGGGTATTTACTTTGGGGGTTCTTGGTGCGCGGCGGGTTGGCCGCAGTCCTGGCGGGACGGCGGGCTTACGAAGAATATTACATTTCTGGAGTTGTTCCCCATTATGGTGGTTCTGTCGTTATGGCCTGATAAGCTGCGTAATCGTACCGTGCGTTGGTGGTGCGACAATGAAGCAGTGGTGTCTGTGATCAACAATTATTCCCCGAGATGCAGGCCGGTAGCCGATCTGATGCGGCATGTGGTTCTCGCGTGTTTGCAGTTGAATGTAGTGATTAAGGCTCGTCACATTTCAGGGAGTCATAACAAGATTGCTGATGCTCTTTCCCGTTTTAAGTGGGAGCTGTTTCGGACCTTGGCGCCCGATGCGGACGAGGAGGGGACATCGGTCCCGGAGCACATATGGCGGATTGGCCTCGGGACATGATGGAACTGCTGAGGAACTCAGTATCATCGGCAACTTGGGTAGCGTATGAACGGGGCTGCTGCAGTGTGGTGTCCTTCTTGGCGCTGCAGGGATGGCAGCGTGGTCCAGCCTCGGATCAGCTGTTGGGTCAGTATGTGTCGGCGGCGAAGGCTGCGGGACTGTCGCGGGCTGCCGTCTGTCGGAATTTGGCGGGATTCTCCTTTTTTGCGTGGGCCATAGGGTGGGGGCGGTGGGCGGGTTTTTTTTAAGGCGTAGACTTCTGCAAGATTGGGAGCGGGTCTGCCCTTCGCCGCGGGATTGGCGGTGCCCTATAACGCACGACTTGCTGTGACGTTTGTGTGGCGCATTGCCTCGGGTGGTTTCGTCCCCTTATGAAGGGGTGCTTTTTCAGGCTGTCTTTTCTCTAGCCTTTTTCGGTGTGTTTCGAGTGGGGGAATTAGTGGCGGAATCGGGTCAGATTTGCCATGGGAGAGAGGTTCAAGTACATCAAGTGCGATGGACTGGGGGTGGGGTTCAGATACTCCTTGCCCGTTCCAAGACGGATCAGGCGGGGAGAGGCATGTGGGTGGAATTGGCCATGGTACGGGGTTCCCCCTCTTGCCCGGTTGCCCGACTAAAAGCGTACTTATGTGTACGCCCTGATACTCCCAGTAGTCTTTTTATACATCAGGACGCGCGGGTGCTTACGCATTTTCTGTTTTCGGCGGTGCTGCGGTTGTCGTTGCACTGTATCGGCGAGGATCCGGGGGCGTTCGCTCCTCACTCTTTCCGGATTGGGGCAGCGACTAGTGCTGAAGTGGCGGGTCTGCCGGAGCAGGAGATTTGGCGGATCAGGAGATGGAGGTCGCAGGCCTTCCGCAGTTACGTGCGTTTGTAGGGGCGGTGGGGGGGGGGCACTAACATTATTTATCCTTTCTGTTGCAGGAAAAGGGCATGGCTCGTGTTGCTGTTGGGCGATTGGCCACTCCTATGTCTACTGGGCTGGTCGGCGAGCAGCGGCGAGGCCTATAGGGCTGAACCTGGGACTTACGGAGTTGGTGGTAACCGTCACATGGCTGGGTGAGCGCGGACTGCGGTGGATCCAGCTCTTGCCTTTGCTTCGGCACCACCAGCGCTCGAGAGGCGTGCCAGGCATCTTGCTGCTACACTTAGGAGGCAACGATCTGGTTTCGTGGACTTGCAGACAGTTGATTCGAGCCGTGCAGAGGGACTTGGGGGTGGTGTTGGGGATGTTCCCAGGCATTATTTTGGTTTGGTCGGATATCATTCCAAGGCCGGCCTGCTGGACTCAGCGACGGTGGTCACGGGGGGGTGACTAAGATTAACCGTCAAATCGGTCGATGGGTGGGGGAGCAGGGAGGCAGGCAGATCCTTCACTCTTGGGTTGACGTGGCTTGCCCTGGCCTCTATAGGCCGGATGGGGTCCATTTGTCCCCGATTGGGTTGGATTTGCTCCTTAACGATTGGCAGGAGGCCTTGGAAGGTATTGGTCGCAGCTTACCTTTTGGGGGCAGCTCAGGTCATGGCTGACTTGAGCCGGTGGCGGGATCCCGGAGGTTTCCGGGGTCCGGAGCCAGAGGCAAGCATGAGGGCGGGGGTGGGGTACCCCCGACCCGGTTAATCCCTCAGGTTTTTGCTAATAATATGGCGAAGCCGGAAGAGGGAGGGCGTGGAAAATGTGTTGGGCCTGTGCCCGGGGAAGCGGAAGCGGCGTCACCTTGCTACTAACATGGCTGGTGAGGGCTCGCTCTGCTTTGGGGGTGGGGGGAGGAGTTATAATGCGTTAAGTTGTATTGGTTGGTTTGTTATAAGTAAAAGGTATTAAAGCTGCGACCAGTTAAGACCAAGAGGTGTCATGTGTTTTGTGCTGAATATTGTGGTTTTGAGGGTAAGTTATTGAGGTGGGAGGAGGGGCGAGAGGCGACATGTCCGCCTTACCCGGTTATTGAAAGGCCGCGGGCCCCTGTTCACTGTAAAGGGTCTGTTTCTTGTTGGTCACTCCAGGCCAGGAAATCCCGAACCCTCATCTGCAGTGTGCTGCTCCGGCTGGCTGGAATCCAGGGGAATAAAACTCACAGACCACACAGAAGGAAAGTATGCAAGTTTACTCCAAAGGGTGGAGGGATTGTCCGTATTTTATACATTCTTAGAAACATAGTCATACGTCATTCACCCATCTTCTGGGGGCCCACTATAGTTTATCAGTAACTAATGCAAATGCAAGTCATCCTTGAGTAGAACAATCAGTTTAGCTTACACAGCACATTCCTTTTTCCATACCCACCAGAATGTACAAAGGGCACACACATAGAATTCTGATTTCTATAGGATTCTAAATTTCTCTTGTGCAGGCCTCCTGTATATGCACTTAAACTAAGCATTATTATTACAAAGGGCACATATATAGGATTCTGATTTCCCTAACAATCCCCCCTTTGGGCCTGCATAGGCCCACTATAAGAACAGCCTAACAATCTACTACAAAATAACTAAACAGACATTATTAATGGAACATCTGTATGTGGCAGCTCAGGTACATCAGCCACCATAAAAGCAGGAGTATAGGAATACATAAAAGTGGTAGAGCTTTGTAAGGCCTTTCAACAACAGTCAAGAACAAATGAAAATATACAACAAAAAAGAACAAGAATTATAAAACCGCTCAATAGGGCAATAAGCAGTCCTTTGAGACCACCCCAAAGAAAATACACAGAAACTTCCCTGTAGTTGAAGAACAGTATAGAGCAGTATTAGACAGGCTAAAAGCAGAAACAATAAAACAATCCGTAGCATTAAAACTAGAGACAGTTTACAATGAACAAGGGACCTAGTCATATCCCAAAGAGAGGCGAGTAACATCAATGTTATACAAAAAGTAGAAAAAGAAACATGGGGCTGGGTGCAGTTTAAATTGTAAACTTCTGCATTTCACACAGATTAGAAGGTACAGTAATGAAACATGTTGAGAGAAAAGCTCCAGTTTGTAGCGAGCTGCGCACACAAAAAGTAAGGCAGTCTGGGCAAGTAGTATTGCCGTATTAACAGTTCCCGAAATGGACTGAAGGAGGCACCTCATGAGTGGTAGGAGGAGTCAACACAGTCTTGTGCGTGATGGTCAGGAGGCTGGAACCGAAGATGTCAGTGGAGATAATACACGCTTGATTCTTGACGCATGGATCCACGAAGGGGAGGAGTCACACAGGATGGCTGTCCATGTAATGGCGATCACTGTAGTTTGAAGGTCCGTAGAGCGGGTCTAAGGTACCGTGCTTTTGAGGTGCTCTGACCTGTCACCAACCTTGAAGGGATATATTGGTTCGGTACCTCTAGGCCGAAAGCTGCTTTTCTTCAGGAGTCTTCTCCTCTCCTCTCCAGTTGCTAGGGCCTTGGCTGCCCCGGCGTCAGCTACTTCTCATCCTGGTCCTGAAGCCTGATCTGTATATGGAGAATGTTTCCAGCGAGGGCAATGGCTTCAGGATCTTTTAGCCTCCACCTTCACTGTAATCGATGTTATCAGAAGAACTTGGAACGGTCCCATACTGGAAAAGGGGCTTGTACTGTGTGCTGGTGGTATGTCTTTACCAAAATCCAGTCTCCGGATTGAAAGAAAAGAGCTGAGTCATCCAGTAGAAAGGACTGGACCTGCTGAGCATACCTGTGGAGGGAAGAGAGTTGCCTCTGCTGCTAGGAAATACAAGAGATCAAATGTGAGGCTCAGGAGTACAAAAAAATAAGCAGTCTTCCATATAAAAGTTCAGAGGGAGAAAAAGTTCGGTCTACTCCCATAGGGCAAATATTTTTTTTTTGGTTGTTTGTTTGTTTATTGAACAGAGTCAAAGGCAAGACAGTTTAGTGTCTTTACAAAGTTTTTTTTTAAAGATTTCGGAGGTTCCCCCCTTCGTGGGTTGCTGTTTGCACACAACAGCCAATCCTAAGCAACTCAATTTAGCTAATACATTTTTGACAAGATGCCCACACTTCCTCAAATTTTTTCACAATTTTAGAATTATACCAATTTGTAAAAACTTGTGTAAGTAACTTTCCTCCTTTAGCTTCATGTGTCGGGCCAGGACACAGAGGCAAAAAAGGGATAAAAGCATCTGAAAAGCACCACATGGCCAGTGTGGGTCTCCCCAAAGCTCATTAGGATGAAAAGTGCACTCAGCCTATCTCCAAGTGTCTATTTCAAATTATTGGATATATCTCTGGGCTAGATGACTTCCAAAATTGGAGTTAATGGGGATGGCATAATCAAATATTGTAGAGTATTCATTGTCAGTTTTCTTTCTAGGTGGATACATCGGATACATCATTTCACATTTCAATTTACCCTCACCATTTTATAATGTTAATCTGAGTTCTCTTTTCCAACATGAATATTCCATCACACTCCTCTCAACACCACTTTATTTTCACTTACATCATTCCATCAAACTACATGCATAGGTCCTTCTGTCTTTTTTATACCATACTAGTGTATCCTTATTTGGCAAGGCTGCTAAGAACATCAAACAATTATTAGAAACTTAGGGGCATGTTTACTAAACATTCCTAACGTGCGGGGCCGTGCTAGTGTGCCTGTGCCATATAAGGAGTGGGCGGTTCAGGCAGAAAATAGAAAAAAAACGGTAGTAAGCAACCGGACGTGTGTGCGTCAAGCTAATGTGCGGGGGGGTCGACATTAGTGCGTGGAAAGGCAAAGTGGCGCGCTGCTGAGTATACAAAACAACAGAGCCGTGGTACAACGGTGAAGACACTGACCAATGGTGCAGGGGCCATGGGTTCAATCCCCCAGTGTGCGCAACGACAAAGGTCAGCTGAGGCAGTAACTGTAATGATTAACATTGCTTTAGGAGGAAAATAATTTGGAACGGCATAAGGCGGCGCACAGTTATTTTTGGGCAGCAGAAGGCGGCGCACTGGTCCCCTTGGGCGGCAGAAGGCGGCACGCTGATAGGCACAAGGCGGCGCGCTGATGCCCAAGCACAGGAACAGAGCCACAGCACAATGGTTAAAACACTGACCAATGGTGCAGGGATCAGGGGTTCAACTCCTCACAATGCCCAGTGAAAAATGCCTGCTAAGGCAGTATGTATTATGTTGTGGAGTGCTGTAGGAGGCTGTATAATTTTATTTTGTTATCACTACTAGCAAACGCACTCTCCCAGCATGTTAACATACGGCGGCCCATAAGGCACATGTTACAGTGCACTGTTCACCAAGGCACCCTTGAATGACCCCTATAGGGCAGCATGTATGTTGCGACACAGGATAATGTATAGTGCACCCTATAGGGATGGCAACCATAAGGTGGCCTACAGGGCGCCCTATGAAGCACCCTCAGAGGCACCTAATGGGTATAGTAAGCTGAGGGTGGTCTTGCCGGCATAGACATATGTACAGTAAATAAAAATAAAGCTGTGGACAGCCCTACCAAAGGGCCCCACTGTGGGTTTGAACCCATGATCTCTGACTGTACAGGCAGTGATGTAACCATTGCGCTACAGCTCCATAGCTGTAAGCAGGCCCCTGGCTGGCTGCAGATAGCCTACACGTCACCTCACAGACAGTCTGCTGGTGTCAACAGGATAGGGTTAGGCCACCCGTACCCATGATGCACTGCACATGCAAATTAGCTGTCCGCAGATGGACACAAGATGGGGAATGCACCCCCACAGCACCTCGGCCCTGTTGGGGGAAGTGACCGGGTGCACCCACACAGCACCTTGGCCTAGTAGGGGGCACTGACCGGGTGTTTTACTGGCACTGAGTAGCCACACACCGTTACATCGTGTGGGTACTGTGCTCACCCTGAGTGTGCAATGAGGTGGCCAGGACCAGGTCAACAACACCTGCCATGGCTGATGGAGGCCAAGCGGGCGTTCTAAAGCAGTGTTGATGTGTAAGATAGCTAGTTTCTGCACAAACACCATGGATATCCCTGTCTGCCGCCATCAGGCACCCCCCCCCAGTGGCAAACATGGTCCCCATCAAGGGATCCACACTCTACCTGCAAAGGTGGCAGTAGAGGGCAACATCAACCCCAGTCCTGCTGAGGAACACCACCACACCCCCCCCCCCCTAGGCAGGCAGCTCCATACACAGCCATAACACAATAGCAGACAGACATAAGCCCAGGGTATGGTAAGCTGCACTCCACCACCAGATATTCCCCTGCAGCAAGCCAACAGCCACTGCACCCTGCAAGCCATTATAGCAAGACATTTACCAGTTACAAACAGTCTGCTGGTTAGTCCATAGTGCATGTTCCCAATGGAGATGCATGCACCCAGAACTGGGCTGTCTGCATACACAGCAAGCAGATAGATCAGTGACTGGGCCCCAAAGAGAAACCCATATCTATCACATGAGAGAACTACTATACAGCACTATGGGGGGGCCTAGCCATGCTGTGGTCACTGCACAGTCAGGGTGAGCGTGATCCCCCAGAAGGACATGCTTTGGCCACCCTGTCTGTGTAGGTGGTGGCCGGACACTACAATATCCCAGCCAATGTCCCTGCCAGGGCCCTATGCCCAGTGCAGATGCATCCTGGCCACGCCACCCTGCCCTGGCTATACCCATGGTACCTTGCACCTCATTATGCACATTGACTGGCCAATACTGGCAACAGTGCTGGCAGTGCGGGCTGTTGAAGGGGCTTGCAGCCAACACCCACTGTATAGACAGACACACACTTCCACACCTCTGCCATCATGGTGCTACGATTGAGGGGGTAAGTAGCCTTGCCCACCAAACCGGTCCTGAGCACGGCAAGGCATGGATATGGTACGCATTACAGCTGGTGGTCACTCCCCAGGGTGGTAAGCACCGTCAGAGGCCAGGCCTGGAGCATGCCCCGCAAACACCTAACAGATTGTTTGGATGGGGTCAACTAGCAGTATGTACGTAACGTATGGATAACTGCCTGCCTGTGCTCCTAGCAAACGTCTCCGAGCTGTGTACCGTATACCTCAGGTGTAGGGTGACATTGGTAAGTTATGCAAGTGCTCGTTTTGGGTGCTGCATGCACGGTCCAATGTTCTGCCTTTCCAGGAGACATTGGCCAATGGGGCCTGTGGGTGTGGGTGTGTCTGCCCTTGATGGCTGCTGCTTTACGGCACAGATTCCCAACTCCAGTCCAGGTTTGCATCACACTGTTCGGGTTTTCCTGCTATCCCTCATGAATATGCATGGGCTACATCTACATGCCATGGGGGTGGTGCATAGCTATACAGCACAGGCATTTGTATGAGTGTCAGCATGGAACCTGACTGGTGTGTGGCCCACCAGGACTGCATTTGGGTGATTCTGCTCTAGGTACTGCCCCTGTTCATGGTGTCTGTGCTCAGTGGGGTAAAAGATAGATGTCTTACCATTGCATATGTCCCCGCCATGAAAGGTGTGTCCTTACTATCACTGTTTAGTTGTGGGAAAAATATGTGGGCAGGATTGGCAGTAGCCCCAGCTGGGCTTTGAACCTGTGACCTTCTGTTCTTGTATGCACTGTCTGTGTGCACTGCACCACTGTGTAGCCACAGATTGGTTGGATTCCCTGGACTGTCCATGACTGTGGATCCGGCAGGACCTGTCTGTTGCAGTGGACTGTGCCAGCCTGCACATGGCTAGGCCTCTGTCTTCTGTGGTTAGCAGCCACTGCCCCCTGCACCACATGTACTTGTCCGCCAACATGCTGGCATGAACTTCTCTCAGAAAAAGCAGTTGACCTGATTGCAATGTGGCAGTATGGGACTGCATTTGGGGGACTTGGCTGTAGGTAATGCCCATTGTTGTGGTGTGTGTGCGGTGTTGGGTAAAATATGGGTGTTTTCCCCATGCATACAGGGGTGTCTGCGCTATCTTTATTTAGTGGTGGGTAAAATATAGGGACTGGGCTGGCAGGTGCCCCAGCTGGGTTTTGAACCTCTGCCCTCTGGTCCTAGAGGTAATGACTCTGTCCGCTGTACCACAGAGACAGTGCAGCCCCTGGAGGCAGTAAGCCTGGCAGGATGGAGTCACAAACCCTGCTCTACGCAATTCTACTGTGGGCATATGCACCCTGTCTGGTGACAAACGTGCACATAAACCCCGGAAATGTCCACGGGAAATGTGGGACAAAATATCACCACGCTGGGCAACAGTGATATTAATGGGCAACCATAGCAAACACTCCCAGGAAAGCTCCATAACGTGGAAATGTTTTTTGGAAACGTCTCCTCTCAGTAGACCCTTCCAAACTTCATTTCTTTTTTCTGGAGCTTTGCTGGGTGTGATTTCTGTATTTGCCCATCACTATAACTGTTCCCCAGCTGAATTACTATTTTTAATAGTTCTGTTGTGGTCATTTTCTATTTTTATTTTCACTTTTGTGCTGTGCACATGTATCACACTGCTCACGTTTTGCTGGTTTCCCCGGTTTTCCTGTACATTGCTGACGGAAATGGTTTCTCTTCCCTTTAAATGCTTTCTACCGCGAGTGTTTCACTCGCGGTAGTTTTTACATGCAAATTCGGGCCCGATACTGTGCGGGGAGCCTCTCCCCTCCCACTCTCCACCCATTGACCCTGTCCCTCCGCCCCTCCGGAGCCTTCCTCCGCCCTCCTTTCGCCGTTCCACGCCTCTATCGGACATTTGCGGGCCCGCACTTGTACGGGGCCCGTTAGTGAGCCACGTACCTGTGCGGGGGTGACACGCACGTGTGCGGGGCGTTTAAACGCGTTTCTGCGCGTTTCAGTGCCGCGTTGCCGTGCGCTATTTTGCGGCGCGCTATTTTGCGGATTTTAGTAAACATGCCCCTTAGTATTTTTGTAAACAAAGGTATATATACATATAAATGCAGATCCTTTTCCATAAGCATAACAATATGAGTAAACAGTGCTCATTCTAATTAGCAACTGCCTAAACAAAATATAGATAAAGTCCTTACAATATAGACTAGTGCTTCACGGCATTTTATAACATCAATCCCAATAGGAAGGAGTATGGCTCATATCTCTCGTATAACTAGAATCTATCGTATACACTGTTCTCAGCGAGAGTGCTGTTGGACTGATTTTAAAATTGCAGTGTTCACAAGGATTTGGGTAAGCTACTCATTAATTATGGTGTCAAAAAAAAAAGATCCTTTTGAGGTGAGAGATCTAAGAGGATACAAGGCATTGGTGGTTGGGCCTCATGGCGATGTTTCCTCGGGTTCTTCTTGGCCTATTCCCCCCTGCCTAGTCATGTCTCTTCAGAGGCATAAATATGCAAGGTTCATGTTCTTCAGGCCTTGTGGGTCCTCGAGGAGTCTTAGAGCAGTTAGAATTCCGGTGGCCCAGATCATCACACTCGGAGCAGCACGTTTATTGCCTTTCCCAAGGCTGTAGCCTCACCTTCTGTCTCTCTCTCTCTCTCACTCTCTGCTTTTTTTTTTTTTTTTATTATTGAAAGTTTTTCAAAACATACTTACAACAAAAGTATACAGGAAATCCAGATACCAATGAGACATCATAACATACAGGAAAACCATCCTTATATAATAAAATAAAACTCATCAACATCTATTCATAGCCCACAAAAAGGGGAGAGTTACAAAAGCAAAATAAGCCAAAAGAAATTTCAAGAACCAAGTTCTAAACTAACACACAGCACAACACAATCTAACATCCCCTCTTCTCCCTACGTAAGTGTGCCTAATTGTTTACTATCCAAAAAACCTGTAATTGGGAAGGATCAAGAAAAATAAATTTAGACCCCTGAAATGTAACAATACATTTACAGGGGTACCGAAGAAAAAAACCTGCCGATAAGGCCAATACCCTAGGCTTCATAGCCAAAAAGCCTGTCGCCTAAGTTGAGTGGCCTTACAGACATCAGGAAACATTTGTACCTTATCACCACAAAATAGAATAGACAACCGCTTAAAGTACAATTTAAAGACAGCTGACTTATCAGACTCAGAAACAAACATAACTACCAAGGTAGCCCGAGAGAGAATAGCATCCTGAGAATCTTCCAAAAATTTGGTAAGGTCTAGGTCTGGTCCGCCCTGTAGAGTATCAAACCCACCAGGAGGATCGACCTTTACCTTCTTCCCAGTCAAATAGTACATCTTAGAAACCAAAATAGATTCTGGGGAAACCAAACCCAAGGATTCTTTCAAATATTTCCTAAAAAGAATCTCTGCAGATAATAAATGACAAACAGGAAAGTTCAACAGCCTGATATTCTTAGCCCTAAATTGGTTATCATACATTTCTAAGCTACGGTGAACAAACAAACTCTCCTTAATACTGGAAACATTAGTAGATTTAAGAGTAGCACACTGATTTTCACACCTAAGAAGCTGAGAAGACATATTCCCCAACACTTCTTCATGGTCAGACAGCTTATTGGCAACCTCCAACGAGAAGTCACAAAGCTGTGAGACAGTGGGAGTCAAAATATTCTCAATACGGGATACACTCCTCCAGATATCCACCAGGGTAACCTGATCCTCAGGTACCTCCTTGGGGACCCCCGGAGCAGAAACCCAGGCAACTGGCTTCAACTTCCCCCGAGAAACTACTGGGGTACTTTGTTTAACTTGATCCCCCACATCACCAGAAGAGGCTGGAGAAATATAAACTGGAGGAGAAGGTGGGGACCTATCTGGAGAACTTAGAGACGCTACCGATGAGCGAAAAGCCAGAAAGTCAGGGTCCAGGGTCACATCTGCCCCTACCTTTACCTGAAGGTGTTTGTCCATGGGGCCCACCACCGGCTCCACTTTCGCCTCTGGAACCACTTTCTTCTTTCTTTTCCCCATCTGAGGCTCTGCGGCAGGTAGATCTCACGCTCCTCCATTCCTACATTGCTCCAAGGGGCTCCCAAGGGGCCTAGCACGCCCCTTGTATCGTGCCCCTTTGATCGCTGCCCCGGCTCGCGCCTCCGGCTGCGCCAAACCAGACAGCTCTTAAAGGAAAACAGAAGGCCCCCGATGATGTCGGGGCCGCAGGACCAGGAGCCTGCCGCCTCCGGGAAATGCTGCTGCTGTGCACTGGCTCTCCCACCGGTCCTCCGAGCTGCTCCGCCTTTAAGGAGAAGGCCCCCGATGACGTCGGGGCCGCGGGACCAGGAGCCTGCTGCCTCCGGGAAATGCTGCTGCTGTGCACTGGCTCTCCCACCGGTCCTCCGAGCTGCTCCGCCTTTAAGGAGAAGGCCCCCGATGATGTCGGGGCCGCGGGACCTGGAGCCTGCCGCCTCCGGGAAATGCTGCTGCTGTGCACTGGCTCTCCCACCGGTCCTCCGAACTGCTCCGCCTTTAAGGAGAAGCCAGTGCACAGCAGCAGCATTTCCCAGAGGCGGCAGGCTCCTGGTCCCGCGGCCCCGACGTCATCGGGGGCCTTCTCCTTAAAAGCGGAGCAGCTCGGAGGACCGGTGGGAGAGCCAGTGCACAGCAGCAGCATTTTTTTTTCAATGAACTCACGTTAATGTTATTATTTACAAATATTCTCATATTTCCTGGGAACTAAGCTTCATCTTTCCACTAAATGAGATCTATATGCTTGGGAACAGAGCAATTTCAGATCAGCCTCTTTCCAAAATTCTATAATTTCTGTGTATACTGAACCTCTACATAATGTACTGCTACAAGTATTTTTGGTAACATAAGGTGCAAGTGTGTAAACTAAAGAAAATTAATATCTCACAGTGCTGCAACATATATCTATTTTTTCTCAGGAACTGTGATGAAACTGAAAATAGAAACTTTTAGAACAAGGTACACTTTTTCTCTGGACACTTAACACGTAAAATTCAAATACAGAAAAACAGTTGAATTTATCCTAAAATCCAATATTGTAACAAATAAAACTGAGATGTTACTGTCCTGTTCATCAGTCATCAGCACCGAGCTAAACAATGCCAAGTAGTTAACTTAAAATCTTACAGTTCAGGAAACAGACATTCAAATAACATGAAACTGCAAAAAGGTGAATTCAAAATCATGCTTTGTCACATTTAAATTAAAACCTTATACATAATACTTAAGACTGGTATCAAACTGATCTGAAACAAATAAATTATGTTAAAGCAATTTGCTTAGAGTAACAGTTCAACCTTGATGTTATCTCAAACACAAATAGCAAAGTAAACAGCAGGTCTGTCTTGAGTCCAAATTCCTTCAGGCAAATGCAGATAGCTGAACAAGAGAGAGAGAAGTCCTAAATAAAAAGTTGCTTGAGAATTGTCACTAATTGTGATTGCTATTAAATTCCTATAGTTACAACTCTATGTGTTTCTATAATATATGAACAATAATTATGACCTCTGAGGTGCGTGCCACAAAATATAAAATCATTGTTGTTTTTTTTTAAACTCTTTAAGTTTACTCAATAGCATACACAAACAAAGACCAGACACATAACATAACCTTTTTTCAAGTTGCAGTCTTTTAATTACTGGCTCAGGATGCCCCATTGTCCTGACAGGGTTCCCAACCCCTACTTTGAAGGTTAAAGAAAAACAATCCAAAACCATTTGTGCCTTCTGTAGCCCACGGGAGGGGCTGCCCCCTTTCCCTCTCTCTTTGTTCTCTGTTCGTATTTTTTAAGTTTAATGTTTCAATTCTAGTGCTGTAGGGGGAAGGGATAGCCCCAACCTAAATTTTTTTTTTCTTCAGGACACCCTGAAACCCTTCTTACCCAAGAAATGCAGCAGATTGTGAATGGCTTCTATCACAACTGGTTTCTCCTGCCCCAAACTTTGAAGATCATCTACATAGTGCCTAGAGAGCAAACTCAAACATATACTTCAAATCTACAATACTAAACCATTTGTGTTCATGCAAAATTTAGCTCAATATTTTTAACCAAAGGCATAAATATACAAATCAAGGGGTTTCTTTTGAAATAAGGTTTTCAAAGGAAAGTATCCGTTGCTAGGTCTGGACAATCTTATTCAGATTCCTTAAATCCTGCACCAACCAGCAAGTAAAAGAAAAACAATATTTACTGTAAACAAAACATATTTTCTTTCAGCTTGTTGGGAAGGACACAAAGGAGTTACTTATTTGGGAAACTTCTGTTTCAGTTCTTATTTAAACAAGAGACAAATCAAAGCTTACAAGTGCTTTCTTAAAAAACTTCGCCCTGCATAATGAACTAGACCCTCTCTCTTGATTTATCCCCTTCAGACTTACCAGTCACATAAAGGGTTAACACCTAACAAATCCAAGCAACCAAAACAGCAGGAGGAGAGATACATTCCTTTGTGCAAAGGAAACAACAGTATTTCATCATTAGCATCTTACAGTTCTTATCATTCTCCCCCTTTTCCTTACCGCGGTCTGTGCACAAAATTCACTTGGTTGCTGCAGTGCCTGCTTTTAATTTACTGTCTGTCTGATTCACAATACCTCTAGTCACCCAGGACCATTACCAGCTAGTAAAGAGACCTCTCCGCAGAGAAGGAGGTGAGACTGTTGAAATCAACAGGACGCGTCTTCGCACCTCCACTCAGCAGGAGTCACTCCACTGTGGGAAAATCCCGGCGAGCCCCAGCTGTTATTTACACTTTTACCTGTGGCCAATTCACCTTTAGCCAACCTGGCCAATGAGACTCTGAGAGGGATATTGTGAAGCAGATTAAGAGCTGTTTTAGTATTTCATTATTCAGTACATTGCTATAGCAATGGGTGTCTAAATACAGACACACCCTATTACATATTTCAGTGACAGTTATACCGTTGTTAAGTACAAAAGTAATTTTCTTTCTATTTAGCTTGTCTTCTTACAATATGGCAATAAATAGACACTATGCAAACAAATAATAATTTACGTTTTAGTATGCTGTTTAACTTTAAGTTTCTGTTCTGTCTGCCTGTCCGTAACCCTTGAACACAAAGAACAGGAAGGGAGGGGGAGGGAGGGGGAGGGAAGAGCAAATCAGTGGAAGAATAAACAAACACCACTTGTCACTTGCATTCCAGAGTCATCAGTTCTAGAGAGGGGGGGGGGGGGGTGTCGTATAGGCACAGAGATAAACATGCTAACAGACTCCTGTAACTTACACTGACAATTTGTGTAGAATGGCCGGTTTTTTTTTTAGCTGCAGTTTTAAAACTTATCACAACATATAGCAAAACATGCACTCCCCGCGGATTCTGGAGCGGCCCCCTCACCTTGGGACCCCCCCATCCTCTAATTAATTCACAACAAAAGCACGGCTGGCCAGACACACAAGCACACACACACAGCCCTCACAGCAGCCGCAGATGAGAAAGAAAAGAGATATAGCTTTCCCACCGATTCCCACCCAGGGAACAGGAAAGTCTTAATTACCATTTAACCATGCTACCAAAGCAATAGGGACACTCCCAACCAAAGGGAGAATACCAGTTCTAATTTAACCCGTGCTACCAAAGCACAGGGATCCCTGGCCACCGGGAGTATCCGACACTTCTGACACCAAATGTAAGGATCTGTTTCTTGTTGGTCACTCCAGGCCAGGAAATCCCGAACCCTCATCTGCGGTGTGCTGCTCCGGCTGGCTGGAATCCAGGGGAATAAAACTCACAGACCACACAGAAGGAAAGTATGCAAGTTTATTCCAAAGGGTGGAGGGATTGTCCGTATTTTATACATTCTTAGAAACATAGTCATACGTCATTCACCCATCTTCTGGGGCCCACTATAGTTTATCAGTAACTAATGCAAATACAAGTCATCCTTGAGTAGAACAATCAGTTTAGCTTACATAGCACATTCCTTTTTCCATACCCACCAGAATGTACAAAGGGCACACACATAGAATTCTGATTTCTATAGGATTCTAATTTCTCTTGTGCAGGCCTCCTGTATATGCACTTAAACTAAGCATTATTATTACAAAGGGCACATATATAGGATTCTGATTTCCCTAACCGGTAACCGGGGGGGTGGTGGCTCGCTCGCGCCCATGCGCTTCGCGGCGCGTGAGGACCCCAGCAGGAGAGCGGCGGCTGTCATCCCCATTGGCTCCCGCTGGCGTTTTTTGAATGGGCGGGAGCCAATGGGGAGATGGGACCTCGGGCAGGGGGGGGGAGGTAGTGCAGGGACTCGGCGTCCTTCTGCCTCTTCGTTGGCCGAGGCGAGAGGAGCCGGATGCCCGCCCTCCCACCCTTGCTGGGGGATGCAAGGTGTTTTTTGGGGGTGGTGGGTTGATGCAGCTGGGGGGGGGGAAGTGGTTGGCGGGATCCCGGAGGTTTCCGGGGTCCGGAGCCGGAGGCACGCATGAGGGAGGGGGGTGGGGTACCCCCGACCCGGTTAATCCCTCAGGTTTTTGCTAATAATATGGCGAAGCCGGAAGAGGGAGGGCGTGGAAAATTTGTTGGGCCTGTGCCCGGGGAAGCGGAAGCGGCGTCACTTTGCTACTAACATGGCTGGTGAGGGCTCGCTCTGCTTTGGGGGTGGGGGGGGGGAGTTATAATGCGTTAAGTTCTATTGGTTGGTTTGTTATAAGTAAAAGGTATTAAAGCTGCGACCAGTTAAGACCAAAAGGTGTCATGTGTTTTGTGCTGAATATTGTGGTTTTGAGGGTAAGTTATTGAGGTGGGGGGAGGGGCGAGAGGCGACATGTCCGCCTTACCCGGTTAATAAATGACTATTGCAGTTTTCTAAATCTTTGTTTAAATTATTTTTCTGTTGTTACGTTTCTAATTTTATGTTATAAATATCAGGTTTTATGACCCATGAGATTCCTAAGCCTGACATTATTCTATTAGAAATACCCTTAGCTTGTTTTGGAGCCATGCTGATGAGGAAAGATGTGTGAAAAATCTGAGTGGCTCATCAAATACACTTTTTATTGAAAATAAGCAGAAGGCAGTAGAGAAATGTGTTTTCTACCCATTAAACTCTGGGTCTTCTTAATCACCAGGTTGTGATGATATTCTCTCCATAATGGTTTTCCTATCTTGCCTTCAATTTTTGCTTAACGTTACAGTTATGGTCAATATTACTGGCACTCTTGCAGTTCAACCCCTTAATATCCAATATCCCCTAAAAAAGTGTCCTGTGAAATGGCTTTGGACTATATGTGCACACATATTTGACACATAAAAGAAACAAATAAAATAAGACCAATTAAACAAAGAAATAGTATAAACACTGGGACATTGCCATGATTATTCAAACCAAATGTAACCCCAGGGAGCTAACAGGACTAGGCTCACCCCATATATAACCAAAATCAATATTGGGCCTAACCTAAACAGATATCTCACATTAAATAATTAATGTGTAGAAAAACTTTTGTTGTCGGACAATGACTGCGTGTGAGGTTAGCCACTACAACACGTCTGGTCCTTTTTAATCATCTTTGCAGTAAAGCCACAGCACTTCAGCCATAATAATGTAATATGCATTTATCTGAATTCAAAGTCCAATACGGAACATAGCCAAACACTAGGGTGAATCAGTGACATAGCACCATGTTTCAGGTTATGGATTTCATAAACCCTGCTTCAGGCTGGAGTGGCTTGTGGGGAATTCCAACTGAAGCAGGGCTTATGAAATCCATAACTTGAAATATGGTGCTGTGTTGCTGATTCACCCTAATGTTTGTCTATGCCCCATATTGGACTTTGCATTCAGATAAGTGCATATTACATTATTATAGCTGAAGTGCTGTGGCTTTACTGCAAAGATGATTAAAAAGGACCAGGCATATTATAGTGGCTAACCTCACACGCAGTCATTGTCCGACAAAAAAACTTTTCTACGCATTAATGATTTAATGGGAGATATCTGTTTAGGTTATGCCAATATTGATTTAGAACATGATTATTGGCACCTTTATGAAAAATACAAATCAATTTGAATCAGAAGAACCACATTCCCACTGCAGTAAAATTAGACGTACATGTAACCAAATCTCACATAACTTGAATCAACCAATGAATAATGGCTCTAAAGTTTAAAATGGCCACAGAGCTGCCTGAGACCGTCAGAAAAGCCATTATCACCAAACATCAAACTTCAAAGATGTACAAGGTCATCTTCAAAGACCTTGGGATTTCTCTGTACACACTTCTCAATGTTATTATGAAGTTTTCTGCTCATGGAACTGTCAAGAACCTCCCAGGACATGGTGGGGAAAGGAAAATTAATCGAAGCAGTCTTCGAAGGTTAGTGCAAACTGTTGGAAAACCATCACTTACAACATCTAAAGAGCTTAAAACTGACCTGGAGCAATCTGGAGTAGTGGTTTCAACCTGCATCATATGCTGCACACTAAACAAAGAAGGACTTCATGGCGAAGTTCAAGGAGAACCCCACTGCTCAAAGACAGACAAAAAAAGGCACGCCTGATCTTTGCCCAAACCCACCTTGAGAAACCACAATCCTTCTTTGAAAATGTTCTATGGACAAATGAAACAAAACTTCAGCTTTTTGGGAATGCAGACCAGCGATACACTCACAGTACAGGTGAAGAAATGAAGCTTATAAGGAAAAACACTCTCTTCCTTCAGTTTAATATGGTGCAGGTTCCATAATGTTGTGGGGCTATTTCGCTGCCTCAGGAACTGGAGGCCTGGAACATATTAAAAGAATTACAAAGTCAGAGGACTACCAAGGTATTTTGGATTACCACCAATAGACTGCATAGGCAGAATATACTCAATCTTCTTATTCCACCGCCTCAGATACGCAAAAAGTCAGGGCCGGCCTGTCCATTGATCAAGAATGTTGTTTGCACAGGGCCCCGCGTTTCAGAGGGCCCCACGCAAACAACATTCTGCATTAAAAAGACAGCTGCTGTCAGGCATTTCCTGTTTCCCATTGGCCCCGGCGGGCTAAACAGAGCCGCGAGAAAGGGAAACTCTCCCTTTGCGGCTCTGAAAACCAGCTGAGGGAATGGATTCAGGAAAGGCTCTGCCGGGCAGGCGCGTGGGGGGGGGGGGGGAGTGGGAAGGGGGCGCGGGACATTTGATTCTGCCGCTGCCATGGCGGCAGCGGCAGCAGCAGCAGCCAGGTTTTTTTTGTTTAAGTTTCCCTGGGCTGATGGGCGGAGGCGGGTTAGGACTAGAGGTGGACTGATGGGGGGGGGGGGGTTAGGACTGGTAATGGGTTATGGGGGGTTAGGACGGGAAGTGGGCTGATGGGGGGTTAGGACTGGTAATGGACTATGGGGGGCTAGGACTGGAAATGGGCTAGGGGGTTGCTAGGACTGGAAATGGGCTGAGTGGAAGGTGGGGCTTGAACTGCAAATAGCTGATGGGGAGGGGGGCTTGGAATGGAAATGGGCTGTGAGGGAAGGGAGCTAGGACTAGAAATGGGCTGAGTGGGGGGGGGAGCTAGGACAGGAAATGGGCTGATGGAGGGTCTAGGATAGGACTGGAAATGGGCTGTTGAGGGGGTGCTAAGAATGGAAATGGGTTGTGGTGGGGGCTTGGATTGAAATGGACTCATGGAGGAGCTAGAACTGGAAGTAGGCTCATGGGGGGCTGATGGTGGGGCTAGGAAAGGACTAGAAATGGGCTGATGGGAGGCTGGTATTGGAAATGAGCTGATGGAGGTTAGCGACCTTGGGGTAAAACTAGGCGAAGCAAAAACTGGCCTAGTTTTACTCATGGGAGCTAACCGGGCAGGGGTGCAATATCGCTGCTACCCAGTTAGCTTCTACAGCTCCAGGGCATGTGCGGTGATCCCGAATATTCAATGCCATGGCCACATATGACCCTGGCATTGAATATCAGGGGTTAGAGGTCAGCAGGGATGGCTATGCACCATAGTGGCGTATAGCCGGCTCAATTCAATATCAGGCATAACATACCTAAAATGCAAGGGTGCCAATAATGTTGACTATAACTGCTACTAAGGGAAACCACATAGTACCATCTCTTTCACTCTTGGTCACCTATGTCAACAATGAATGTTTTAAACAGAAAAGAAAGGAACCATGTCTGAAAAATGATGCAGTTGTGTATTTATGGCTGTGTTCTGAGAACAAAAGGAATTCTGGCACACAAACAGGAAATAGAAAACCCATCTTTTAATATTTTTAATATTGAGGGACCAATACTGAGTACTCTGATATTTGATTTTGTTGTTAACCTGCCAAATAATTTATTTATCTTTAACTGGATATTCAGCATTTAATTTAGTAGCCACAATAAACTTCTTGCTCGACTCTATGGGCTTGTCTACTAACGCACTTTAGTTTTGGCTGCTAATGTGGTGCATTAGCAGCCAAAACTGCTAAGTAAGCAACAAACCTCTGTGGTATCTGCAGGGGGTATTCCTAAGAGAGGTCCTGCAGATACCACGGAGGTTTGGCTTTCCTGCGGAGACCCCACATTATCTGCCTTGGCAAATACTGTGGGAAAAATCCAGCAGTGTCTGCTGCAGCAGGTACCATGGATCCCAGTGGTAAATCCATAAGGAGAGAGTATAGCAATTGGGCGCACAGAGCTGTCAGCAACTTTGTGCCCTAATCACTACCATGCCCCCCCCAACTGTCATGATTGGGCTTGCATCCCCACAATATTGTCGGTGCCGCAGTGCTGCAATCCATTGCACCAGTAATATAAAAAATCAAAGTGCTGGCCGAAGCACACGCCCCACCAGGGGTCACGGAGGAAACATATATAGCAGGAGCTGACTTGGCCAAGGCTTGGTCAGGTTGACAATGCCCTGTGACCTCATCTATATGTGTCAACTGAAGAAGCGGCAAACTTGGCATTGGAGCACGTCGCCATCAGATCCACTTTGGGGTGACCCCAGCAGCACATAAGCAACTGAAATGCCTCTTGACTCAACTCCCATGCTCTAGGATCCAGAGAGTGCCGGTTGAGGAAGTCTGCTTCCCCATTGTTCACTCTGGGAATGTGCCAAGCTGACAAGGCTAGAAGGTTCTTCTCCACCCAGGCAAACAAGAGAGCCTCATGCTGCCTTGCCCATTGACAGAAGCTACCACTGTAGCATTGTCTGAAAACACTCGAACCTCCCGGCCCTTGACCAGGGGCTGGAAAAGCAGAAGAGCCAGCCTAATGGCTCTTTCCTTGAGGTGGTTGATGGACCACACCGCTTCCCTGTGGTTCCAATGGTCCTAAGCCATATGGTCTTAGCAATAGTCTCCCCAGCCCAAGTGACTGGCATTTTATTTATTTATTATTTATTTTATTTAGCTGTGCTTTTATACTGCTTTTCACCTTGTCAAAGTGGTTTACAAACAACTAAGAGTTACAATAAAACATGGCGTGTAAACATTAACTACGTACAAATAGCTATTTACAATGGTTTCTATTTGTTGTTGTGCATGGGTTAGTGGGTTATATTACTGGACCATAGTGTTCAATGAACAGATGAGTCTTGATGTTTCCTGAATAAAGAAAGGTCTTTGATACACCTGATGGTGGCAGGGAGAGAGTTCCATGAAGCATCCAATGCTAGGAGGATCCAGGAGAAATCATCCATTGGCATGCCCTTCCTCAGATGACCATGCTGCCACCACCACCGCAGGCTGGACCTCATCATTAACAGGAGCGGGAGCAGGTGCTTGAACTCCTGAGAACTCAGGGACCACCGAGTCATCAGGTACCGATGGAGAAGTTTGCATGTGAGCATGCACTCACAGCACCATCTCTGTGGTCTCCGCCTTCAATCTGAGGAGCTAAAGATAGTTCCAGACTCTGGGAGCCTGCTGCACACAGAAGAGCAACAGGCAATCCAATAATCTTTTGACTTTCTCCAATAGCAGGCATACTTTGCCCACTCGAGTATCGAAATATGCTCCCAGATACTATGGGGACAGGGAAGGCAACAGCTGACTCTTTCCCTGATTGATCACCCAGCCGAGGCTCTCCAAAAGGACATCACTCGGGACACCACACGAGATGCCTCTGAAAGAAATAGGCCCAGATGAGCCAGTCATCCAGATATGGATGAACAGAGATCTCTTGACACTGCAGCACCACAGCTGCTACCACTGTGACCTTGTAGAATGTCCTTGTGGCGATGGATAATCTGAAAGGGAGGGCAGTGAGTTGAAAGTGAGAACTAAGCATGATAAAATGCAGATACTGCTGCTGATCTGCCCAGATTGGGATATGAGAGTATACCTAGGCCAGATCCAGGAAAACCAAGAACTCCCCTCTGTGCACTGTTTGAATCATGGTGTGCAAGTTTTCCATTCAGAAGCACAGGATGCGCAAAGGCTCATTGACCCCTTTGAGGTCCAGATGGACTGGAAGGAACCATCCTTTTAGGGCACCATGAAATAGATGGAGTATCTGCCCTTGCTCCACTCATCCAGCTGGACGAGCACCACTGCCTTTAGGTGCAGCAACTTGTCCAAGGTGGCTGCCACAAAGGCGCTTTGTTCACAGACCCACAAAGGCAGTTGACAAAGACATCTGGAATCAGATCTTTTCACTCCAGAACATGACCGAACTGAACGGTGTCTAGCACCCAGTGATCCTTTGTAACCCAGGTCTTTCCTGAAAGAAAAGGCGAAGCCTACCTCCAACTGAAGGAATCAGGGAATGGCCCCCAAATCTTCATTGTGCAGTCCAGGAGGCTCCTCATCTAGAAGTGACCGAGTCCTTGGGCCCAAGTGCTCCATGAAAAGATTGAGAATGAGCTCAAAGCCCGGAAGCAGAGGGGAAGAATGTTTTCTAGTCTGGTAACAATGAGAGACCCAAGATCCCAGGAATCTGGCCAGCGCGTCCTCGGTGGATGGGCAGAGGCTGAGAAGAGAAGGGGGAACCAGCCCGCTTCACAGGCCCCTTGGACCCATCAGGTTCTTCACCAGCTTCTCCAATTCAGCTCCAGACAGAAGCTTCCCCTTAACAGCCAGTTGGACCAACTGGGCTTTGGATGATGAGTCTGCTGCCAAGTGCTGGAACCAAAACCAATGCCGTGACACCATCATCAGGGCACCGCACCTAGCCACCAAACATACCAGGTCATACATGGCATCAGAAAGGAAGGCCGCAGCTGACTCCAAAAGAGGGTAGTATCATCCAGCAGAAGAGACTGAATCTACTGGAGCACGGCTCGAGACATCAGGCTAATACATACTTCCAGATGCAGAAAAGTCACCACCACAACAGACTGGCTCCACAACAACAAATCCACTTTGCGGTCCAGAAACTCCTTTGAGGCCGATCCACCTTCCACAGGAATGGTGACCTGCACATCCACCTTGGGAATGTCAAACAATTCAACACACTCCTTCTTCAGGAATGCGTAGAGTTTCTTACACCCCTTAGCTCCTTAGGTGGGGAGTCAAGAGAGTCCCACTCTGACCAGATCATATCCTTGATTACATCTGAGAACAGGAGGACAGTAGTGGATTTCCGCACAGCTTGAAGGAGCAAGTGTACCTTCGGCTCCTGCTCCATGCTGGACGCATCCATCAAGTTCAAAGGTGGATGAAACCCTGGCCATCAATGCCACCAGCTCCTCCTTGTGGAATAGGCAGATCATTCCAGCTTCTTCTCAATCATCTGAAGGTGAGAGTACTTCTCCATCTACATCAGAGTCGGGTACCGAGCCATCTGAATCCGAGTCATAGTCGTAATCTCAGACAGTCCCAGCTGTTCCCCATTTTCAGGAGACACCCCTCATTTGAGATGCTTAGCCAAGGGTAATTGAACAGGGCTTCCACCCTCCACCTACCCCACATGAGACTGTGCCCAGGGGCACCCAGAGATCACAGGGTCTGAATTTCCACGCCAGAAGGGCCAGGCCTACCTCAATAAAATAAGGATTCTGAGGAGGACAATCTTGAGTCTGAAAGTTCTCTTCTCGGAAATTACCCCCCAACACCAGGAGGCACAGCCACCACAGACCCCTAGAGGACAATGAGCGGCTCACAGCATAGTTGTTGGATCCTCCAGCCGGCTGGATATTCTTACCTATAGCGTCATCTGTCACCTCTTACCCTAAGGCAGGTAAGGCTGGACTAACTGCATCCTCTGGCTGGAAGAAGAGACGCAGGCCCTCCAGGATGACTCAGAAGCTGCCATGCAAGAAGAGCAGAGTCCAGAACCCAGAGATGAAGCACCTTGCTTGCCACAGGAAAAAAAAATGTTTCCTGGAAGAAGACATAGAAAGTTAAGGCAAGAATCACAACAGCATATGCTGAGGCTGCAGCGGCCCAAAGCTGTGCGTTAACTGCGCTTTTATTGTAATGAGCATTACAGGCACTAGGGAAGGAGTGCACATTGGAGTTGCTTTGGGGGAACATGCGCCAAGACTGTGTGACCGCCAGGTGCAAAATAGGTAAAAACACTACTAATGTGTGCAGAAAATGGTGAGAAACCCCCACACTGCACCAACAGTCACCAGTGGTCCACCCCAAATTGCGTCCCAGGAAGACACAATTGGGAGTCCCCAGCAAGGACAATGACGAAGTCAAGTCTTGGTACTCACCCCCTGAGAGCCCGAGGCAGAGGATCCATGCTGAGCTTAGCCCTACTCCCCTAAAACTGTTTCTCTGGATGGGCAGCACTGTGTTTAAGGTGGCTAACAGGCAGATTCCTCTGAGAGCCTTCTGCAATCTTCGGGAGAGAGCAGGGGGGACAGAGGAGGAGTGAGGGGGAACTGAGATTGTGTGAGGCTGCTGAATTCTTCAAACCTTCCAGATCCTTCCAATTTTCTGGCTGCTCAACAGGTTCTTATCCAAGGTAAGAGCATGGAGCTGAACCAAATTTCCCCCTCCTATGGCTACCAAAAAGACACAGTTTAGTGGAGCATCCCACATCATGCTCAAGTGAGAGAGACCACCCTCAAGGTGGTCGTTCATGAGCATTTAATCAATCTTTTCCTCTCAATCTTCAGATTTTTTTTCCTTCAGAGAGGAGAAAATCCATCCACCATGTGCTGAAGACAAAGAAATACTGAAGAGACCTCTGGTGGCTGAGGCGAATAGAGGCATAGGAGTGATGCAATGAAATCTGTTCTTTTCATTGATTCTTTGTCTCCACCAATCTACTGGTAAGAGAACACAACCCACTTGTCTTAACTGGTCTAGCAGGATGATATGGAAGTAATATTTATAAACGTAAATGTATGAAAAAAGAGAACTGCCACATTGGGAACATGCAAGTAGAAGAGATGCTCCACACATTTATATACTGTAGCTTTTAACAGCAGTGACAGGGTCAGCCCAACCATTAGGCAAACTAGGTGGTCACCTAGGGTGGTAGCTTCAGGGGGGCAGCAATAAGCAGGGAATTCAAAGCTAACCAATAGATTCTAACAGCCAGAGGGGGCATAAGTCTTAAAGTCTGCCCCGGGCACCAATTCTGGGGCCAGCCCTGAACAGTGACATATGTATATAGATGGCACATTATATAATCCTGCATGCACCATGGCCAGCAATTTGGGAAGCTTGCTCTGAAAGGCACATCTTATTCATGGGGAGGTAATTTTAGCACTTGGAGAGGTATGCAAATCACTATCAAATACTGCTCCTGACCCCAGCTCCCAAAGACAAGTTAATTGGGTTTATGGGTGACACTGAGCTGGTGTAAATACAGATGAAGGGAAGTGCCGAGGTATACACATATTGCTGTTATAAAATATGCAATTTGACTCGTTCAAGCCATAGTATTTTCAATAAAACTGTACGGTCTGCTAGCAGAGTGAATTCAACATATCACTAAAAATATTCCTACACTCTAACAATCAAGTGTTATCAACAAGTTGAAATTTAATATAAGGGATTTTGC
This sequence comes from Ichthyophis bannanicus, assembly GCA_033557465.1. Lineage (NCBI taxonomy): Eukaryota > Metazoa > Chordata > Amphibia > Gymnophiona > Ichthyophiidae > Ichthyophis > Ichthyophis bannanicus. The sequence goes on from CM066031.1 coordinate 113,795,947, forward strand.
TGCTACTTTTCTCGGGTCTCAGACTTCACAGTGGCATTATATTCTGGGTGTTTTTAAATTCCCAGTGTTATGCCTGTTAGCATCAATGACCCAACCTTTTGCAAAATTCTTCCCTTTATCACATGTGTCTTTCAGCAACTATTGTTGGTATTTTAACTTAATTTCCACTTAGCTCATATTGTATAACTCTGAAAAGTTGCTTGATTCAATTTCCTTATCTTGAAGTCCCAACGCTATAATTGAAGCGCCCCCGCATTTCACAATTCAGGTTCTTCAGGGGACCGGAAATCCAACTATAATAAACAACAAACACACACCACATATCTAAAATCCAACCCAAATTAAAACTCTACAATTTCTGCCTTCTTGGAACTATTTATAAAAACTAGTCACTCAATGAGGAAAATACAAATAAATTACCTGACATAACGATGCTGCCCACGTCTTACTACCAGACATATATTCTCTCAGGAACCTCTAACGGTCTCAAAACGCTGCGCATGCGGACTATAGTTTTTTTCTCTTTAAATGGATCTCTTAAACTCCGCCCATCTCTCAAAGATCTCTTACTTTCCCTACGGCATAGGGACTTTCTTGAATTATTAATTTTGTCTTCTCATCTAGTGATCTCCTCTATTCAAATGTTACAAACAAACTCCCCAATCTACTGCAATATTTAACCCCTCTGGTTGGACCGACCCTAACTGATAGATCCATTTTTGTTCTTTAAACAATAGGGTCTGTTCCCGTGTCCTTCCCTGTACTCCCTTATGTACTTGTTCAATGCACCAACATTTTAGATCTTTAAACGAATGGCCTCGTGCTTCACAATGGGATACTAAAGGAGCTTCCATCTTTTTGCATCTCAATCTGCTTTCGTGCTCTTTCATTCGAATCTTAAACTTGCGAATCGTTTTTCCTATATATAGTAAGCCACATGGGCACTGCACCGCGTATACTATATAAGTCAATTCACAAGTAGTGCTACCTTTTAACCGGTATGTTATGCCTTTATATATAAACTGATCTATCTCATTAGAAATGTAACAGATGGCACACTGGCCACAAATCCTGTGGCCTAAATTTCCTTCACCCACTACCGACGACCTTCCAATAGGTAATACTGTCAGAATTAAATACTCTTTTAAATTTCTACTTCGTTGCCAAACACACCGAATGCGGCGACGCTGCATACTCGGCAATGTCCGCAGAACCACACTGTTCTTTTTTATACTTTTTTGTATGGCCATACTTATGGGGGAATATTTTGTCACAAAATGCACATACTCCATGTCAAGTTTCTCCCTAAACGGACGTGGGCTTAAAAGCCATGACCGGTTATAATATAAAGCCCGCTTATAAGCTCTCTCTGTAAGAAATTTTTTCCCAATTGATTTGATTTATTTTTGAAATCATCTCTATTTGAGCAATTTAGCCGGTATCGTAAAAATTGGGAAAAAGGGAGTCCCGCCTTCAATCTGGGGGGATGGGCACTATCATATTGTAAAAAAGTGTTTCTATCCGTGGGCTTATTATACACCGTTGTTTCCCATTGGTCAGCTCCCTTGGTAATATATACATCTAAATAGGCTATACTATTTTGATTATACTCATAAGTAAATTGAATGTGCGGATCAAAGCTATTTAACCATAAGGTAAATTCGTTCAATTGTTGCTCTGTGCCCTGCCATAACAAAAAGACATCATCAATATATCGATGCCAAGCTTTAATTTGTTTTCCTCGTGGAGCCTTAGGCATCCAAATCTTCTCGAAATTGCCTATGTACAAGTTTGCCACTGAAGGGGCACAGGTGGCCCCCATGACTACGCCGAACACTTGATGATATAGAAGCCCTTCAAAGACAAAATAATTTTTATACAAGGCCAACCGCGCTATTTGCACCAAAAACTCTATTTGTTCACTACTTAGATCACCTCTATCACGTAATGTTTTATGGACTACTTCGACTGCCTCCTGTTGTGGAATGCTAGTATACAGCGATTGAACATCTAATGTAACTAAAAGTATCTCCTCTTCCCGTACCCAGCTAGCTAACTTTTCCAAAATACTTAAAAAATGTGTGGTGTCCCGGAGGTAAGACGGGATATTGATCAAAAGTGGCCTCAAAATGAGTCTAAGTATATAGAGAGAGGCTCTAATATTGTGCCTTTAGTGGATACTATAGGGCGGCCCGGGGGCTGTTGTACATTCTTATGAATTTTCGGAACTGTATAAAAGCGTGCTATGGTGGGAGATGAAACATTCAAAAAATGAAATTCTTTTTTAGAGATCAACTTATCTTCCAATGCTTTATTCATCAAAATTTTAATTTGCCTTTGTAAAATAAAACTAGAATCTTCCTGTAACAATACATATGTCATGGTATCTTGTAGTTGTGTTCGTGCCTCTTCCACATAATAATTACGATCAAGAACTACTATTGCCCCTCCTTTATCTGCTCATCGTACTACCAGATCTTGCCTATTTTGGAGCTCTCGTAATGCTTGTCGTTCTTCAAATGGCAATCGATAATTATGTGGAACTGGTGTTTCTCGTAATACTTCCTCAATGTCCTTTAAAATCAAATCCCTGAAAATCCCTAATGCCGGTGGGAGAGGAGTTGGTGGTATCCAATGAGATCTGAAAGGCAATGGGATGCGGTTATACATGGTACTAGAAGCTCTATTCTCTGATGTTGACGATTCTATATGGAAATACTCCTTTATATGCAACTTCCGTATTAATGCTTCCAAATCTATACGAAATTGAATATCATCAAATCCAATATGGGGAATGAAAGACAGTCCTCTCTCCAACAGATGTTCCGACTCTGGGGATAACTGTTGTCCAGATATATTCACCACCAAGGTATTTAATCTTTTTTCCTCTGCGGCCTTTGTCGCAATCTGTCTGCAAACTCCCCTTTTTTGTTTGTTTTTTTCTTCGTGATCTTGCTGTTGCGTCGCTCTTCCAAAAACGTTTTTCCAGAAGACCGACTGGAGTTTGAGCTTTCATCACTATCAATAATATCATCAAAACTCACATGTCGTGTTCCCTTTTTAGATTTCCGATTCTTATCCATCCACGGATAAACGTATCCCGCTGAATAGTCTGCTCCATCTCGTTTCAATTTCTTTTGTTTTTTGACCAGTACTTCTTGTTGTACTTGATCTACTTGCTTCTGTATTTCTTCCTGTCATCGTTGAAATTTATCTTCCGTTAATATAGATTTTACTAGGCTCAACTTGAGATCAATCTCTTCTGTTAATGATGCAATTTGTTCTTTAGATGAATTTACAATATGGACCATGAGGTCAAGGGAACATTTATTTAATATTTTGTTCCAAGTTTCCACAAACTCAGGCCCCATTGACATCATGCGGGGTTCCTTATACACTCTTAACCCTCGCGGAATTTGTTGCCTGCTGATGTACTCAATCAAAGAGGATCTGTGTAGGTCGACGCGTACTTTCCTCTTGTTAAGCTGCAAAATAGTCTCCCAATGGGATTCTACATCTTTTAGCATGTCGTCAGGTTTCTGCACTCCTTGAGTAAAAGGAGTCTTTTCTTGTACCAAGGCAGAAATATAATCTTGTGGGAAACTCCAGGTTTCTTTCCACACGCTTTGACCCTCCATTCCGTGTATTTTAAACAAAACTGTACGGTCTGCCAGCAGAGTGAATTCAACATATCACTAAAAATATTCCTACACTCTAACAATCAAGTGTTATCAACAAGTTGAAATTTAATATAAGGGATTTTGCTGTTACTTTTCTCAAGTCTCAGACTTCACAGTGGCATTATATTCTGGGTGTTTTTAAATTCCCAGTGTTATGCCTGTTAGCATCAATGACCCAACCTTTTGCAAAATTCTTCCCTTTATCACATGTGTCTTTCAGCAACTATTGTTGGTATTTTAACTTAATTTCCACTTAGCTCATATTGTATAACTCTCTGAAAAGTTGCTTGATTCAATTTCCTTATCATGAAGTCCCAACACTATAATTGAAGCGCCCCCGCGTTTCACAATTCAGGTTCTTCAGGGGACCGGAAATCCAACTATAATAAACAACAAACACACCACTTATCTAAAATCCAACCCAAATTAAAACTCTACAATTTCTGCCTTCTTGGAACTATTTATAAAAACTAGCCACTCAATGAGGAAAATACAAATAAATTACCTGACATAACGATGCTGCCCATGTCTTACTTCCAGACCGATATTCTCTCAGGAACCTCTAACGGTCTCAAAACGCCGCGCATGCGGACTATAGTTTTTTTCTCTTTAAATGGATCTCTTAAACTCCGCACATCTCTCAAAGATCTCCTACTTTCCCTACGGCATAGGGACTTTCTTGAATTATTAATTTTGTCTTCTCATCTAGTGATCTCCTCTATTCAAATGTTACAAACAAACTCCCCAATCTACCGCAATATTTAGCCCCTCTGGTTGGACATCATATGAATGCGAAAGTTGGACAGTGATGCCTTTGAATTATGGTGCTGTCAACGAATACTGTGTATACCATGGACAATCAGTACTAGAGGAGATCAAACCTAAGCTGTCCTTAGAAGCCCAGATGACAAGACTTCAACTTTCATACTTTTGACACATCATGGGAAGAGAGAGATCATTAGAGAAAGACATCATGCTTGGCAAGGTAGAAGGTCAACGCAAAAGAGGAAGGCCAGCAATGAGATGGATCGATAAAATAACAGCAGCTATGGGTGCCACTCTGTCAACAATGAGACGCCTTACTGAAGACCGAACACCATTTAGGACAACAATCCAGAGGGCTGCCATGAGCCCACACTGACTCAATGGCACTTAACAACAACAACAACACATGTATACTGCACAGGACCTCAGAGGACATGCCTCTTTTCTAGAAAGAGAGAGCACTGCATTTTACTGTCTACATATAAATAGGAATTTTTCTAAAAAACCCTGCTACTTATCTATATGTGCCAGTTCACACATATAACTCTGTTTTTATAGAAGTGAATGGCACCTAAGATTTCTAAAATTAATTCTCAAGTTCACCAGGTTGTCACAGTCCTGTGGTGAAATGGCTTGAGTACTCTGTAAACTGTTCTCATGACATTCCAGAATGGAAAGTACGAGGGCACGTCCTGAAATACGCCGGTAACCGGGTGGTTGGCCCGGTCCCGGCCTCCTGCTTCTGTCTTGGGGGGGAGGAGGAGCAGGCGAGGGAAAGTGACGCAGCTGACGCTGGCAGCGTCATTTGAAATCATTGGCTCCGCAGAGAGTGTGGAGCGGAGCCAATGATATGGTGCCGGCATTCCCGAGTTTTTAAAGGGGATGGGTGCTGGCGGTTTTCCTCCTTTTCTGCGGCGGGTTGTGCGGGAGACGGCTTTGATTTGAAGGCGGCATTGCCGAGCCTTCTTTTGTCAGTGTTGTTGTTGGCGTTCTGGACGGGGGAGTACAGCGGTGGAGACAGCAGTGCTGTGAGGTACCATGTGGTCAGGAGAGGAGGCAGCACGGATAGGCTCCACGTGCAGAGGGCCCTGAGATTGAGTGAGGAGGAGAGAATGGAACGGAGCCGAGACCTGAAGTGTAGAGAGCGAAGGGCCCGTACATAAAGCAAACAGGCGAGTAATCTGGTAGGGGCTGTCTATAAAAAAATAAAATAAGAAAATAATAATAATAATAATAAGAAAATAGTAGTAGGTTGGTGGAGGATTGCATCTGTTGACGTAAGGGAGTGGGCTGGTTGATGGCTGGTTGATGGCTCGGGGAGGGGAGCGTGCTGGACCTGGCAGGCTGGGGGGAGAGCAGAACCAAAATAGGGGAAGAGTGGCAGAGAGGGCCGGAGGGGAGAGCAGTTGTGGTGGGCATGGGCGCTGTGGGACTTCGAGTAGGAGTTTTGCATGAGCAAAAGGGCCTCAGCGAGGGCGGGGGGGGGGGCCCTCTTCGGTGAAGGACAAAGGGCGTATGGGGTCCAGGTTGCGTGGGCCAAGCAGGAGAGGGCAGCCTCAGTCGGTGGGTGGAAGGGCCGGTTCAGAGGTGGTGCCAGGAGGTTTTGAGGAGCAAGGAGATGTTAGGGGTGGTGGTGATGTGGACTGGGAAAGGGGGACGGAACAGGTGCACGTGAATGATGCGCAGGGGAGGTTGAGCTATGGGGATCAAGGGATAGGGCCTATGGTTGGGTTAGGGCCTATGGTTGGGTTTCCAGGAACACACAATTGGCCTGCCAGAAGCATGGCGTCCGGCTTGGGTGGGCTGACGGGCCAAAGCGGCTACGGGGCCTGGGGCGGCCATCCAACGTGGACGCACTGGTTGGGGGGTGGTCAAGGTTCCTCCAGAGCTGAATGGTTGGAGGCGTGGCAGCCAGGCTGGCCCTCTGTTGTTCCCCCCCCTCCTTTTCCTATTTTGTCTCCACAGGTTCCAGTGATGCAGTTGCAGGCCACGGCACAAGCAACAGGAGGAGATGAAGGAGGTGCAATGCAACAGATGGTGTCAGGTGTTGTTGCGTTCCGAGAGGAGGTTGACCAGTGGCAGAACGAGGATCTCAGTCTGGCGGATGTGAGTCCTTCAGAAGTGGTGGCAACTGCAGCAGGCATGTCGGGTGAGTTACAGGAGGAGGTTTGGGAGAAGAGTAGGGAGGGTGGAAAACGGAAAGAAAAAGGGAATAAAAGACGGAGGCATTCCTGTCAGCGGCGTCGTAGATCGAGCTCATCGTCTTCGTCGTCCTCGGATTTGTCTTCCTCATCGTCTTCGTCGGATGATGGTAGGCGTCAAGGGAGGAGCGGTAAAGGGGTTCCAGTAGGGAGGCAGGTGTGAGGAGCCCCTTCTGCAGTGGCTATCTCAGAGTTATGGGAGGGAGTCCCGAAGAAGTTACGGCAAAGAATTAAGAAGCGTCGTTATATTGATATTTTCCGTCTGTTAGAGGGCCGGAAGCGTTCGGGAGAAAGTAGGAGGAAGCGTAAGCAGGACGAGAAGGCGGGGCGCGTCAAGAAAGTCTCTCGAAATGTTGTTAACTGGACTCAAGCGTTTTTGCGTTTAGCGAGTGTTTGGGGGCAGCATTATCCGGAACAATACGAGATGCTTTTATCGTATGCCGATTCAATTTTGGAAGCTTCGCAGACGCACGACGGGTGGTCATGGTTAAACTATGACGAGAAATTTAGGGACAAGATGGAAGAGAATCGGTTGGTGTTGTGGGGTATGCAGGACATTAATTTGTGGTTGACCCAGATGTCGGCCAAGGCGGGTGGTGGGGTAGGGGGTGGAACCAAAAGCTCAGCGGGGGTTAATGCGGGAGTGGGATGTTCCTTTCGCGGGGGAGGGAGCTTCGGGCAGCAGCGAGCAGGAGGAAGTGGAGCAGGTGATGTATGCTGGAGGTTTAACAAGACCTCGTGCCCGTTTCCAGACTGCAAATTCAGACACGTGTGCTCCATTTGTGGGGGAGCCCATCCTGCATTAAAATGCATTAAAAAGGGGTTTCTCAGTCTCCCGCCCCTGGCGCAAAGCAATGAGGAGTTATTCGGCCTCGCCCCCTCGCCAATCCGGGTTGAAGTGTTAAACGGGTGGCTGGGCCGGTACCCGAGACGAAAGGATAGAGAAGTTTTGTATTCTGGTTTTAATTTTGGTTTTGTGATTCCAGTTTGTGGACAGGTGGAGGGGACGGTGGCGCGGAATTCGCAGTCAGTTAGGCGCTTCGCGCCGGTGGTGAAAGAAAAGTTGGAAGGCAAATTGAAGCTAGGGAGAGTAGCGGGCTCTTTTACAATACCGCTGTTCACGAGGATGGTAGTTTCTCCTTTAGGTATAATACCTAAAAAGGAGCCTGGGAAATTTTGGTTGATACATAATTTGTCTAGCCCGTCGGGTGAGTCGGTTAATGACTATATTCCGCGGGAACTGTGTACCGTACGATATGCTTCATTCGATAAGGCGGTGGACTTGGTGAAGGAAGCAGGTCATAGGGCACAACTGGCGAAAGTCGATATTGATTCGGCGTTCAGACTGCTTCCGGTGCACCCTTCATCCTTTTATTTATTGGGTTTTCGTTTTGAAGACGGAATTTATTTTGATAAATGCATGCCAATGGGCTGTGCAGTGTCTTGTTCATACTTTGAAAAGTTCAGTACCTTCCTGCAGTGGGCAGTAGAGTGCAAGGTGGATAGAGCGAAGGTAGTGCACTATTTGGATGATTTTTTGTTTGTTGGGTCGGCGCAATCGGATGAGTGCCGTGACTTGCTGGAAGGTTTTGTAGAGTTGGTGCAGGAATTAGGAGTGCCTTTGGCAAAGGAGAAGACGGAGGGTCCTGCCACAAGGATCACGTTTCTTGGAGTGGAATTAGATTCCGAGTTAATGGTGGCACGTCTTCCTCAAGACAAAGTTCGGAGATTACGAGTGTTGGTGGCCAATGTGTTCACATCATCGACTCTAACATTGAAGGAGATGCAAGCGTTGATAGGATCTTTAAATTTTGCTTGTCGGGTGATCCCAATGGGAAGGGTATTCTTGCGTCGGCTAGCTGCATCTACGGCGGGGGTGCGAAGACCTCATCATCATATTCGGGTCTCGAAGTCGATTAGGGCAGATTTGCGGATCTGGCAGGTCTTTTTGGAGGAATTTAATGGGACTACTATATTGATGGAGCCAGAGCTCAGTAGTGTGGATTTGCAATTGTATACTGATGCAGCGGGGGCATAGGTTTGGGTATTTATTTCGGGGGATCGTGGTGTGCCGAGCACTGGCCGCAAGCTTGGCAGGAGTCACGCCTCACCAACAATATAACGTTCTTAGAGTTGTTTCCCATCTTAGTGGCATTGGAGTTGTGGCCGGAAAGACTGCGTAACAGAAGGGTGGTTTGGTGGTGTGATAATGAAGCGGTAGTCAGTGTGGTGAATCATTATTCGCCACATTGTCTCCAGGTAGCAAACTTGATGAGGGAAGTGGTTTTAGCATGCTTGCATTTGAATGTGTCCCTTAGGGCCAGACATATATCAGGGTACGCTAACGAGATTGCTGATGCTCTTTCCCGTTTCAAGTGGAATCAATTTAGAAGACTGGCACCAGAAGCGGAGGCGGAAGGAGGCGTGGTCCCCTGGAAGTTATGGAGTCTTGGCCACCCGGGATGAAGGAATTGCTGCGAAGTTCTGTTGCTGCTGGGACATGGGCAGCATATCTGAGAGGATGTGAAAAAGTGGTGGCCTTTCTGGAGAGCTGTGGGTGGCAGTATGGGGCGGTATCCGCTCAGTTGATGGGCCAGTATGTAGTGTGGGCTAAAGCGAACAGATTGGCTCGATCGTCAGTGCGTAGTCACTTGGCGGGCTTCGAATGTTTTGCGAGAGCTGTTGGTTGGGACTTCCCTATAGGGAGATTCTTAGCCTGCAAGCTGCTTCAAGGGTGGGGCCGAGAGACACCTGCGCCTCCGGATGCTCGGAGGCCGATCACACATGATTTGTTAGAGAGGTTATGCAAGTCATTGCCTGTGGTGGCTTCGTCTCAGTATGAGGCCATGCTATTTCAGGCGTTTTTTAGTCTTGCATTTTTTGGTGCCTTCCGAATGGGGGAGCTGGTGTCGAACTCGAGCAGGGCTGGAGCAATTGGGATTGTACAACGGTAGCATGTCTACTTGGGGAAGGGGCAGTTGAGAGTTTTGTTGGCAAAATCTAAGACTGATCAACAGGGGAAGGGTTTGTGGGTGCGGTTGAGCGGGATTGGGGGATTTTCAACGTGCTCGGTGGGCACAATGCGTGAGTATTTATGGGTGCGCCCAGTAGTAGATGGAGGGTTATTCATGCATGAGGATGGGCGGCTGCTAACGCGTTTTCAAGTATTGACAGTGCTGAGGTTAGCCCTAAAGTTTGTAGGCGAATGCCCGGAGCAGTTTGCGGCGCATTCATTTCGCATTGGTGCGGCTACCAGTGCTGCTGCGGCGGGATTGTCGCAACAGGACATACAGAATATTGGGAGATGGCGTTCTAGGGCTTTCCGGGGTTATGTTCGTTTATGACAGGTGGGTGGGTGAACCTGTGTCATGGATTGATTGTTATTTTCTTTTGCAGCTGAAGACAGGAATGCCCAAAGCTGTTGGATGATAGGGCATTCCTTCGTTCTCTGGGCGGGTCGACGAGCGGCAGTGAGACCGTTTGGGCCTAACCTGGGGCTTGATCCAGCTCGGGTGTCGATTCTATGGCTGGGTGAAAGAGGGCTGAGGTGGTATCAGCTTATGCCTTTGCTGCGGCACCACGAGCGAGTGAGGAGCAAGTCGAAGCTGCTACTTTTGCATCTAGGTGGCAACGACCTGGTTGCGTGGACTTGTAAGCAGCTCATCAGAGCAGTAACGAAGGATTTAGCAATTGTACTGCATATGTTCCCGGGGGTTGTGTTAATATGGTCCAACATTATTCCAAGGCCTGCTTGCATGGCCCAGCGGCGCTGGTCGAAGGGTCTCACAAAAATAAATCGACAAATAGGGCGATGGATAAATGAACAGGGAGGAGTTCAAGTTTTGCATCCGTGGGTTGAGGTTACTTGTGCCAGGTTGTACCGGCCGGATGGTGTTCATTTATCCCCGGTGGGTGTCGATTTACTTTTGAATGATTGGCAAGAGGCCTTGGAAGGTGTGATGCCACGAGAGACTGACTGGTCGCAGCTGGGCAATAGGGGGCGGCACAGGGACATACATTAATGTCGCTTGTGCCGGTGGCGGGATCCCGGAGATCTCCGGGGTCCGGAGCCTTTAGGACATACTTGGGCGGGGGCAGGGTGCCCCTGACCCGGATAAGCCCTGGCTGGCCTTTGCTAGTCACATGGCGAGGTCGGGGAAAGGGCGGTAGGAAGTTGGCCGGTGGCAGGACACGGCCGAAGCGGATGCGAGGTCACTTTGCTAATGGTATGGCTGGTGAGGCATTGCTCCACTATTAGGAGATTGTTAAGAGGATTGTTCTGGTTTGTAATGTTTCAATTGTTTACAAATATAATAAAGCTGTGACCAGTTGGTACTTCCAATAAGAAGTTTGTGTGTGAATTTTTAAGGGGGCAGTGGATGGCTGGGGGGGGGGGAGGGGTTTTGGATGGGATGGAGGGTTAGGGCACCGGGTCCGATCTACCACGGTTATGGAAAGTACGATGGCACGTCCTGAAGTACGCCGGTAACCGGGTGGTCGGCCTGGTCCCGGCCTCCTGCTTCTGTCTTGGGGGGGGGGGGGGAGGAGCTGGCGAGGGATAGTGACGTGGCTGACGCTGGCAGCGTCATTTGAAATCATTGGCTCCGCAGAGAGCGTGGAGCGGAGCCAATGATATGGTGCCGGCGTTCCCGAGTTTTTAAAGGGGATGGGTGCTGGCGGTTTTCCTCCTTTTCTGTGGCGGGTTGTGCGGGAGACGGCTTCCCGCCCTCCCTCCCTCATCTCTATAAGGAGATGGTTGTTTTGTTGGGGTGTCGCAGTTTGGGGGGGCGAAAGGTGAGTTCCCGGAGGTCTCCGGGGTCCGGAGCCTTTAGGACATACTTGGGCGGGGGCGGGGTGCCCCTGACCCGGATAAGCCCTGGCTGGCCTTTGCTAGTCACATGGAGAGGTCGGGGAAAGGGCGGTAGGAAGTTGGCCGGTGGCAGGACACGGCTGAAGCGGATGCGAGGTCACTTTTCTAATGGTATGGCTGGTGAGGCATTGCTCCGCTATTAGGAGATTGTTAAGAGGATTGTTCTGGTTTGTAATGTTTCAATTGTTTACAAATATAATAAAACTGCGACCAGTTGGTACTTCCAATAAGAAGTTTGTATGTGAATTTTTAAGGGGGCAGTGGATGGCTGGGGGGGGGGGAGGGGTTTTGGATGGGATGGAGGGTTAGGGCACCGGGTCCGATCTACCACGGTTACATCCTCAGGATTTACTACTGAGGATGAATTAACGAAGACATGATAATCTTGACACCCAAGGAAGCACGGGAGAAAAGAATTGCATTTAGTATGAATGCTTTACTCCTTCCCACCTTATGATTGTAAAACACAGACCACTACAGCTTTTGTCCCCCTGACTATGCTGGACAAGACTTAAACAATCTTATGACATGTTTTGCATCACAGTTTGAAATTGTTTAAGAGTACTCAAGTGAATTGCACTATTGTTCTTTTATTTTCTTATTTTGAATTATGGACTAGATGTATAAGTTTAATGGGGAAAAGTCTTTATTTTTTTCAGTTATATGCTAGATCTCTATTCTTTATGGGAACACATGATTTTGGTTCCTATATAACTGTCCTGAAAATGTAATTGCTAAAGATTGAACATTTCTTCATTTTTTCAATTTTGGGCTAGATCAATAAGTTTAATAAGAAGAACACTTTTTTTTTTTTTTTGCAATTTTAGGCTAGGTCCTCAAGTTTTCTAGGAAAAAAATATTTCAGCTTCCATATAGATCCATCTATCCTGAAGACTTGTTTGCTACAGGTGGACTGGTTCATGATTTATTGGGGATAGTTTATATCAAGGCACCTATAAAAATGTCAAAAAATGCACTTATTTTATGCCTATTATACAGAGGCAACACTGATACTTACATACCTTAAAAAAATAGGCTCTTACAGTAATCCCCAATAGTGCACAAATGCTCTTGCACAAAATTTACACTTGCCCCTAGGTCAGTGTAAATATCTTAGGTTCATGGATATTTGATAAAGAACAGGCATGCCAAAATTCTGCCCAATGTCCCTGGGAATTCCCATGCATGGTTCATGCAAAAGTATACTTGTTCTTGTTGTCATGTATATTTAGACATACTGTATGTTTATATCCGCACAATTTTATAAAAGCTTCTTTTCACATGGACACATGGAGCAGTAGCCTAGTGGTTAGAGAGGTGATTGGTAAAACCAGCAAAGCAAGTTTAAATCCCACATCTTCCAGTGGTGCTTTTATGACCTCGGGTAAGTCATTTCACTCTCTATTGTCTAAGTCAGTTTGGGTAGAGGAAGTAATTCATGTACCTGAATATGTAAATCAGCTGGAATTTAGAAAAGGCAAGTCATAAATACAAAGTCAAAACAGGCTTTGTTGTTGTTGTTAAATGCTATCGAATTAATGTTGATTCATGGTGACCCTGTGGCTACTTGTCCTAAATTTTGTTTGTTTTTCAGTCTGGCTGGTAATTGTTGATAGCGTGGCATTCATAACTGTTATAGTATCAATCTCCTGCATTGTCGGTCTTCTGTTTTTGCATTGACCTACAACTTTGTCAAGCAAGCATGACGGCTGTTTCTAATGATCTTTTTCTTTGCATAATGTGTCCAAAGCTCTGTTTGTGATTTCTGTCTCAAAATGCCCATTCAGATGTGCAAATCACATCAACGTCCCAGAGAGCCATTTTAGAAAGCCTTGAATTTACACGTGTCCGGCATGATCAGGTCCATGTCACATGGGGACATGATGGAGGTGTGCCTGGGATGTTACTACAAAGATACACGTGTGCCTGATTTTAGAATGGTGCTGCACATTGGAACTTGCAGTGCACACATCCATGTCTACAACTACCCCAGGCACGAATAGGCACCAAAAAAGTGCTAGTTATGGCAACCTTTAGAGAGGAGAAAGCCCTATCATCCCCCCCACCCCAGTATGTTTTGCTATGCCAAAAAATCAATACAAAAAGAGAACCCGGTAAGGTAAAGACCACCTTGGAAAAATCACACTTTTTTTGTCGGAGAATCCGTCACAGTGCAGAGGACGTCACCTCTCACCACCGCAGCCCATCCATTTTATTTTATATAAGAGCCCTATGATAAGGGACAAAATATTAAGTTGTAGACGGATTAGCACTTAACTGAAAAGGCTGATGTAAAGAGTCATCCACCAAGCAAAATTGACGACGTGTCACGTTTCGGGGATCCAATTTCTCCCCTGCTTCAGGTCAAGTCGCTGTGGATCAAATTGCCATGGATCAAAATGCCCGCCACCATGTATTGTTGCATGGACTTGCGGACCTGGTTGGGTATTTTTGTATCTTAGATGCCAAAAAATCATGCAGATAAATAAAGAGACCGTTTTCTGTGGCTGCAGGTGTTAACCTTTAAAAAGGAGATTGAGCAGTTTTTTAGAACTTGCTTGGAAGTGGTCAGTTGCTCAAGAGCACATGGTTCAGATTATCACCTAGACTTCTGTAATAGCATTCTTACAGGCCTCCCAAAGCGAACCATACAGCGCCTCCAGTTGGTGCAAAACACAGCTGCCCAAACCATCACCTAAACCCCAATAGGAGAACCAATCTCACCAATAATGCAAAAGCTTCACTGGCTTCCAATAAACAACAGAATAAAATATAAAAACCTACATACCACCTTCAAAACCCTGCATTCTGAACCCCCTACAGACCACCCCAGCACAGAGAAAGGAGAACCCATGCCAGAAACTCACTGGCCACCCCAGCAGAATTCATCAAAATAAATTTATCTGCATCCAGCAGAGCCTTCTCTCTCTATGCACCAGGACTATGGAACTCGCTCCCGGAGAAAATACGATCCACAAGAGAACCTCAAGTATTCCGCAAGCTCCTAAAAACATGGTTATTCCACAAACACTTTCAAGAATCAATCACCTAATATCACACAGAATTCCACACGTGTCTACTAGCTACATGCCACCAACCTCACTAGCTAGAGGACACCAACCCATACTACCAACAAAATACTTCCATCATTATGCATACCCTAAAAACTTGTTATTGCAAATATAACCAGCACTGTAAATTTAACTGTAATGTAAATAGATACCCATTATGTAAATGTTATATGGAAATATGGATTCACTTCTAAAGTTACCTGTTACTTGTAATGGTTATCTGTTCTATGTAAGCCACCATGATTTACTAATGGGACGGTATATAAAACCACATAAATAAATAAATACTACTACTATAACTTATCATTTGTATGGCGCTATAAGGCATATGCAGCGCTGTACAGATATATGTAAAAGACGGTCCCTGCTCATCAGAGCTTACAATCTAGTCATGACAGACAACACAACTGAGGACAAGGATACATCTAGGGAAATGGTAAGGAAACACATGAGACTAAGTGGATCAGGATCCAAAAGCGGCCTTGAAGAAGTGAGTTTTCAGCCTGGATTTGAATAGGGACAGAGATGAAGCCTGACGCACAGACTCAGGTACTTTGTTCCAGGCATAAGGAGCAGCAAGGTGGGAGGATAGAAGAGAAGGACACAGATTGAGGGGATCTGCCAGAATAGTGGAGTACCCAAGGAGAGTTGTTGAGAGAGATAAGAGAGGAAAGATAGTGAGGAGCAGCAGAATGAGTGCACTTATAGGTCAGTGGGAGAAGTTTGAACTGGATACGGAAACAAATAGGGAGCCAGAGAAGCGACTTGAGAAGAGGGGTTATATGAGCATATTGAGGCTGGCGGAAGATTAGCTGCACAGCTGAGTTTTGAATAAATTGAAGAGGAGAGATATGATTCAGAGGGATATCAGCAAGGAGGAGGTTGCAACAGTCTAGATGGGAGGTGACTAAAGAGTGGATAAGTGTCTTAGTAGTATGTGTAGAAAGGAAGGGACAAATTTTGCCAATGTTATAGAGAAAGAAGTGACAGGTATTAGCTAGCTGTTGGATGTGTGCAGAGAAAGAGAGAGTAGTGTCAAAGAAGACCTCAAGGATGTGAGCTGAGGAAACAGGGAGGAGTGTAGTGTTATCTACAGAAATAGAGAAGGAAGGAAGGGGACAGGTTGGTTTAGGGGGATAGATAAGGAGCTCAGTTTTGGACATGTTCAGTTTCAGACAGTGGTGAGATATCCAGGCAGCAATGTCAGATAGGCAGGCAGTGATCTGGGCCTGGATTTCTGAAGAGAGTTCGGGCAGAGAAAGGTAGATCTGAGAGTCATCAGCATAAAGATAGTACTGAAAACCATGGGAGGAAATAAGTGCACCAAGGGACTGAGTGTAGAGAGAGAAAAGGAAGGCCCAAAATAGAGCCCTGAGATATACCAGGGTATTGAGGAGAAGATGGTGATTGACAGTGTCAAAGGCAGCAGAAAGATCACAAAGGATGAGTACAGGGCCGGCGCTATCCGGTAAGCCAGGTAAGTACAGCAGGAGGTCACCAGCACTAGCCACCTGCCACCCACCGCTTCAAAAAAGAAAGCAGCCGCGGGAACATTTCTCTGTTCCCACAGCTCTGTTAAATTTTAAATTGCTGGGTTGCAGAGTTTCTAATGGAACAAGAAATGCTTATTCTTGCCTTTAGAAACTCCGTGACGCAGCAGTTTAAAAGCTAGCAGAGCCACGGGAACAGAGAAATGTTTCTGTGGCTGCTTTCTTTTTTAAAGGATGAATTGGAGCATACACGGGGGGAGGGGCTGAAAGGGAGCAGACACGGGGAAGCTGGAAGGAAGCAGACACGGGGGAGCTGGAAGGGAGCAGATACGAGGGATACAAGGGAGCAGACACAGGGAGGCTACAAGGGAGCAGGCATGGGGGGAGCTGAAAGGGAGCAGATATGGGGGGAGCTGGAAGGCAGCAGAAACAGGGGGAGAGCTGAAAGGGAGCAGACACTGGGAAGGTGGAAGTGGGCAGACATCCGTGGGGGCTGAAAGGGAGCAGACATGGAGGGCTACAAGGGAGCAGGCAAGGGAGCTGGAAGGGAGCAGACATGGGGGGGGGGGCTGGAAGGGAACAGACATGGGGGAGAGCTGGAAGGGAGCAGACACTTGGGGATGGGGCTGGAAGGTGGCTGAGTAATAGGAGGGGGCTTGGAAGAGAATTGACAGGAGGGAAGGTGGGGGCTAGAAGGGAGCTGTAATAAAACATAGCTTTTTATACAATAACAGACTCCTCAGTGAAGCAAAGGGTTACTTTAATTGCAAGAATGGTTGCCCGCTTGACTGAGCAGACACATTAATCCTCTGTTTCACAGTTCTTTTATAGTACACTATGTCCTCTCCCTCTTCCAGCATGTCTATAACTCATTGGTTAATACTGTCTCACTCCACTTCTTGCACTTCCGCACCTGTGGCAGGCTACCTGTTACTAGCCACGTAGTCTCTCCTCCCAGGATGCAGATATACAACAAAGGGAGTCATAAAGTCATTGCATACTACACTATGTCCTCTCCCTCTTCCAGCATGTCTATAACTCATTGGTTAATACTGTCTCACTCCACTTCTTTGCACTTCCGCACCTGTGGCAGGCTACGTGTTACTAGCCACGTAGTCTCTCCTTCCAGGATGTAGGCATACAACAAAGGGAGTCAGAAAGTCATTACATACAAAATTATATTACAGAGTGGTAGATGAGTATAATACAAGAATTATATTACATTGTAAAAATAACATATCACATTTGTTTTTATCAAACCCCTCCCTCTTTCTTTTTAGAGTTTTCTTGTTACTTTTTACATTTATTCTACAGTTCCATAGGAAGCTTTTAATTTAGATAACATCCTTCCTGACTCTATCTCTTCCCCTTTATTGTCCATTAATAACATTGCACCCTTGTGCACTGGAGATGTTACAATCATTTGTTTAGTGCTTGCCGTTTCTATCAATCTTTGAGTTAGCCCTCCTATACACAGTATTATGCAACACCCCACCGTAATTAATACTCCAGTTACAACAAGTACAGAGATAAATATAGATACTACCACCCCTTTCCACTTCCCAAACCATGACCCCAACCATCCAGTGAGAGAGGTATCCGTACCTGAATTTTCTGCCAATTCCTCTGCCAAGGTAGTTCATCCTCGCAGGGCTTTAGTGATAGTGCCATCAGGGGCCGTGTTATTGGGGATGAACATACAACATTCCCCCCCCCCCCCAACATCACACACACACACCCTGTCTTTCAGCCGCCATCATATCTAAAATCATTCGGTTCTCCAAGGCCATTCTGCTAGTGGCATCCAATTGTTCCGCAATCCCCTTTATTGCATCCCGGGTATAATTGATAAGCCACTGTTGGTTATAATATATATAATTTATCCAATCTACATTTTTGTTTATCCTGATTACCCATAACAGGGATTCGAATCCAGCTGCAATCTGGTTTCTTGCTTTATACTCATCCGGAACTCCCCGAAGGACTCCTATTGCGTCTATATATATATATATATATATCCTGTCGTAAAATGAGGTTCCCAAGGTACTCCTCCTTTTCCTTTGTATTTGCCCCTTGTCCTGTTCTGTGAATGCCAAGGTGAAAAGAACTGCCAATTGAACCATTGCACATGTTCCCGGCCATAGGGTAGGCAATGTTGGTCTCAACGTCCGCCCTCCACAGTACCACCGCAGGTCTGCCTTAGGTATTACCAGGTTGGAGAAGTTCTTCTCTTCTCCTTCAATCCCTGTCAGGTTTAAGCTTAGAACACAGGTATTCAGTTCCCCCACTTCCCTCGTGTAGTTCATCCCCCGCCTGGTGAGACAGGCGGAGTGATTTCCAAACACTGCTGAAAATGTGAGGGGAACTTTTACCTCCTTCAAGTCTGTAGGGGGAAAGGGCAATTCAATGACTTGCAACTTTCATTTCCCCAAGCTGTTTTTTTCCTGATACAGAGATATGAGGCATCTTACTCCATTGGGATCTGTATCCCACCTCAAGGGTAAGGGTACAACCTGTGCAATGGGCCTCCCAGAGGCACATGTGCAGCAATTGCTACAGTTGAGACTTCCTATGGTATATTTAACCCATCCCACCCAGGCATTCACATCCCCATAACCCATTTCCACCTCTACAGTGTCCCTCAAATCTTTAATCTCCACTATCTTGACTGCTTTAGGGTCCTTATTAGGTTCAAAGAATGTGCTGGGGAGACCTGAGTCTGATTCTTGAGGGGTATTTTTATCCTCAATCTTCCCCACTAACATCTATACTAACATCTATACCTAGTCCATAGGTCCCATCCAGTAATGTACATTAAACAGGGACATTGGTAACTTGGATTTTTCTGAGCAATGGAGGGTTAAGTGACTTGCCCAAGGCCACAAGGAGTGCTAGTGGGAATTGAACACTGGTCACTTGGTTCCCAAGCCAGTGCTGTAACCATTAGGCTACTCCTCCACTCCACTTGGGGTTGCAATTTCCTGGGTTACATTGCTGAATTCCTCCATCCTTGGTGGTTCACCAAACTTGTGACCACCCATAACAAGGCATCCCATACACAAGTGTCTGGGCAGTCTCTGGACACATATACTTATGACTATTTCTCTACAACTTTTCGT
Source organism: Ichthyophis bannanicus (assembly GCA_033557465.1). NCBI lineage: Eukaryota > Metazoa > Chordata > Amphibia > Gymnophiona > Ichthyophiidae > Ichthyophis > Ichthyophis bannanicus. Next base: position 113,815,143 of record CM066031.1, read on the forward strand.
AGTAATCCTCATCATAACTTATCACTTGGCAGGCATCAAATTCTAGGCTCACTGGTCCCTTTCCCTTTGGTACGGTTACAGTAATATGTTAGGTTACACCCTTCCCCATCGTGTCTGTGTTTTTACTTGTTACTCAGTCCATCCCTTTCCCTGTCCTAGGTCCCATGTCATTCCCCTTAACAGAGAAAGTGATTCCCCCATCATAGCAACACCATCCACTTTTCTTTGTCCATGTTATAATTTTTATTAGTCCTTTTTAACCAATGCCTCTCCTGTTCTTATGTGTTTCCTTGTTATTTTCAGGCGCAGAAGGTCATTAGTTCCCTGGACCTTCCATTGTTCATCTGAAGGAGCTTTGAACGTACCTTTAATTTGTGTATAATGAGTCCAACCTTTTTCCGCAGTTCTTACAGCAGTCTCAGTACTCAGTAAGACCTGGAACGTGCTTTCCCAGTCTGGTTGCAATTTGGACTCCTTCCAGGATTTTATCAAGACCCACTGTCCTGGTTTGAGACCGTGAACTGCAAACTCCAATGAAGGTGTTTGTGCCAAAGTCCTTTATTCCTGAGAACAGATAAAGAAGAGGACAGCCCAAGTATATATTCTTTAAGAAACTTATCTTTAATTTCAAGCTGGGGAGGTTCCTTTAGTTGTCCTATGTAGGGTAATCCAAATAACATTTCGTAGGGGGACAATCCTAAATCCCAAATAAACACATGAAAAAGGGAATACTCTCGACCTGATATTCCTTAACTCCCAAAGCGCCACCGTATGCAACAACCTTACGATCACAAGCATACCATGGTCTGACCACCACCTCATTAACCTTACCTACATCTACCAGCATACTAGCATCAAAGAAAACAATCAACTCACCAGAAGATTTAAACCATTCAACAAAAAGGACTTCTTAACCCAAATATTACCTAAACTCCAAACAGACTCCTCCAAAATCGAAGACCTAATCAACAACTGGAACACTACAATCTCATCTGCATCATGTACAACGACAAACAGCACCAAAACCAGAGCTAGTGCAACAAGAGCCCACTGGTTCAAGACCCAACTCAGGAGAACCGAGAGAAAATGGAGAAAAACCAAAAATGAAACAGATAAAGCAAGATACATGAGTGAACTTGATACCTACCACACAGAAACAGATAATGCAAAAAGGACCTACCACTCAAAAATCATAAATACCTCACTAAACAGACCACGTGAGCTCTTTGAGATTATCAAGAAGCTAACAAAGGCATCTAGCCACTCTGACCAGCTCCCGAACATTCCACCGGAACAACTGGCATGCCAATATAAACAGCTCCAACAACCACAAAACCCAAAAGTGAATGCAATAACAACAACCTACCCTACTGCTAAGGACACTGACTGGAGCACATTCGAAACAGTCACCAAAGAAAAGATAGACTCCACTATCTCATGCCTCAGCACTGCCACCTCTCCATTAGATCCCTGCCCTGTGGAATGGATAAAGAAAACTAAAGAAGACATAAGCACAGCCCTAACTCACATAGTCAACAAATCTCTCAAGCAAGGACACATGCCAGATATCCTCAAAACCTCCATCATCTGCCCAACCCTTAAGAAATACAACCTGGACCACCTCAACCCCGCCTCCTTCAGACCTATAGCAAGTCTCCCATTCACCACCAAAGTCATTGAGAAGATAATTCAACAACATCTCCAAGACCACCTGGATACTAGCAACATCCTGGACCAACAACAACACGGATTCCACCCATTGCACGGAGTTGAGACCCTCATGATATCACTAACAAACACCCTACTCAAAGGTACGCAGGCCAAACACTCTGGGATATGCCATGGTCTTTCTAGACATATCAGCAGCTTTCGATACCATCTCCCGTCACACCCTCCTACACAGACTACAGGAGATTGGCGTCAAGGACATTGTGCTACAATGGTTCTGCTCCTACCTGACCAATAGACAACAACTGATCCGCATAAGCATAGCAACCTCCCCCCCCCTTTCAACAACACCAAGGAGTGTCCCAAGGCTCCATACTATCCGCCATGCTCTTCAATATCTACCTGCAGCCACTCTGCTCAATAATACGCGCTCACAACATCAACTATCATATCTGCGCAGGCGATATAATGCTTTATGGACCCATCACAACCACTAACTCAACAAACAGTCACCTATCAGACTGCTTCACTGATGTCTCCAGCTGGCTACAGGAAAACAACCTATCCATCAACATAAAAAAAAACAGAAGCCCTTATTGTGACCAAGGACCCAAACTTCACCCCACCGCCACACCTCACCTTGGGAACCACCCAAATACTAGTTCAACCCCACATAACATATTTGGGAATCATCATTGATCAAGCGCTTACATTTAAACAACAGATTAAAAAGACTTCTAGAACAATATTCCACAAGACAAAGACAGTACAACGGCTCAGACCACTCATCGACCCACAGGACTTCAGAACAGTCATGCAGACTATGACGCTCCCCCACCTGGACTACTACAATGCAATTTATCCCGGACTACCCGCCACCCACACCAACCCTCTCCAGACCACCTTAAACACCACCACAAGGATCATCCAGAGGGCGAAAAAACATGACCACATCACCCCAGTCCTCAGAGAACTTCACATCCTCCCCCTCAAAGCAAGGATTAAATACAAATATCTCCTACTTATCCACAAAGCCCTTCATCAAACGCAGACTTCCCAACTCCGGATGCTGCTTCCTCAGCCTACCCTCAACAGGCCATCCAGACAGACCACCAGCAACACTCTCACTATCCCCCACGAACTAAGTTCAACCAACAAACCTGTAAGAGATCTTTCGAACTGTATGCACCCTCCCTCTGGAACTCCCTCCCACACCAGATCTGAAACAACAGAGACCTCTCCACATTCCGGAAACAGTTAAAAAACATCCTGTTTCATGAATATCTCGGATCTGAAACAGACATCTCTCATTGACTGCGCGCCCAGTTCCCCCGACCTGACTGCCCTGCTACCAATTAAGAGACGTCAACTGTATAGTACTGTTACCCCTTGTTTGGATCTCCACTGTTGGCCCCCCGGTGATGGCCCCCCTCCCCGAATTGATTATTGTCCCCCCCCCTGTTGCCTAATCGCTTTGACCCAGTGAAAAGTGGGATATAAATGCAGCTAAATAAATAAATAAAATAAATCTTTCTGAGGGGCTGTTCGGATTCTTAACAATGCTAAGGGCAAACACTTAGTCTAGGGTAATTTTGTTTCTAACATCAATTTGGCTAGCTGCTTCTTTATAGTCTGATTCATGCGTTCCACTCTCCCTGAGGAGGGTGGATGCCATGGAGTATGGAAATCCCAGGATACTCCCAGGGTTTCCATTATGTTTTGCAATACCTTGGCTGTGAAGTGACTTCCCTGGTCCGAGTCAATATGACCTATCATTCCATATCTTGGAATGATTTGTTCCAAGACTATTTTTGCTACTCCTATTGCTTTGAATATTTAAAGTCATTAAAATTGAAGAAATTTCTACGAGATAAAGGAGATTATGAAATAGGACATGTTTATTATTGGATGTATGAAAAGGAGGCTTCTAAACAGAAACGTGTTACCTTTGAGGCCTCCTCTGATGACACTGATGATAGTTCATCTTCTATAGAGCGATGACAGCGACCCAGTAAAGGAGATAGAGGTGCTCAGGGCTTTCGTCGTAACTTTCAGGATTTTCGGGGAGGTCGGGGGCGACGATCCAGAGGAGCATATCAAGACAACGAATGGGAACCTCCCAATACTCGGTCACGCTCCCGGCAACACCATCCCCCTCCTTAGTAGTGAATTTAACTGGGCGGGCATTATCTTCATCTCAAGAACATCTTCTTAATTATGGGCTATCATTTGTACCGACAGCGAGATATGATCCTTTTACTATGCGGGTAAACCTCTATAGGTTTTTTCGTAAGTTAAACATTATGAAATACTTTCAAAATCGACCCACGATGGATGATGGATCAGTGGTTAAATCTGCATCTCGATGGTTACCTCCAGGGGCGACTGCTGATGCAATTGTGTCTACTTTTCAAGCGTTAGTAATGCGTGATGTTGAGAAATTGGAACAGATTCCTTTAAAGCGTTTTTCCAATTTAAACAAAGATGATTGGAAAGCTTTGGGAGAGTTGTCATCTGATCCCACATTGGTGGTTCGAAGAGCAGACAAAGGAGGAGCGCTAGTGTTGATGGATTCTCAGATTTATACCCAACAATTATATGCACATGTTCAAGATCCTTCTGTTTACAAATTGTTGGATGCTGACCCTACTGATGAATTACAAAAGCGCATTCGCTCTATTGTGGAGGATGCGTTTAAACATGGTTGGATTACTTTAAAAGAGAATAAATTTCTGGTAGCACTTCACCCTATAGTTCCTACATTATATCTAGCACCTAAAATCCATAAATCTATGTTGTCTCCCCCAGGAAGACCTATCGTCTCCTGTTGGAATTCAGTTCTTGAACCACTCTCTATCTTCTGTGATGTTTTTTTGAAAAAAGAAGCAAAAATGGTACCATCATTTTTAAAAGATTCGACACATTTTTTACAGATTATTTCAGATTTCACCATTCCGAAGGGAGCCTTGCTGGTGACTTTGGATGTAACTGCCCTTTATACTAACATCGATCAGATTGAAGCTTTGACATTGTTGGAGAATTCGTTTATTTTTGCTCCTGCTTGGCTTCCAAAATCATTTTTGTTGGATTTGGTGCATTTGGTGCTGACTCGAAATTACTTTTTGGTCGATGGTAACTTTTACCAGCAGATATCCGGTATCGCTATGGGGGCCACACTGGCACCATCTTTAGCCAATCTTTATATGGGGGAAATGGAGGAGGTTTTTATTAAGCAATCCACTTTATACCAACATGTGTTACTTTGGAAGAGGTTTTTGGATGACATTTTCTTATTTGGATGTCTGATCTGCCTTCTCTTCATAATTTTATTGCCTGGTTGAATCTGTTGAAATCCAACATCACATTCACTGAGCATATAGCAGCGGATAAAATTGAATTTTTAGATATATTGATATCTGTGGAGGACGATAAATTAGTGTCCTCATTATATCGGAAACCGGTTCAACGAAACAGTTTGCTTCACTATTGCAGTTATCATCCAGACCCTCTCAAACGTGGCCTGCCTTTTGGCCAATTTTTACGACTTCGCAGATTATGTCATTCAGTATTAGAGTTTAAAAATCATGCCTTTGAATTAACACATCGACTGTTGGATCGCGGGTACCCATTGCAAGTGGTTTCTCGAGCCTATCGACGTGCACGATATACCCATTAGATCCCCAGTATTCGTCTTCAGCATCACCACCTGTTGAATTTGTAGTGGGAGTGTTACCGTTTACGGAACGTAGTTCAGATATTGTACACATTTTACGTTCTCATTGGCCTATGCTGAGTTTACATGATTGCTTCAATAAACCCTTATGGCTGGCGTTTTCACGTGGTTCGAACTTGGACAATAAATTGGTAAAGACATCAATGTCTTTGGACAGACCTATTTCAGCGGGTCATGATGGTGGCCATTATTCCTGTCAAAACTGCATTTATTGTGAAAGCACTATTACAGGTCCTGGTTGGCAACATCCTGCTACTCATTGGGAATATGTACGATGTTGGAAAATGACATGTTCTACCTCCTTTGTGGTATATTTTTTAAGATGTCCCTGCGGGCTCTTATATGTGGGTCGCACTACTCGAACCATGCGCAAACGTTTAGCTGAACATGCTTCAAGAATTAGGAATAAGGTTTTGACGGCTCCAATGATGGAGCATTGTGATTCTCTGGCTCATTGTTTTGATGAGTTGGCTTGGACAGTCATCGATCATGTACCCTTTGATCCACGGGGGGGAGACCGTGAACTGAAATTGCAGAGATTGGAACAACACTGGATTTTTGAATTGAATTCTATTCATCCTCATGGTCTGAATCGGGAAATTGAGTGGAATACTATCTTGTGACGTCAGCTGTAGAGTTTTTTGCCTGACCAAAGTTTTAGACCAATAGCAGTGTGGATACCCCTGGTAGTGGGACTGTCCCACTTCTGATTGGTTGCTCCCCTGTTTAAAGCTCAGGCATTTTGCTATGCCATTGAATGAGGAATACCCATGACCGCGGAGACGGCGTTTTTTCGTTGCATGAATGAGAAGATCAGAGCACTTGAAACAGGGTTTTACCCGAAACGTGCACGTCGTGCAACTTCATAGTTAGCAACTCAGAAGAAAACAAGAAATGTTACTGTTTGATATTCATCAAAGATAAGTGACTGTTTTATTGCAACACTATTGGGGTGAGAAATAAAATAAAATAAAAGAAGTTTGCCGTCTGGTGAGGGTTGGTTATGCTGCTCCAGCCCTCCCTCGGCAGACTCCGACAAAAGAATATATAGTATGATTAATGGGTTGTACATATTGATGGCTACATGATAGATACTCCTATTGCTGTGGCAGCTACCATGGGATATGCCTCCACCCATCCCGTCAAATGGTCCACTATTACCAAAAGGTACTTCACCCGCCCAACCAGGGGCAACTCAGTGAAATCAACCTGTATACTTTAGAATGGATGAAGACCAGGGTCTTTGCCTCCCTGCGGCTGTTTTCTAAGGACCTTCTTGTTTATTTTCTTACAGGTTATACACCTCTCATGCTCTTGCTTGGCTACTGTGCATATTCCCATATACCCATAGTGCCTTAGAACCATTGCCTGTACACCCCAATGACTCCCTTGATGTAGATTGGCCATAATTTATCTCATTATTTGTTTGTTTAACATCTGCCTGACATCAGGTCAAACCCATTTTCCCCCTTTCAGTTTCTACTGCCCCTGTATCTTTTGGTTTTCATTTTTCCCTTTCAGTAAATATGGGATTTGTTGCCTGACTCACTATTTCTGGGGTTAAATTGTATATAGGGTTAAGTCTTCCTCTAAGGCAGCTTCCTTAGCAGTTTCATCTGCTAATCTATTTCCTCTGGCTTCAAAAGAATTCCCTGCTTAATGACCGTTTACATGCACCACTGCTATTTCTTGTGGCAGCAGCAAATTCTTTTACACTTGCTGAATTAATCTTTTCACTGTTACATATATGTTAAGGATTTTACATAACCACCCTTCATCCATGCCAGATTTCAGCCAGAAGACTGCAGCTGGCTTTATGCTTTTTTTTGTCCATGTAAAACAGCAATTCTTAAAATGCTTCTTTGCTTTATCCTTATTCTTCGTGTGTTCATTACTCTGCCATTTACTTCAACATCCTCTGGAGGACTGGAGGAATGTCCTCGGGGTCTGCACTGCAAACACCGTCCTTACTCGAGTTTCCTTTAGAATTCCTAATCCCATCGAGAATCCTTTCACCAATGTGCTTTTTACTTTGTTTCTCTCTGGCCGCACTCCTCACGGATGTGTCGGAACCACGGATTGAGACTCCGCACTCACTTCGTGTCTAGGACACATCTCATACACACAACAATCTGTCTCAATACCCAATCACCAAGGTTGTTTCTTACCTTGGTCCATGCATGGAGTTACCTGGTTGAGGTGTTTGTGCCTGCTTAATACCTGGTCTGCTTCACTGAGTCTGTATTGACTTTTCCTTCATGGTCTCAGGATTTTGCTGTCAGTATGCTGTCGGAGCCCCCCATCATCGATACACGAGGCCGTTGAATTCAATGGGATGTGTCTCCCCATCCTCGGCGGCAGTGGTCTCCTCCAGCGATGACGCAATCCCGGACGAGCCCCCAATCTGTAATAAAACATAACTTTTTACACAATAACAGACTCCTCGGTGAAGCAAAGGATTACTTTAATTATATTCTTGCAAGAATAGTTGCCCGCTTGACTGAGCAGACACATTTATCCTTTGTTTCACAGTTCTTTTATAGCACACTATGTCCTCTCCCTCTTCCAGCATGTCTGTAACTCATTGGTTAATATTTTCTCACTCCATGTCTTGCACTTCCGCACCTGTGGCAGGCTATGTGTTACTAGCCACGTAGCCTGTTCTTCCAGGATGCAGACATACAACAAAGGGAGTCAGAAAGTTATTACATACAAAATTATATTACAGAGTGGTAGATGAGTGGAATATAAGAATTATATTACATTGTAAAAATAACATATCACATTTGTTTATATCAGAGCTCACATGGGGGGTTGGAAGGGAGCGGAAAAGAGGGGGAGGAGGAGGCTAGAGGGAAGATGGGGGCTTGAAGGGAGCTGACACCCAGGGATGGCATTGGAAGGCAGATGGACAGAGGAGAGGGTGACTGGAAGGGAACTGACATGGGAGGAAGCACTGGGACTGGAAGTTGACTGATACCTAGGATGGTATTTGGAGTAGAAGGGGATGGACAATGGAGAAGGAGGGGGACTAAAAGGTAATAGACACCAGTGGCGGTGCTGGGAATGCAAGAGGGTTGACACTGGAAGATACTGAGAGGGGAGGCTGTAAAGGGAGCTGATACTGGGGAGGGTTACTGGGACTGGAAAGAGGCTGATGGAAGAAAATGAAGAAAGCAAAAGGAGAGACAAAAAATGGCAGATGGACTATAGACCATAGAAAAAGAGCTAAGAGAAGACAGAGGAAAACAGAAACTTCAGATCAGGACCAGCATGATCAGACAACAAAGGTAGAAAAAATAATATTATTTTCAATTTAGTGATTGGACTTTGCACTATCTTTATATTTCAAATAATATTGGGAACTGCATCTCTTATCTGGTGTGGCTCCGCATGCGGAGTCTGACTTCTTGGGGTTTCATTTTAATTTTTGTCTATATATTTTAATTTTTACTTTAGGTTGTAGTCATTTATTCTGTAGTTGGTGCGGGTCTGTGTTCTGAATGTGTGACCAAGGCCAGGTGTTCTGTTAACATGGAGTTTGTATGTAGGAATCTGTACTGTAGTAATTTGATTTATACAGCTTTTCAAATAGATGTATGGATGTTTTGGGGCCCATTGCAGTATTTGTAGTGCAGCCAACATTAAGAATGATGAAGGAGGGGCACCGATTTATAGGTTGTAAGTGGCGCTAGAAACCCTAACATTGGCCCTGGAAGAGTAGAGGCCTTTGGATTTGGTGAGGAATAAGTTGCTGGAGACTTTGGCAAGAGCTATTTCTGTAGAATGTAGAGAATGAAAGCCAGATTGCAGTGAGTCCAGAGGGTCTTGAGAGGAAAGAAAGTCAAGACAGCAGCAGTGAACCGCTCATTCAAGTAGTTTTGAAGCAAAGGGGAGGAGAGAGATAGGTTGATAATTGGAAGGACAGGTAGGTTCTAGTGAAGGCTTTTTGAGGAGAGGTGTAACCACAGCATCTTTGAAGGCCACAGGAACAGTTGCAGTGGAAAACGATAGGTTAAGGATATGACAGATGAAAGGTATGAAGTGGAAGAGATAGAGCTTAGTAGATGGGCGGGGGTAAGATCAAAGGAGCGGGTAGTCAGTTTGGAGAAGGAGAGAAGATTTGCAGTTTCCTTCTCAGTGATTTCAGAAAAGGAAGAAAGGGTGATCGAAGATGAGGGAAGTGGTAGTGGGCCTCAAACGCTGGTATTTTTGTCCCCAAGCCATTGCCATGGCTATCACACCATATCTCCAAGCAGGGACCTGATATTTGCAGGGTGAACATGTCTGACCCGCTGCAATGGGCGGCAGCAGAACCAATAAAGCCATGCTCTCAGAAGACCATGATGGGGAATAGCATGTTTGCCGACCCAAAGTGTGGCCAGAACGCATAAAAAAGTAGAAGGATGAGTGTCTGCAAGTCACAGCAGAGCCAGGACTGTTACAGGCATGGAAATGACCTGAGTAGCACACAGGTACAAAATGAACAAGTGGGAATAGAACCCTTGCCTCCTTTGTATGGGGGTGGGGGGGAAGCATTACACTAACCGGTAGGCTACACCTCCACACCTTGCTACATAGCAATGTTTGGATTCAAAGAGCCTCTAGGTCTCTGCATAAACTGTCTGCTGTGTGCACCAGTATAGGTTAGTCTCCCCAGTACCCATGAAGCACTGCACATGCTGAACAGCAGTATGCAGCTGATCACCAAATGGAGACTGCACTGATCCATCACCTCAGCTCAGTAAGACGTACTGACAGTGTGTGCTACTTGCACATAACAGCTACAAACCACGCCACTGAGCAGTTTTAGCAGTCACCCTGAGGGTGAGGATGGGCGCCCAGCACTTGGTCCCCAGCTGGGATCTCTGCCTTGGGTTCCAGGTCTCTAAGACCACCCCATGTGACACATCATGCAGCAGCAGCAGCAGCAGCAGCAGCAGCAGCAGCAGCAGCAGCAGCAGCAGCAGCAGCAGATGATGATGATGATGATCATCATCACAGATGGTAATGTGGATGGAAGAATGTCCTTATGAGGAGAGGCTAAAAAGGTTAGGGCTCTTCAACCTGGAGAAGAGACAATGATAGAAGTCTATAAATTACTGAGTGGAGTGGAACAGGTAAATGTAGCTTGATTGTTTATGCCATCAAAATGTGGGAAGACTAGGGGACAGGCAATGACACTACAGTGTAACCCATTTAAGACTAATAAGAGAATATCGTTTGTCACTCAACACGTAAGCAAACTCTGGAATTCATTACCAGAGGATGTAGTAAACGCTGTTCTTGTCGCTGGGTTTAAAAAAAGGTTTGGACAGGTTCCTGGAGGAAAGGTCAATAAACCATTATTCAAGGAGACCCAGAAAATCCACTGCTTGCCCCAATACAGGCATTGTGGAACCTGTGTATATTTTGGGGAAACTGCTAGGTACTTGTGACCTAGATTGGCCACTGTTGGACACAGGATACTGGGCTTGATGGACCTTGGTCTGACCCAGTATGGCATATCTTAGGATCTTATGTTCTTATGTGCCACCTGGGCAGCTGCCTGGTCTGCCTGTACACTAGTAACCCCCACTGCATGACCCATGTGCCACCTCATTTGCCCAATTTGCATCATCAACATAGTGCCCTTTCATACTTGGGCACCCTGCTATTGCTGCTAATGGAGCACTACTATCACTGTCTGGGGCTCCCTGTCAGCAGATCACATTGCAGATGTTTAAAATGTTTTAAATATGCTCTCTCTCCTCTAAATACACCCTTTACGCAAGGTTTTACTTTGCGTTAGGGTTTCCAGCATTAAAGGGCTTTTAAGCACATTGCGCAACAGGTGTTAAGGGAGCACCTGCTGTTAACACCCACTCTTTGCCCCATTAATGCCCACTCTCCGCCTACTGTGCTTTTAACGCTGCTGGAGCCTTTAACACCCATTAAAGCAGCTTTTTTTGTTGTGTTAAGGGCGCAAATAGTTGTAATATATCTTCCTAATTTATCAATATGTCTTTCATTTCTTCCAATGCATCACCTTTAAATACCATTGCAGACATGGATAACCTCCCTGCATCTTCTTCAGTAAAGACCAAAGCAAAGCATTGAGTCTCTCCACTATCGCCTTGTCCTTCCTTAGCACCCGTTTTACTCCTCTATTATCTAATGGTCCAACTGATTCTCTCACAGGTTTTTTTGCTATAAATGTATTTGGCAATGCAATAATAATGTAAGTTTTCATTTGTCCTAATATTGATTGGGTAAATGTCTCATTGTAACATGCTAGGGAGTTAACATTTCTAGATGACGTAAATGACTACTTCATGGAGCAATCGGTCCAAGAACTGACCAGATGGAAAACCACTTTAGATGTAGTCCTTACTGGTACAGAGAACCTGGTGCAGGCAGGGGCGGCCCAAGGGGGGTGCGGGGCCAAGTGCGGAGACTCAGTGCGGGGCCTCATTTGCATAAGTGGTCTTATTTGCATAAATATTTGCATAATGTTACCATTCACTAACTTTTAGTAAACATGTCTCTTAATGAGTGTATGGATAAAGAAAGACTAAAAGATTTCTACATTACTATAATCCAGTGCCAACCGCCAGGCACATTAGGAACTACTACAAACGCTGCCCATTTAGAACCCATAGCAAACCCGCTGTATCCTGACAGCATTACCAGGACTCACAAAGCACCAGACCCTACCTATCAAAAGGAAACACTGCAAATATTAAACCAGTACATTTCAGAGAATACTGGGGAAAGAGAACAAGTGGCAATGTCAAATAGGAATTACATAAACAGAATACCTCAGCTCAGTTACACATGCAGAACATAGACCATCACCAAACAAGGAATCGCAATTTAGAAACAGGAAGGCAATAATTAAACTGGGAACCCCAAAAGCCAAACTTGGAATGTACAACAACACTGTAGAAATAAAACTATAAATCAATTTCCTCTTGTACCAAACAAAGCGCAGACGTTAATGATGCACATTTCCCAGAGCTTTCATATTCCAGTTAATAAATTCAAAATAAAGAGATATCTTTCTACCTTTTGTGCATTTTTTTTCAGTTGCAATTGCTCCAGCCACTTTCTTCTGGTTTCTTCATGTTTTCTGCTAACTCTCCATCGTCTGCTGTCCATTTGTCCTTTCTTCTCTCTTCTAGTTTTCTTTCCATCCTCTCTCTCTACATCTGCTTTAACATACTAATCTTTCTCCTTTTGCTCTTTCCTCATTCTTATTTCATCCACACAAATTTTACCCCTCCATCCTCAATCCCCACTTACTCTCCCAATACCCGGCCAATTGTAGATTTTTCATCCCTCCCACACAAAATATTTTTCCCCCTCTCCATTTTACTCTCCCAGCCCCATCCCATTCTAATCCTCCCCCAACATCAGCTCCCTTCTAGTTCCAGTCTCACCCAGCATCCATTCCCTTCTAGTCCCTGCATCAGCCCATTTCCAGTCCTAGCCCCCCATCAACCCATTTCCAGTCCTAGCTCCCCCATCCATGTGCAGTCTGAGTCCCTTCATCAGCTCATTTCCAATCCTAGCCCCCCATCAGCCCATTTCTAGTCATTTCCTAGCCCCACCATCAGCCCATGTCAAATCCTAGCTCCCCTCCACTCAGCCCAATTCCAGTCCAAGCCCCGCCATGAGCCTACTTCCAGTTCTAGCCCCTCCATGAGTCCATTTCAATTCAAGCCCCCACCACAGCCCATTTCCAATCTTAGCTCCCCCCCAACAGCCCATTTCCAGTCCTATCCTAGCTGCTCCCTCAGCCCATTTTCAATCCTAGCTCCCTTCCCTCACAGCCCATTTCCATTCCAAGCTCCCTCCCCATCAGCTATTTGCAGTTCAAGCCTCCCCGTCCACTCAGTCCATTTCCAGTCATAGCAATCCCCCAACCCATTACCAGTCCTAGCCCCCCATCAACCCATTTTCAGTTTAAGCCCCCCCTATAACCCATTACCAGTCCTAACCCCCCATCAGCCCACTTCCAGTCTTAACCCCATCAGCCCATTTCCAGTCAGCCCCCCATAGCCTATTGCCAGTCCTAACCCCCCCATCAGCCCACAGCCCATTACCAGTCCTAACCACATCAGCCCACCTCAAGTCCTAACCCCTCCCCATCAGCCCATTTCCTGTCCTAGCGCCCCCAGAGCCCATTAGCAGTCCTAACCCCCCCATAGCCCATTAGCAATCCTAACCCCCCATCACCCTATTTCAAGACAGCCCCCATCAGCCCACAGCCCATTACCAGTCTTAACCACCCCTCCCCCAGCCCATTTCCAGTCCTAACCCCCCATCACCCCATTTCCAGTCAGCCTCCATCAACCCCCAGCCCATTACCAGTCTTAACCCCCCCTAGCCCATTTCCAGTCCTAACCCCCCCAGCCCATTTCCAGTCCTAACCCCCCCCCCACCCCATTTCCAGTCAGCCTCCATCAGCCCCAGTCCATTAGCAGTCTTAACCCCCCCCTAGCCCATTTCCAGTCCTAACCCCCCCCAGCCCATTTCCAGTCATAACCCCCCCTAGCCCATTTCCAGTCCTAACCCCCCCTCACCCCATTTCCAGTCAGCCTCCATCAGCCCCAGCCCATTTCCAGTCCTAACCCCCCCCCTAGCACACCCAGCACATTTCCAGTCCTAACCCCCCCAGCACATTTCCAGTCCTACCCCCCCCCCCCCAGCACATTTCCAGTCCTAACCCCCCATCACCCCATTTCCAGACAGCCTCCATCAGACCTCCCAGCCCATTACCAGTCTTAACCCCCCCCCCTTCCCTTCCCTTCCGGCAAATTAAAAAAAAACAACAACCTGGCTCTAGCTGCTGCCGCTGCCGCGTCCGTCGCAGCAGCGGCAGAATGGAGTGTCCTGCGGGGCCCCCTCTCCTCGTTGAGCCCTCTGCAAGGGCTTTCAGATTCGCGAAGGGAGAGTGCTCCCTCGCGTCTCTGTAAAGCCCGCAGGGGCTAATGGGAAATTTCCCATCTGCCCCTTTAGACGCGAGGGGCTGATGGGAAATTTCCCATTAGCCCCTGCGGGCTTTACAGAGACGCGAGGGAGCACTCTCCCTTCGCGAATCTGAAAGCCCTTGCAGAGGGCTCAACGAGGAGAGGGGGCCCCGCGGGACACTCCATTCTGCCGCTGCTGCGACGGACGCGGCAGCGGCAGCAGCCAGAGACAGGTTTTTTTTTAAATGTAATTTAAAAAAAAAAAAAGCAGAATGTTCTTTGCGCGGGGCCCCCTGAAACGCGGGGACCTGTGCAAAAAACATTCTTGCTCAATGGACGGGCCGGCCCTGGGTGCAGGCATAATAGTGGCGGAGTGCTAGGTGATAGTGATCACAATGTCGTTAATGAAAGAAAGGCGCTAAAAAAACCTCTACAGTTATACCATTTAATTTTAAAAAAGGAGACTCTCATGTAATAAGAAAATTAGTTAGAAAAAAACTAAAAGGAGTGGTTGCTAGGGTCAAAATTTTGAATGGAACATGGAATTCTTTAAGAAGATCTTTTTGGTAGCCCAGATAAAATATAGTCTATACATTAAAAAAGATCAAAAGAAGGCCAAACAATAGTCATCATGGTTTAATGCCGGGGATGGGGTGTGGGGAGGAAGCAGCACCATCCTTGGCAGGAACACTCTAAGATAATCACTGGACAACAAATTTGTTCAAAAGTTTTGCTTCCTGAAAAAGTTTGGGTGATTATGCCAGACATCTTCAAGCTGAACACAAATATATTTTCAGGTTGTATTTATTTATTTATTTTATTTTTGAGTTTTCTATCATGTAATCAGGGCAGTTTACATTATGAACAACGGTTTTACAATCAAACATATTTAACCTTTACATGTAACAAGTGAGGGTCCATTTAACAATCACAGATCTACATAAGATTAGGTTTTAACTCTTTAAAACGTATTTACAATTGAGTGTGTAATATTGGAATTCTGATGATATTTCAATTTATTTTCTTTGTTTATTGCTTAGTGTACTATGATAAGGGACGGAGTGGCGCTTGTGGGAGGTGAGATTATTTCTGGTATTCATGTTGGTTCTGTGTTATTATATTGTTCGTTGTCTCTGAAATGCTCAGTAAAGAGGAATGTTTTGAGCTGTTTTCGGAAAGTGGCTAGGTTGGAAATTTCTCTTATTCTATCTGGGAAGGTATTCCATATGGATGGTGTTAAATATTCAAAAGCTCTACTGCTAGTTTGTTTTTTAGTTTTGTGGTAGTCAGATGGCATTATTAGTGTATTTGTCATTTTTCCTCTGCGTTGGAGGTCATTAGGTGTAGTCTTGATTAACTGAGTTAGGGTTATGGGTGCCAAAATGTTATATATCTTTAAAAGTAATCATTATTGATAGATTAACTGTATTGTGTAGGAATTTGGAGAAATATGATATTAAATTTTGACTGAATTTAGCATGTTTAATCGCACAGTGATGCTGACATATTGCACTAGTTCACCTGAACTAAAAATATTTTGCTCTTGATTTTCATTTGTACTCAGGATCTGATGCTTCTCATCTCAGTGTCCAGCAATAGCGGCCAACATTGATGGGTTCCAATTGCCCTGATACCGCTTTTATATCGTCACAATGTTCTGGTGAAACCTTTCACCATGTTCGTCACTGACTGTACCAAGATTAGCAGGGAAGAAGTCCAAATGTGAATACAGAAAATGAATCTTTAGTGACATGTTGCACTTCATGGTTTAGTGTGCTTCAATACCTTCCATGTGATTTTCTCAGGCCCCACTAGCAGCTCTTCACACCATGAGCTGATGTGTTTGACTTGTGGACCCCAAAAAAATGCCTTCCCTAATCTTTGCATTAGTTATTCTTGGCACAATCTATCTCAAATATTGAAATCCTTCACCTTTCTTGTTCATCGCTTTCACAAATTTTTTTATCAGTCTGAGTTTTATATGAAGAGGAGGCAGAAATATCTTATTTGCGCCGACAAGTGGTTCATGTGCCACATTTTTCTGCCCTGGAACCAAACGCTTATGGAGTGGCCAGTTCTTTATAATGTAATGAGACTCTCTAGCATGGGAGTCCCATTAGCAAATGAAACAGCAGTACTTGGTATCCTGAGCTGCATTCCTAGTAGAAGTGCCACTACTTTCAGATCACCATAGATGTTCTAATTGTTGTAGGTGAACTGTATGTGTTTCAACAACAGTTCCATGTTTTCGTAGGTTTCTTTCATGTGCACTGTATAGGCAATAGGTATTGAAAGGTGAACTTTGTCATTGTGTAATAAGGCAGCTTTCAGGCTTAACAGTGATGAATCGATAAAAAGGCGCCATTGTTATGGGTCACACTCACAACCCAAAGCCATGAACAACCCATCAATGTCAGTGCAGAAAGAGAGGTTGTCAACCTGCGTGAAGAAATTTTTCATATCTTCTTGGTGGGTCCAAAAGACATACCTAGGAACAGCAAACCCCATCCTTGCAATCTTGAACAAAGTAGTTCAGCTTTTGTTTTTGACAAACTTAAGTTCCACACAGTCAATTCTGACAGTGTTATCAGATGAGGCACACTGGACATAAACGGTTCAAAATCTGGATCCATGTTGTTTTCCATGTCTGGCTCGTGTATTGTGGCATCTTCATCTGCCTCATCTAGGTTCCATGTCTCTGGTGGCTTCGGTACTGGCATACTGTCATCATGCGGCACTGATCTCATGGCTGAAAGCAGACTAGGGTATTCAGTAGATTTCTTATTTTTAGCAGAGAAGCTGGATACATTGCTCAGACAGAAGTAATGGTTCGTCATGTGAGCCTTCTGTTCTCGCTATATTAACTGCATCCCTTAGAGCTCCAAGACACCCCCATACCATCCACATTCCCAGACAAACTTATAGCATACCAACAACACACCAAGTTGAAACTCAAACTCATGACGTGGATTGTGTTTTCTATGCATCCTCTTTGATTTTGTTTCCATGTAGTAAGTTTTGTAAATAGTTACCCCTGTTATCCAAGTTTTTTGTTCCCTGTTATCTGTAAACTCATACATGTTATTTGTACTGAGCATTTTGTTCCATGTAAACCGCGCTGATGCCGAATAGTGCGGTATATAAGAGAATGTAAATAAATAAATAAATAAATATATCATTGGGGCTGCAAATGGCATTGACTTCTGAGTACCTCCGAGCCAAGCTCTGAGATGGACAGCAAATGTTGCACAGCAAATGTGAGAAGCCCAGGATTTGCCTTGATCACCCACTTTACAACTAAAGTAGAGCTCTTATGCTTTCATAATAAGTGCAGTCATGCTACGTCTTTGAGGCTTAAGCGTATGCTCACCACAAATGTAACAGAATATATTGTGGCTGTTGCAACATTAAGACATTTCTGCTGTAACAAATCATCATTCAGATGAGAAGCTTACATGTAAATGCTATTGTTAAGTACACAAACTGATATCAATGTCATGAATAGCAACTGTATATGAAAGCTGCTTTTATAGCCTGTACTGCCAGCATCCATCCTGACTAATGTCACGCCCCCTTTCTCAGTGTATAGGCGGTTGCCTGGAAGAGTGGGAAATGTGCCAGATTATCCTTGTAAGTGCTGAAGCTTGGGATATCCGTGTAGTTGTGGCCCAAACGAAGACAGCCAAGGTTTTGTGTGATAACAAAAAACTTTATTTGTTGCACAGGATTCTGTCATCTACCATCCCCTAACCAGAAACAAAAAGGTGGATACTTCTTATGCCAAAATAAAGTCCAAAGGTGATAAAGTCCAACCTGATCCTTCTCAGGGTTTGTCAATTATATACAAGGTTAATTCAACTTCTCTTCACTTATGAACAGCTTTAGTTGCAGCTAATCACTTCCATAGCGTTCACAATTCACAGCTGCTTAAAGACGTTGTGTTTCACTCCAGCAGAACGCTGCTTCTCTCCGTGCAAACTCAATAGCATGAAATAACTTCTCAGCACTTATCATATACATTAATATCAACAGCTTCACTCTTGGCAACACAAAGCACAGTCTGCCTCCATTTCAGAATAAGAGCTATCTGATTTAGTTGAACCCAACTGCATTGATTCAACATCAGAGTCAGACGTCTTATGATTCAATTCAGGGTACTGCAGACCAGCAGGCTTCCATTGTTCCAAATGGTGTCTAAGCTGTTTCCATTTACTATTCCTTTCCCTCCGTGGTATCTGAATGTAGCTAGAATCAGCAGCCTCCTTTAAAGTAGTGTTAAAGGAATTCCACTGGCTTAATCTTCTTCTAGTGGGTCTGGGTTGCAAAGGTTGGTAAAAAGGCAAGTCTCTGTCTTTGCACTGCTCTCGTATCACTGGCTTAGCAGGGGATAGCTTTAGCTTCTGTCGGCATAGCCTACCATCAGCTGATGAGTTAAGAACAGCTGGGCTAGTTTCTAAGCTCCTGCTAGTATCAGGCTTCCTGCACTTGGAACGCTTAGGCAGCTTATCATACAGAACTTTATACTTGCTCAAACTCTCACCTTTGTTCACAGCTTCTAGGGAAGACTCTAGGGAAGTAATGCTATCTCTTCTGGGTAAGGGTTCCAGCCTCTCCCTGTGAGAATAAAAGTAGCTTCCCACCTGCTTCTCCTGGCTGTCTGGTTTGTGGTGACCTCTCTCTCCCAGAGGAAGCTTTCTCCACTGCTTTCTCAGAGACTTCCATGTCTCAAAGCAGTCTGGATGGCAACTCTCCAAGCACCGTGTGCTAGCCTGGCAATGACTGCTCCTTCCTTTGCTTCTCTCTGCAACTTGGTCAAAGTCAGGTCCTGAGTCTCCTGCCTGAACACTTCCTGTTCTCCCAGGCACTCCTCCTGCTCCCACACGAACTCTCTTCCTTCCAAGATCAGTGTTACTCTGCCTTGAGCTTTCACCTGAACTGGAACTGGAACTTCTCCTCAGACTCCTTCTCCCACTCGAACTCCAACTAACTCTCTCTGTTACTTCCTGGTTAAGAGCATAGGGCTGTCCTATCCGGTTTGACTCCGCCCCCTTGCCTCTTAGTCAGCTCCCCTGTTTGTCCTGGAGCTGGGGTATGGCTCTCTCACTGCCTTTCTGTGCAGAGAGTTTCTCTGGGCTTGTGCTTTAACCCCTTCCTTGCCCGCCTTAATGTGAGCATTTGAGGAAAGCTGCAGTTTTAAACCCTTTTTCTTACTGTTTAAACCCTCTGCATCATCACACTAAGCATGCCCACACATTCCTGAGCAGTAGCATATCCATTGCACATTGTGAGCCTGCACTAAGTACATGCCCAAGCATGCCTGGACTTTCTAGGCAACATATGAGTAGACTTAAAATATGCGAGGAAATCACAAAATAGGCGATTGCAAAACAAATGGTGCATGATAGGAACATTTCAAGGTGATTTCCGTGATCAGTAACCCAAAAGCCATAAGATTTATTTATTTAACAGGTTTTCTATAGCGCCTTCTTCTATAATCACAGCGGTTACATGGCAACTCAAATACATTACATGACAATTCAAACTTATCACATCTTTAGACAGGAGAGATAGACATGTGGGAGGTGCTTAGTAGATACATCCAAAAGTGTTCAGGAAGCAAAATCTTCTTTGTCCAGTGAATATGGAGGATAAAAAGTATGGACCTTGATGTTTAGTGGAAAGAGGGGATAACCCAAATATTGGGTATTGGGGGTTGAGTGGGAGGTCAGTGTTCTAGCTGGCATCGATACTACAAAGTGTCTTGAAATTAATAAACCTTGGCAATGTTAACATGGAGGATAATCAAAGGCTAAGAGGTGCAGCAATAATTTTTTCAGTGTACCATTGAGACAAGAACATCCCAATGCATTCCAAAAAGGGTAAAATGGCACCAGCAATGGTGGAATGAAGATCCAAGCCATAAAGAAAGGTGCAAAGCAGCAAGAGAAGGAAGACTGACAACAATCCTCCAAAATCCTGATTGCCAGAACAAGGCAGCATGAAAACTTGTATAAAGATAACCAACAATCTAAAGCAGGGGTTCTCATCCCAGTTCTCGGGTTCTCAACCCAGTCAGGTTTTCAGATAACTGCGATGAATATGCATGATATAGATCTGCACGGTCTCCATTGTATGCAAATCTGTCGTGCATATTCATTGTGGTTATCCTGAAAACCTGACTAGCTACTGTAGGTGTGTTCCAAGGACAGGATTGAGAACCCTTGATTTAAACTTATCTATACAGCCATTGCCGAGGAGCATGGATACAATGAGTAGAAAAAACATTGGCTTTTATTGGGGCACTAAAGTACCCTTGATTATGCTATAGGGTGAAGAGGAATTGTTAGCTTAATTCACCTGCTAGTCTGTCTGGAACATTAACAGGAATATTAGACAAAGCACATTTCCTAACTTTCATAGGTAAATGAAGAATTCTATCTGCATCTGGTTCTTTAGAGCTCTGTACCACTGCCCGTCTTTCGAATACTTAGCTAAACAAACCAATCTGTTGTAGTTCTATGGACACACCACATTCTCCTACTGTAATTAAGAATTGTGTGTATTAGCCATTTAAGCAGGGCAAGTACAAAGAAATTAGTTGCCAAAGATGTATTTTTGGCTTTGTGACCCCTTCAAAAATCTTTCAGACTACTAGTTTACTCCAACTGAGAATTTGATAATTCAACAGAACAATCATAACTACCCCAACAGTACCCTTCCCAGAACTAATGTGTGAAAATATATTATAGAATGTGAGTATACATTTTTTAATGCTTTCTTTCTCTTTTCTTTTAGTGGTCATTTTTCCCCTTTTGCTCATTTTGAACATACTAGCTCTGATCAACAAGGAGCTTCAGAGGAAGGGGCAGAGGAGTGAAGACAAAAATAAAATTCCTCTATCAATTTGTCATATGCTCTCTGAAGAACATAGTAAAGGTTACTGATGAATTCCAGTTCCTTTTCTTTGGATTTGTCTTGCCCATTTTTGCATTTTTCTTGTGCTGTTATGTGGCGTGCAGCTCATACAATTCACATCCTATTATATTTATTTATTTATTATTTTGGTTTGATATACTGCTTCACTGTCATCAGTACTAGCAACAATCTCCTTCTCTCTGTGAATATAATCCATCTCCAAACCTCAGTGAAGACAGACGAGATTTGGTGGCTAGGGGTTGCAGGTGTGCATGAGAAACATAATCTGTCTCCTAGAAATTGAAGTATGGAAATGGATTTCCTCATTCACATTCTCTGGACCTTCTGGTGCTTCTGGAATAGCCTCTTGATATTTGGCTGACATCTCTTCTGATTGTTTTTGATGTGTCATGAGATGGAGATATATATGTGTGTCTGGTTGGTGTGTTATATCCAATAAACCACAATTTCTGCTTTCCATGTTCTTAGGAAATAGGGTTGCTCAGTTAAATCTTGCATTTGCCTGAACATTACTCTTGCCAGTTTGGGATCAATTTATTAAGGGGCCAAACAGGTTGAGATGCTTCAGCTTGGGGGAGATGAGAGGGGATATGACAGAAGTTTATAACTTCATTCAGTGGGCTTCTTGGGGGTGAGGGGTATGTGTGCGGTGTATTCAGTCGTTGTCCCCACAGTGTGTCCTGTCAGTACTGGCCCACTTCAGCTGACATCCCTGTGGCTCCAGCCACTGCAGTGTTGCTCCGGCCTTCCTTCCTTCTACTGTGGTTGTTTGCTACCTGTGCAGTCCCAACTCTCCCATACATATGGCTGATCCCTGCTGCAAACAGTGGCTCAGAAATGATTGCTATTTTCAGTTTTCTGCTGTTGAAGCATCATTCTTCCTTCAACTGCACCTACAGCTCTGTTCTTTCCTGCCGCCTCTTGCCTGCTGAGTGCCTCTGCTCCGGAGGGACTTAGTAAATTTATTATATATCTTTATGTAACCAGTTTAAAAAGGTTTGGATAAGTTTTTGGAGGAAAGGTCCATAAACCATTATTAAAAGTGACCCAAGATATCACTGCTTGACCCAATACAAGCATTGTGGAACCTGTGTCTTTTGGGGAAACTGTTAGGTACTTATGACCTAGATTGGCCACTGTTGGAAACAGGATACTGGGCTTGATGGAGCTTGGTCTTACCCAGCATGGCATATCTTAAGTTCTTATGCTCTTATCATCGAGATCTTTTGTGCTTGTGTCAATGAATTGTAGAAGCTCATCAGTGAAGACTTCTTTTTCAAATTGCTTCTATTTAGAGTATTGTTTGTGGGGCTTTTTTTTACAGTAGGGTTGTGTAATTGAGGAACCTGTAGAGTAAATTCTATAAGGTGATGGTCTGAGCATGGGACTAGGGATATTAGGGGAAAGTATTTTTATGTATTAACTGCATTGTTGATTTTCTCTTCCACTTAAAGTGGCCACTGTTCAGGACCTTGGCACCGGAAGCAGGGACAGTGGGTTCAACGATTCCAGCTCATCTTTAGCTGCTTAGTTGCCTGGATTGACGTACTTGTTGCAGAGGTCTGTTGCTCCTACTACTTGGGTGATGTATCAGAGAGGTTACGTACAGGTGGTGGAGTTTTTGTGGACTGCAGGCTGGCAGGGTGGTTGGATCCCGCAGGATTTATTGGGTCAGTATATTGTGGCTGCCAAGGAGCTCAGGTTGATCAAGGTTTCCGTCTGGACTCATTTGGCAGGGTTTTCATTTATTGCGAAGGCATGGGGTTGGGGTAACCCTATGGGTATTTTTTTTGATCAATCAGCTATGAAGGGGGTGGGAGAGGTCACCTTTTATGCGGATGGACGTCCGATGACTGATTTCTTCTGATCTCCTAGTGGGGCTGTGTGAGCGGAGGTGGCGTTGTCAGAGTACGAGGTCACATTATTCTGGGTGGTGTTTTGCCTGCTTTTTTGGGGGCACTTAGGGTGGGTGAATTGGTTACCAGATTGGCATGGTTGTGCTCGGGGGGCTGGGCTAGCCCTAGGCATATCTGTTTCATTGCATATCCTGACTGTGCGATCCGAGATGGATCAAGTGAGCAGAGGATTGTGGGTGGTTCTGAATGGGGTGGAGGGGGTGACCACATGTCTGGTGGTGTGGCTGCTGGATTGCCTGTCCATTTGACTGCTGGGGGAGTGGGGAGTGTTGTTTATACATGCCAATGAGAGACCATTAACTCGTTTTCAATTTACAGCAGTCCTGAGGAGGACTCTGCAGCTATTAGGCTGTGAGGCAAGTGGGGTTGCTTCACACACTATTTGCATAGGAGTGGCTACTAATGTGGCAACAGCCAGTCCTTCAAATTCGGTAATTGAGAAGATTGGCTGCTGGTGGTCCGGGGTGTTTGCGGGTTACATACACCTGTGATTGGGTGACTTGTCGTGGGGGCTGTTTTAACACAACTTTGTTTTGCAGGTGTGAAGCAGGGATCCAAGCATTGGTGGTTTGTTGGCCATTCCTATGTCTATTGGGCAGGACGACGTGCTGCTACCAGGCCTTTGGGTTCACATTTGAGACTGACTACTTTATGGATTTCGCTGGCCTGGCTGGGAGAATGTTGGATGCATTTGAGACAGCTTTTGTCCATGTCGTAGGATCATTCCCAGACTTGAAGCAGCCCAATGGGGATCTTGATTCATTTGAGGGGCAACAACCTATCATCATAGACTTTAAGCAGCTGATTTCGGCTGTAAACAGGAACATTTCTGGAGTCTTGGGGTTGTTCCCTGTTGTTGTACTTTGTTGGTCCGACATCATAACTAGGCCTGCTAGCATGAAGCAAAAGTGTTGGTCACGGGGCTTATCAAGATAAACCGCCAGATTGGGTGATGGGTAATGGAGCATGGGGGCTTGCAGATCCAGCATCCCTGGGTGGAGGTGGACTGCATGGGACTGTATGGCCTCAGTGGGGTCCACCTTTTCCCTTTGGGTCAGAATTTGCTTTTAAAAGATTGGCAGGAGGCTTTGGAATTGGTTGGACATGGCAATCATGCTGGTTGCAGTTCTTAGCTTTCTGGTCAGCTTGGGGGGGGGGGGGCGCTGAATCAGGTCTTACTAGTGAGAATTGGTGGAGGGTGCCTGAGCTACTCGGGTTACCCAAGAATGCAGAAATTGGAATTGGGGGCTGTAATCAGGTGATTGGTTGGAGTTGGGTGGGCAGGTGAAATCCAGACCGGTGGAGTTCACCTGGTAGGTGCTAGCCTTTGCTAGAAATATGACAAGGCTGGCAGTGGGGGATTTGTAATGACTTCAGTGGGATACCGCAGCAGGAGTGGGGGATTGATGAATGTGTTCTGCCCATGTTTGCTGTTATATTTGGTTATGTGTTAAATAAAGCTGCGACCAGTGCTGTTACATAAAATTGCATGTGTTATGGGGGGGGGGGGGGGTAAAGGAGAAATGGAAGGGGGGTGTGGAGGAAAAAAGGAATGAGTGGCCCATTCCCCTCCTGGGTAAGGGTTGCTTCACTTAATGCCCAGGGCTGCAGGGCCAGGTCACCAGCAGCCACGTGTAACTGGGCACCTAGTCTGGGTCAGCGGAATGGGCTGAGGATGCAGCCTATAGGGTGTGGGGGAGGGGGAGAGGTGAAACAGGTAGGCTGCTATTGGAAGTGCAGTAGAGGAGTCGGCTCGTGCGGCATTTGAAGTCCCTTCCCTTTGGCTGAGGGGGGATTTCAGTGGCTGGTGTGGGTTCGGTTCAGGGGGAGGAATGGCGACCTGGCCAGGTACAAAGGGCCTGGCGTGGCCCCCCTCTTTCTTTTCATTCTGGGCAATGGCATCTCAGCAATGACAGCATAATTTCCTGCCCAGCCCACTCCTTTTGTGGGGTGATAGGGCAATGAAGGACGGGCAATTAGTTGCAGATGGGGGTGGCATTGAAGGGTGGGTGCCTGAGCTACTCGGTTTATCCAGGAATGTGGAAATTGGAATTGGGGTCTGTGATCAGGTGATCACGGCTCGGTTTGAAGTTGGGGGGGGGGGCAAGTGAAATCCAGACTGGTGGAGTCCACCGGATAGGTGCTAGTAATATGGCAAGACTGGCGGTGGGGGATTCGTGGTGGTTACGGTGAGGTACTGCAGGAGGCAAGTTCCGCATCTGGATTGTCGGGGGGGGGGGGGGGGGGTAGATTGGGCATGACTGCATTCTGCCCATGTTTGCTGTTATATTTGATTATGTGTTAAATAAAGTTACCACCAGTGTTGTTCCATAATATTGCATGTGATTAATGTTTGTGGTGGGGGTGGGGGTGGGGGGTAGAGGGGAAATGGAAGGGGGTTGGAGGAAAAAGGGATGAGTGGCCCATTCCAACTCCCCCCCCCCCCCGGGTGTGGGTTGCCTCCGTTACTTACACCAACTAACAGAGAAGGTAGATTCTCTTACCCAGTTTTTGAAAGTGTAGATAGTAGGTACAGTACAGACTGGACCTGATCCAGAATTTCCAGAGAAGGACCAGAACCTGAGGACTGGTACCAGTAACTATGCAAGAGGGCACCAGGAAGACAAGTAGTTACCAACACAGACACACACTCAGAAAACATTTTTTTATTTGTTTTGAGGTGCATCCATATTTTTATTTTTATTATTGAAAGTAAAGGTGAGCTTTTATATCTGAGATTCTTTGCAGGAGTGTTTCCTGTAAAAGAAAAGAAACACAAAAATTAGTGAGGAAAAGGAAAAGAAAGTTTCATAAGAGAAAACAAGTTTTGAAAACATTATTGTAGTTTTCTGTGAGTTATGAGTGTTAAAACGTGTTTTTGAGAAAAAGTGAATGTGAAAAGTTATACTTGTCTATATCTGAGGGATCTTGTAAAAGGGAATAAGAGCTTAAAAGTTACTGCTGGTAGTGAAAAGTACATTGAAATAGATTTGTTACTGACATATTATTCTTATTGCTATTACTATTTCAGCATTTCATACACTTTATTTATTGTAGTTATTCATGCACTTTATTTATTGTAATTATTTCTGTTGACACTTTAGCGGGACAAATCATACTGCTATTTCAACATACAAACTACAAAAACAGCAGTGTAAGCTATCAGCGCATAACCTTAGGATAACCTTTTCACCTTTTTTACGATTCAAATAGCTCTCACTTCCTTCTCACCGAATGATCTAATAGTAAGAGTCTTAAAATAGAAAATTCTGCCCACCAAAGTGTTTAAAAATCATCATTCAGTAGGTACAGGAAAACTACCTGTCTCGATCTTTTATTTCAATTTACTACAGTTATTTAGTATCTGCAATCATGCTACACCATGCATACAATGTATCAGTTCATTCTTCTCTATTTTAATATGTTTTTCTTACTCAACAAGCTATACCTAATAATTTAATTTTAAACCCAGGCAATATTAAATTTAATAAAACCAGGCTATATTAAATTTAAACCTTAGGCAATATTAAATTTAATAAAAATAAGATTCACACCTATAAAAACAAAAAATCAACCAAAATTATTTCCCCCATAACTAAGCGTACCACAACTAATCCAATTCTTAATTCACCTATTAATTGTGTACTAATTAATGCAAGGTCAATAAGAAATAAGCCAAATACTATATACGATTATATAATAGACCAAAAGATTGACATCATGTGCATAACTGAAACCTGGCTAAAAGATACAGACCAAGTCATTTTAAACCAAATTACTCCTACCGATTTCAACGTGTTTAACTGTCATAGAGAACGTAAAAGAGGTGGTGGAACCCTAATCCTTGCCAGGAAAATCTTCAAATTTAAAACTGTCTTAATGAATAACCCATCTGAAACAACTTCAATCGTGATATCAAATCACCATCTCAACATTTGTCTCACTTACAGACCACCTAATGCTACAAAAGACCACCTATCAGCAATCATTGAATTAATTTGTTCTTACACCTCTTTGCATAAACCACTAATTGCTTTAGGTGATTTCAACTTAGGCTCTTCACCTCCTAAAGAATCTCAAGCTTTCTTAAAGGCTTTGGAATCTTTAGAGTATAAACAGGCAATTACTCAACCAACGCATCAACATGGATCAATTCCAGATTTGATTTTCCATCCAAAGCAGCTTTTAACACTTAATCAAATCTCAACACCAAGAATAACTCCAGTACCCTGGTCTGATCATTACATAATTTCTTTTACACTAAATCTAAAACTTCATTCCCAACAATTAGAAACCGAATATAAAATAAGAAAATTTAAAGCCTTTCATGCAGAAAACTTCCTTGCAGAAGTCATTCCTCACTTGCACCAAGAATGCAATGAAATGGGAGGCTGCGGGGCGAAGTCCCTGACGGTTGCAGTAAGCAGGCTGTCGGCAAGGGCAAGTCCCCGTAAAGGGGAGAGGACGCGGGGATGCGTGCACATGCTGCGGGAGCGGCGCGGCGTCCTTTGAATTCATTGGTCCCGTGATGTGAAAGATCGCCACGGGAGCCAATGGGGGGCTTGCCTAAGCGGGCAAGCATAAAAACGTGAGGGTGTCTGGGGGGGGGGGGGGGCAGCAGTTACGACCGACAGCCCGAGGAGCTGGGTTGCGGCGGGCATTCAGTGGTGGCAGCCGGGTAGCTCAGTAATTAAAAAAAAGAAAAAAAGGTCGGGCCCTTTTTTTATTTTTTGGTTGGGGCTGCTGAGAGGAGCCGGATGGAGCATAGATTGAAGCAGCGTGTGGAGAGGAAGCACAGCATGCGGGGCTGCAGGAGCGCTTGTGTACCGTGGCAGCGCTCAGTGCTAAGAACATCGGGCAGGCAAGGTGCAGAAACAAGTGAAGGAAGGTTTCTGCCAGAGCGATGCAGTCTCGTCGGGACAGGGGGGCAAGTATCAGGGAAAAGGGGGAGGTAAACTCCGGTATGGGGGGGTGAATACCAGAGGTCGGGGGGGAGTGAATACCAGAGGTAGGGGGGAGTGAATAATAGAGGCATTGGGGGAGAAGATCAGAGGGGCATGGGGGGGAGGGATTCCAGGGGTAGGGGGGGGAGGAAATTCCAGGGGACAGGGGAGAGAAAGCAGTGGGGAGGAGCGGTGAGAATTCCAGGGGGAAGGGGAGGGGGGTAAGAAGGCTGGTGGGCACAGGGGGGTGTTACAGCTCATTACCACAGGATAGGGGCCCTCAGCTGGGTGACAGGTATGGGAGTGAAGTGGGTGCTCTCCCTGGGGTACTCAGTTGAGGAAGGAGAGGGTCTCGAGGCCAGAGTGGGCAGTCTAGAGGTAATCAAGGGTGAACGGGGCTAGGGCAAGCGACCAGCCAGGGGGGGAGGATGTGGGGAGGTGGCAGGAGGTGGCTCCGGGCATGCCTGCATCAGCTGGTGTATGGGGGGGGGAGGCCAGCAGGGTCTATCGGAAGGACGATTACCCTTAGCGGAGGAGGGGGTGGAGGTGGGGCAGGGGGTCCCTGAGTCAGGAAGGGGGGGTCGAGGTCTGAGGGGCAGAGGGGGTTGGGCTACTCCTCAAAGGGGATATTATGCTCCATATAGTTCTGATATTAAACTAAAATTAAATGCTCAATTGTATCAACTCGGGACAAAGAACTTTTATTTGCCTCTTTGCGGTTATTGTAAACTTTATGTCTTCTTTTATATTACTATTGAAGGTCTCAGACTATTTTGGCACTTTTTTAAGACTTATATCAGGTCTACTACCAGTGCCTATTCGCATCAATGACCTTCAGCAAACTTCAACCAACTCTTACAAGTGTTTTGTGGGAGCGAATGGAGTTTTTCTCTGGAATTATACCAAACAAGCTTAAATCAGAACGTCATTGGAGTAATTTCCAAAACTTCAACTATCAGTTAGCTTGTGGTAAGATGTCTCATTCTATATACTCCTATCATACTCCTACAAGAGTGACAGGAAAACTGTGTGGTGTTTTTTGAAGCAGACTGAAGGAAGTTTGAAAGTTTTCCTGTCGCTCTTGTATAAGAGAAATCAGACGTGTGCAGCATCGCTCAGCCCCTGTTGGGCTTTTGCTAATCATATGGCGAAGCCGGGAAGAAAGGGGCGGTTGGTTAAACTAGCCCTGG
The DNA here is from genome assembly GCA_033557465.1 of Ichthyophis bannanicus. Classification (NCBI taxonomy): domain Eukaryota; kingdom Metazoa; phylum Chordata; class Amphibia; order Gymnophiona; family Ichthyophiidae; genus Ichthyophis; species Ichthyophis bannanicus. Next base: position 113,844,483 of record CM066031.1, read on the forward strand.
GCCTGTCCACAGCAGTTGCGGAGTATAGGCTTGAATTGAATGGTGTGACACATAAGAATCCAGGTACATTTTGGACATGCAGAAACCATGATGATACATTTTGGACTATTATACTCAATGTGCGCAATTCCCAGATTCTTCCTAGATAGCCCTTCTAAAATGGCACTTTATATGTAGCCTGATTGTGGGAAAGTTGAGGGCTTTATGCTATCCTTTAGCAGGAAGGCCTGTGCGGGTACTGCATTTACATTAGAGTATGTAAAAAAAACTGAGCTTGTGCAAGTGCAGCGCAATTTTTTTTTCTAGAAAGGCCAGAGTGTAGGGATAAACAGACTTTTCTTTTTGTTGAGAATATGGCCTGATAGTCTATGCAGCAATTTAGTGGCCAGTTGTTGAAGCTTGACAAAAAAACCCAGAAGGTAGAATTGTGGAGGTGAACGCCTGGTAGCACAAAGTATTTCATGAAAACTATATAGCCCTACAATGGGAACTTTACCTGAAAGACGTCTCTTTGGAGAGCTAGATCCCTTTTTTTAACATTTCCCTTGAAGGAAATATGACAAGGTCTCAAAGATTTAGGACAGGGTGTAAGCCTCTAATCTCACCCTTTCACTTTTTTTTTAGACCAGTTGTTTGGTGTTGGACTGGAAGACAAGCTCAATGTTAAAAAGTGCACTTTAAGGTCAGGTGACAAACTAGTCTAGATCTTTTTAGAGTATATTATATATCAAGTTGAAAAGCAATAGTAGAAATATAAAAATAGGGCATATAATTTATATATATAATTTGCAAAAGTTGGACTATAGAGAAAAATGATTTCTAGAAACCAGTTTCTAGTTTCTTAAGCCCAGGGCTAGTGCAAATATTGGAAGCATCTTAGGTGGGCTGTCCAGCCTGCCGCCTCCCTGTAGCCCCCCTGCCCCTATTGCTACCGCTGCCACTCCTCCGCGGTGGCAATTGCCTCCAAACCGCAACTCAACACTTATTAACACACTCTGGCACTGAGTCGCAGTTTCCTTCTTTTCACAATGGGTCATTTCCGCTGCCTCTGATGTCGCTTCCGGTTTTGCAGGGGGAAGGAAACAACACATTGTAAAGCAAAGGAAACCATGATGCAGTGCCGAAGTGTCTTAGTAAACACTGCGTTGCGGTTTGGGGGCTATTGCTGCAGGCCTCGGAGAGGGGTGCAACAGCTGCGACCACCTAGTTCACCTTGTGGTAGCACTGGCCCTGCTGAAAGCTGCTTTGTAAAAGACTTAGCAAACCCTTACAACCAGAATAAAGCATGGCATGTGGACAATTGAAGAATATTTGAATAACAATGAAGAATAGGAAGATTTTAAAAAAATACATTGTACCTGAAGGCAGTCTCCTTGAATGGGGATCTGCAATACAGAGCAGACACATGTATGAGACAAATGGACAGGCATAACAGAGATGATTCAGGATATTTATTTTGTCTACTGAAGTGATTCTCTTTTACAGAAAGATTTTGAATGACTAACAGTAATGAGGCTGAGGAAGACTAATAGAGGTAGTCTGATCTACCAAAAGAGAAACGTTACATTCAGAGCTCTCACTATTTATAGTGAGGAATCACAAACCTGAAAAAAAAACACTGATACTGTTGTCTAAGTCATAGAAGCATACTCTATACAGTATGGAAACATAAGGATTTAGTATTGTCTGAACTTGTTTGTCAGATGGCTGCCCAGAATCATTTGCTTTTGAAGAGTAAGATTAGCTGAAGAGATAATATATTTGACAAATTATACATATACATATCTACTGTACTGTCTCCATAAAGACAGTGTTTAGAACAAGTGGTATATAGGAATATAGGAATAGTTATGCCATAACTGGAAGTGTCCTTTTCCAAATCTCTGAATCATTGCATGTAGGAACTTGTGGAGGACTGGTGCAGGAAAGGGTCGTCATTTGGTGTGTTTGAGCAGTATATGAGAAAATAGCAGGCAAGCCTGAATTTAGATGCAAGTGACACGTAGGTGAAAAGTATTTGCATGCAGGAGAGACTATGCGGCTCTATGCCCTTGGAAGGAGCTGCTGATGATAGCATTGAACCCCCTAGGTTGCGTGTCTACACAGGGCTAACTTGTTGTGCAAGAAGCCTGAGATATGGCTGTGTATGCGGCGTTGTTCAGATTATCTGCTCAGAGCAGTTATTATGCCCCACATAGATTATTATAATTCCCTCAATTTAAGATTATCTAAAAAGTCCTTAGCAAGGGTTCAATTAGTGCAAAATGCCGCAGTTAAAAAATTGATAAGAACATCAAAATTTGATTCAGTTACTCTTTTATTATTTTCTATACATTGGTTACCGGTGGCTGCTTTGTAAATATTCCTTAATCAACTAGCAGAATGAAATGAGCTCATTTAAATAAGGAGATTTTCTGGCTGTGTGGCTGCATTGCATTTTCAAATTGCAGACTAGCAAAGTAATAATCCCGTTGCTGATTCAGGTCACTTTGCTCAATAACTTCACATTTTGCTAGGGATGTGCATACCCTAAAAAGTTCAGTTCGTTTGTGGATTTCCTGAATTTTTCCCGATTTTCATATGTTTTTTCATCCAATTTAAATGTATGCCTTATATGTGCCAGGATGTTTTTGCATGCTCTAATCAATCATATTGACATTAATTCATAAGTATATATGCATACAAACGATTTGTGCACACATAAGATTTTTAGATACCCCAATGTCCCAAATGCATGCTCACAAATACACACCCCTAATTTTTAACTTTTAAAATAAATATTATTGAAAATGGTGGGTAAATGTTCAGCTTTGGGATCTTAATTTTAGATCCCAGAGCACAAATGGATTTTTGGTATATGTGCACATATGAGAATATTTTAGAATGCTATCTTATGTAATTGGAAGTGTGCAAGAAATTGTATACCGGATTAAATATGTTCCCCCAAACCAGTCCTAATATCATTTTCATAGAAAGATGAGACAAATGCAGTGGGTAAATATGGTCAGATGTTTTGCATTACATAATATTTAGAAAATGATGGAAAAAGGATAATCAATGGAACACTATGCTACCAGGATAGGAGAATTAGATTATATGGCACTACATAAAGACATAGATATAATAGGCATCTCGGAGACCTGAAAGAAGGAGGATAACCAATGGGACAATGTGATATCAGGTTATAAGTTATATCATAGCAATAGGATGGATTAAAATGGTGGAGGAGTTGTGCATATTTTAAAGAGAGCATTAAGTCAAATAGAATAAAAGTTCTCCAGGAAATAAAATGTTCCATTGAATCCTTATGGATAGAAATTCCATGTGTGAAGGGGAAGAATGAGTGATAGGGGTTTACTACATCCACCTGGTCAGAATGAGCAGATAGATGATGAAATATTATCAGAAATTAGGTAAGCTAATAAAAGTGGCAATGAACTAATAATTATTTTTTTTTTAAAGTGCCATCAAGTCAGTGCTGACTCCTGGTGACCCAGCAGCCCCTGGGTTTTCTTGGCAAAGTATGACTGCAAGTAGATTGCCAGGCTTTTTCTTCTGAGGCAAGGGAAGGTAAAGTGACTTGCACAAGGTGTGCCAGTGGGAATCAAATGCCAATTTCCTGGGTTTTAGATTGCTGCTCTAACCACTAGGCTTTTTTTAAGTGCCATCAAGTCAGTGTTGACTCCTAGTGACCCAGCTACCTCTGGGTTTTCTTGGCAATGTATCACTGGAAGTGGATTGCCAGCCTTTTCTTCTGAGGCAATGGAGGGTAAAGTGACTTGCCCAAGGTCATGAGGAGTGCAAGTGGGACTTGAACCCTTGATCTTCTGGGTTCTAGGCAGTTGCTCTAACCATTAGGCTACTCCTCCACTCCACTAGGCTACTCCTCTACTAATAACAGGTGATTTCAATTACTCCAATATTGATTAGATAAACATCAGAGAACTAGAGTTCTTATACAGTGGCACCCTTGCATTGCAGGTATGTTGTGTACAATATCTTGAAAAATAATTGGAAATATTCCTACTTTATGCCATCATAATATTGTAATAGTATGTTCAAAGGTATACAACAAAAAAAAGATGGCTGTGCAACTTAGACATAGGAGCTCATTCATGAATGCGGGTTGTAGGGCTGCATGTCCTGGTGGGAGAGCCGATGGGAGGCGGGAGGGTGTGGGGTCTGGGCGGAGCGGGGGCAGGCTAGTCTGGCAGCATGTACAGGGCTGATTCAGGTCATGGCCCTGTACATACTGGCGGGCCTGAAAGGACGTGCAGCTTGTACATCCTCAGAGGTGGTATAAGCAGCAGAAACCTGGCGATCGGGCCTATCAACCCCCCCCCCTCTGGGCCAGGGTTGGGAGCGGGAGATCCCCGCCACCTGATCCATGCCATGGCAGGCCAGCCATGGGTTGGGCGGTGGGGGAATAGGGAGGCCGAAAATGCCGGAGTAAGGGGCACCTGCAGGGAGGACATCCCTGCAGGTGGCAGGGGCAATCAGGGCTGTCCACAGGCACACGGGGCCATCCTCAGACCCGATTCTGGCTTCCACGGGAATGTTTTGTTCCCATGGTCCAGAATCGTGTCCAAATGGGCCTGTCTTGCCTGGGGCCATCTGGACAGCCCGGACATGCCCCTATGAGAATCGGAATCCACCTAATTTCTGAGAAAAAACAAAAAATGACCTGGACAGGATTAATAGCACCCTTCACTAATATTTGGTTGCACAACCCTTGGTAGTAATGACAGCCTCCAAATGTTTCTTGTAGCCATCTATAAGTTTCGTACATCTGTCTGCTAATAGTTTCTCCCACTCTTCAACTGCGATTTGTTCCAGCTCATGAATGTTTCCAGGATTCCTTTTACCAATGGAAGATTTCAGCTCTTTCATAGAAACATGACCACAGAACATAAGAACATAAGAACATAAGATATTCCATGGTCCATCAAGCCCAGTATCCTGTTTCCAACAGTGGCCAATCTAGGTCATACGTACCTAGCAGTTTCCCCAAAAGACACAGGTTCCGCAATGCTTGTACTGGGTCAAGCATTGATATCCATATCAACCACAATAGTCCCTTTTTTTCCTTTAGAGATCTTCTGTGGTTGTCCCATGCTTTCTTGAATTCAGATACTGTCCTCGTTTCTACTACCTCCATTGGGAGACTATTCCATGCATTTACCACTCTTTCTATAAAGAAATATTTCTGCATATTACTCCTGAGTCTATTTATATATTTATTTAACAGGTTTATTTATCCTGCATTAACCTTTAGTCAAGGCAGCTTACATTATAACAAAATTGGTGATACATTACAACATGAACATTAACTTGGAGGATTGGTAACACAACTAGGGTTTAATATTCTAAGGGTTTGGGTGGAGTGTTTGATAACATGAGGAATAGGGAAAGATGTTATAGTGGTGGAAGTGTTTTGTTTCGGGTTATGTGATGGTGCCAAAGTGTTCAGAGAATAGTAACATTTTGAGTTTCCTGTGAAAGCCTTGGATATCTGTTGTGGCTCTGATTTCTTTTGGTAAGGAGTTCTGAAGTCCTGTTGGCTGAGGAGGGGTTTGAGTTGTTGTATGGACTTCATCTTGTAATATGCTGCTTTTGTAGTTCTGCTTATGTGGGATTGGAAATTGAAGTTTTGGCCCAGGGTGACTCCAAAGTATTTTACTTCCTGCTTTACTGTTAAGTTGTTGTTTCATATGCTTATGATTGGTGGGAGGATGAAAGTTTTGTTTCTGGTGATGTGTAGGACCTCTGATTTCTTAAAGTTTATGCTTAGGTTATGTTGGTTTAGCCATTTTGTTAATGTTTCCATGCAGTTGGTTATTTTTGTGCAGTCCAGTTTGTTTATATTGATTGGTGTGTAGATCATTATGTTGTCTGCGTACAGGTGGTATAGTACGCCATGGTCTCTTATTGTTGTACATAGTGGCTGTAGATATAGGTTGAATAGTAGGGAGGAGAGGGATGACTCTTGGGGGATCCCTTGGTGCTGGCTGAATGGCTTTGAATTGTGTGGACCAATTTTGACTTATTGTTGCCGATGGTCTAAGTAGGAGTGAAACCATTTGAGGGTGAGGTTGTTAAGGCCAATTTCCATTAGTCTCTGTATTAGTTTATTATGGCTGACTGTATCAAATGATCAGATATGTCAATGAAGATTAGTATGAAGCCTTGTGTGACATTGTCTATGCCAGTTATGAGTTTGTCCAATAGGGATGCAAGTAATGTTTCCACGCTATGGTTGGGTTTGAAGCCATGTTGTTGGGGGTGTAGGGGAGTAGATTGGTCCACATGGTCTTGCAGTTGGAGCTGGACTGTTTTCTTGATTACCTTGGTTATGAAAGGTAAACTAGATATAGGCTGGTATGTACTGGGATCATTGGGGTCGAGCAATGGATTTTTTAAAATCAGTCTGATTGATGCCTGTTTAAGGCTGGTTGGTAGATAGTCTGCGAAAATGATAAGTGTGTAATTTTCAGAAGAGTTGTGCCTAGTTCCTTCCTTGCAGTTTTGACCAGGACACAGGTCATAGGTTGAGTGAAGATATAGTTGTGTTTGGATTGGTGATAATGTGATATAGTTGCTCCATTGTTGGGAGGTGGAAAGAATCCCATGTTTTCACTTTGGGTGGGTGTGGAGGGTTTTTGCACGTCTGTGGTAGGGAGTCATTGTGGTTGGTCTTGTGTTTTGTTTCCAATAGGTTTGCTATTTGTTGGAGGTTTAAGTTGAATCCCTCTTTTTGTGTAGGGTCTTTTGTGAGCATTTACACTATTTACTTTTACCCTCATCGTATGTCTCCTTGCAGCAGAGCTTGCTTTCAATCAAAAGAGGCTCTCCTCCTGTGCATTTATGCCACGGAGGTATTTAAACATTTCTATCATATCTCCTCTGTCCTGCCTTTCCTCTAACGTATACGCATTATTTATTTATTTGTATGCTTTTCTATACCGCCCCTTCCAGAGATCGGGGCGGTTTACAAAGAACAAATTAAAACCATTAAATATTGAATATTGAAATTACATAGAACATTTTGGCACAACAAAAACTATGATACATGGGAAACAAATTTAACTATTTACAGAATAACCATTTACAGAAGTCGTTATTATTATCTACAGAGAACAATTTAAACCAGACGTTGATGATTAATGTTCATATAGTAAGACAATGTATCATAGATGTCAATGGACACTTGCAATGGAAAGTGATTCTTTGACTTAGGTAGGATAAACTTGGGTCAATTGCGTCGTGTATTCTTGTGATATGTGTTCAAGTGAGGGCTGTGAGTTGATGTAGTGTTGGGCAAAAAGATATGTTTTAAGCTCTTTCCTGAAAGAAATAAGGTCTTTAATCTCTCTCAGGTTGAGTGGTAGCTTGTTCCATTGACTGGGTGCGTAGTAAGAGAAGGCAGTATTGGTTGTTACCTGCTTCAGTTTTCTCACAGAGGAGGGGATTAGAAGCATGTTAAGATTTGTTCTTCTTCTTCTTCTGTTTTCTACGGGGATATGAATTAATGTTGAAAGATGTGAGGGGGCTATGTCGTTAATGAGTTTAAAAACGGTGACTAAGGTTTTATATTGAATCCTACTGGCTATAGGTAGCCAGTGGAGAGCATAACGAATTGGGGAGATGTGGTCAGATAGTTTAGCTTTAAAGATGATCCTTGCCGTGACATTTTGGGCTCTTTGTAGGATGTGTAGGTTCTTCTTAGATGTAACTTGGAGTAATCCATTACAGAAATCTAAATGTGGCATTATAAGAGCCTGGACAACTGTTCTGAAATCACTAATGTCAATGATGGGTCTAAGTTGCTGGATGGTTCTTAGTTTAAAAAATATAGTTTTAGCAGTCTGTTTTATGTGGTGTGCCATGCTAAGAGTTTTGTCTAAAGTAACTCCTAAATATTTTACTTCCGATTTGACTGGAAGGGTAATGTCCATCATGTTAACAACAGACGGGGGGGGGGGGGTGAAGTTAGGGTTTCTGCATACAAAAAGAGCTTCAGTCTTTTTGAAATTTAGATCCATATGAATTGAGCGGAGCTCCTGTTCGGCTTCAGATAGACATGTGGCAATTTTGTCATAATTAGGGTTGTCTATGTCACAGGGGGCAAACAACATGATGTCGTCTGCGTAGATGAAATAATTTACGTTATGGCGTTTGAAGATTGTGCAAATAGGTTGAAGATAGAGATTGAAAAGTAAGGCAGAGAGAGAAGAACCTTGTGGGAACCTCGCTCTTGTGGGAAAGGAAGAGAAGGGGAATGATCTATTTGGACATATTGGAAACGGTTTGATATGTAGGATTGAAACCAGTGAAATGTTTTTCCCTTTAATCCTAATTGTGATAGCCTGGACAAGAGGGTGCTGTGATTCACACTGTCAAAGGCAGAGGAAATATCAAGGAAAATAAGCAAGAAAGCCTGTTTAACATTATCCATGCCTTGGATTAGTGGGTCAAATAGTGATATAAGCAAAGTTTCGACCCCGTGATAAGGGCGGAAACCGTACTGGTGTTCATCTAGCAGGAAATTGGTATCTACATGGTCTTGTAATTGTGTTTGGACTACCTTCTGAATGATTTTAGCTAGAAAAGGTATACTGGCAATTGGGCGATATGAAGGGTCAGTGCTGTTAAGAGATTTGTTTTTTAGTAGAGGGCGAATAGCTGTAAACTTGAGGTCATCTGGCATGAAGCCCTGAAGAAGAGATTGGTTTACTAGATTCAATATGTAAGGGGCGAGTTCAGATTTAGCTGCTTTAAACCATGACACTGGACATGGATCAAGTAAAGAGGTGGTGGTATTGAGGTTTGATATGGTATCTTGAAGTTGTTTATTCGAAATTAAGAGAAATGAGCTCCATTCAATGATGTTATTTGTTGTAGTAGGAGTCAGGATAGAACTAGGATGGGTACTCTGTTTGAGTTTGCTGGCAAAGTGATTTGCCAGGAGTTGGGGGTAAATTAGTGTTTTGTTTGAGGTGTGTTCTGGAACTTTAGAAAGGGATTTAATAATCTCAAAAAGTTCCCTTGGTCTGTTGATGGCTTTCGATAAGGTTTTTGTGTGATGTAATCTTTTCGTAGTGTTTATAGCTTCTTTATAGGATTTGAGGTTTGAGCATTAAGTTTGTCCCCATATGCTTCATAACGATGCTTCATAACGAGGGTGGCTACTAATCATTTTAGCAGCCACCCTTTGCACCGACTCCATTCTGTTTATATCTTTTTGAAGGTGTGGTTTCTGGAACGCACACAATATTCTAAATGAGGTTGCACCAGAGACTTATAAAGAGGCACTATCACCTCCTTTTTTCTGCTGGCCATTCCTCTCCCTATGCTCCCATGCATCATTCTGGCTTTTGCCAGCACCTTTTCTACTTATTTATCCACTTTAAGATCATCAGAAACAATCATGGCCAGGTCCCGCTCTTCTTTCATGGACAGAAGTACTTGCCCCCTACACTGTAGTGCTCACTTGGATTTTTGCAGCCCAAATGCATGACCCTGCATTTTTTATCATTAAATCTCAGCTGCCAAATTCTTGACCATTCTTCGGCATAGCTAGATCCCTCCTCTTATTATCTACTACTTCCTGGATGTCTGCTCTATTGCAGATTTTGGTATCATCTGCAAATAGGCAAATTTACCCAACAGCCCTTCCACAATGTCACTAACAAAGATGTTAAAAAGAATTGAACCAAGGACAGATCCCTGTGGCACACCACTGGTAACAATCTTCTCCTCAGAGGGAGCTCCATTTACCTGTACCCTTTGTTGCCTCCCACTCTACCAATTGCTAACCCAGTCAGTCACTTTATGATCCATCCCTAGAGTGATCAATTTGTTTATAAGTCACCTGTCCAGTACGATGTCAAAGGCTTTACTCGGTCCAACTCCCTGGTCACCCAGTCAAAGAAATAAATCAGATTTGTCTGACAAGATCTGCCTCTGATTAACCCATGCTACCTTGGATCCTGCAATCCACTGGACTTCAGAAACCTCACTATCCTCTGTTTTCCAAAGGTTCTCGATTGGGATCAGGACTCATTGCTGGCAGTTTAAAACAGTCCATTTGTTCCTTTTTAATCATTTGTTTGTAGTTTTGGATGCATATTGTGGGTCATTGTCCTGCTGGAGGACCCATGACTTTTAACCCAGACCTAACTTTCTGACACTAAGTAGCACATTTGACTCCAAAATACCTTGGTAGTCCTCTGACTTCATGATTCCTTTAATACGTTCCAGTCCTCCAGTTCCTGGGGCAGCAAAACCGCCACACAACATTATGGAACCTCCACCATATTTAACTGTAGGAAGGATGCTTTTTTCCTTATAAGATTCATTTCTTCGAATGTAAGTATATTGCTGATTTGCATTGCCAAAGAGCTCAAGTTTGGTTTCATCTGTCCACAGAACATTTTCCCAGAAGGATTCTGGGTTACCAAAGTGAGTTAGGGCAAAGATCAAGCATGCCTTTTTATGTCTTTCTTTGAGCAGAGGGGTCCTCCTTGGCCTTCGGTCCATGGAGTCCTACTTTGTTTTGTGTGCGGCTTATTGTGTGGGTTGAAATCACCACTCCAGATTGCTCCAGGTCAAACTTAAGCTCTTTGAATGTTGTACATGGTGTTTTTCCAACAGTTCGCACTAATCTTTGAAGACTTCTTAGATTAATTTTCCTCTTTCCACCACATCCTGGGAGATTCTTAACGGTTCCATGAGCAGAAAACTTAATAATATTGTGAACTGTAGATAGAGAGTGGAGGAGTGGCCTAGTGGTTGGGGCAAGGTACTTCAGGCCAGAAGGTCAGGGGTTCAAATCCCACTAGAGGACAGCAACCTTGGGCTGGAAGGACTGGGGTTTCTAGTCCCACAGGTGCTCCTTGTGGTCTTGGGCAAGCCACTTAAACCTCCATAGCCCATGTTCCCTGTAAAATAGTTATCTCCAAGTTTTATAATGCCAGTTCAATGTAATTTCAGTTTGTTCAATGTAAACCGCACTGATGCAGAATAGCGCGGTATATAAGAGAATGTAAATAAATAAATAAATACAGGAATCCCAAGATCTTTGGAGATGGCCTTGTACCCTTTTTAAGTATGATGTTTGGTGATAATGACTTTTCTGATGGTCTCAGGCAGCTCTCTTGTCTTCATCATTGTGAAAATGGAACAGGGAATTAATGTGTCCATTTTAAACATTAGAGCCATCATTCACTGGTCAATTCAAGTTATGTGAGTTGATTGTAGATTGTAGCTCTACAAGCAGGGATTGTCTTCTTTATATGTTTGTACAGTGCTGCGTATGTCTTGTAGCGCTATATAAATGATTAATAGTAGTAGTAGTAATGTGAGATGGATCCTTGAAAAGGCTAAAGAATACCAAAAGGATATCTATTTGTGCTTTATCGACTATAGCAAGGCTTTTGACTGTGTAAACCATAAGAAACTCTGGGCCACATTAAGAAGCATGGGTATACCAGAACACCTGATCATACTCTTGCACAATCTGTACATTGATCAAGAAGCAACAGTTCAAACAGAACAAGGAGAAACAGAATGGTTTAAAATAAGCAAAGGTGTAAGACAAGGCAGCATACTTTCCCCCCTGTTTAATTTTTATGCAGAACAAATCATCAGAGAAGCAGGATTGTATGAAGAAAACAGAGGTGTGAAGATTGGTGGAAGACTCATCAACAACTTTTGCTATGCTGATGATACCACATTACTGGCTGAAAGTCAAGATGATCTGAAACATTTTCTTCTCACAATCAAAGAACATTATCTCAAAATGGGCTTGCACCTTAATGTAAAGAAGACAAAGATCATGACAACTGGCATAATCAACAGGTTCATCGTTGAAGGAGAAGAAATTGAAATTGTGAACAACTTTAACCTACTTGGATCAACTATCAATAAAGAAGCAACAAGCAGTCAAGAAATCAGACAACACATTGCTCTTGGCAGAATGGCTATGAAAGACCTAGATAAGATTCTCAAGAGCAGAGATGTCTCTCTCCATACAAAGATTCGACTTGTTCAAACCATGGTATTTTCAATAACATCATATAGATGTGAAAGCTGGACAGTGAAAAAGATAGACAGGAAGAAAATTGATGCCTTTGAATTATGGTGCTGGCGGCGAATACTGTGTATACCATGGACTGCCCGTGTCGAATTTGGGCTCCAATAGCTTAACCACCTCTTGTGCCAGTTCCTCAGAGCCCAACTCCACGCTTCCAGACCCTGGCGATTCCGGCTGCTCACAGGCTCGCGGTGTGGCCGCCATTTTGGTCTCACAAGGCCCATGCGGTTTCTCCCTTTTTGTCGCTGACCGTATGCCGCTTCTTCACCCTCTCAACGTTCCGATAGCACACTGAAATTCTTTTCTCTTTGGCCCTCTGTCCCTCTCGGTCTAAGGTTGTTTTCGCCTGTTTTTTCTGCCAGTTCAGGGATGCGGCCCGGGAGCACGACGAGGAACATCCTCACCCGCTCATGTGATCACGTGATCCTCCCAAACTAGTCAGTACTAGAGGAGATCAAACCTAAGCTTTCTTTAGAAGCTCAGATGATAAGACTTCGACTTTCATACTTTGGACACATCATGCGAAGAGAGAGATCATTAGAGAAAGACATCATGTTTGGCAAGATAGAAGGTCAACGCAAAAGAGGAAGGCCAACAATGAGATGGATTGATACAATAACAGCAGCTATGGGTACCAGTCTGTCAACAATGAGCTGCCTGACTGAAGACCGAATACAATTTAGGATAGCTATCCAGAGGGTCGCCATGAGTCAACTCCAACTCGACGGCACTTCACAACTACAACAGTAATGTGAGTACTGACAATTGGTCACAGGTGTATCTAATTTTACTGCAGTGGGAATGTGGTTCTTCTGTTCAAACTGATTTGTATTGTTTATAAGGGTGCAGAAAATCAAGTCCCGGCAATCTCCCAGTGTTTGTAGTATTTCCTACTAATTCTTTTTTAATTGATCTTGTTTTATTTGATTCTTGTATGTGTCAAATATGTGTGCATATATAGTCCAAAGCCATTTCACTGGCCACTTGTTTTTAGGAGATACTGGATATGTGGAGGCCGATTCTGATCTGTGTATGTCTGGGCCATCTGGACATGCAGAAAATGTACGTCCCTGAAAAGGCTCGATTCTGCAACCACAGGAGCTAAACGTTCCCATGGTTGCAGAATTGGGACACTTGGACAGGCCAGCGTGAACTGTATTCCTCGTCAGTCTATGTTCAAGTGCCTGCCTGTCTGCCCCGCACATTGCTCCTGCCTTTGCGCCGGTGCCATGGCACCAGGATGCTCAGCAGGAGCAATGCAATCCCCAATAGCAGAACACATCAATTTTCCTGCCTCCTGACCTCCAGTCAAAGTAAATCTATTGTATCAGCATGAAATTTTCAAAAGGGACACTCTGATAAAATGAGGAAAATGATTAGAAAAAACTAAAAGGAGCAGCTGAAAAGGTCAAGAGTTTATATCAGACATTGACATTGTTTAAAAATGCAATTTTAGAAGACCAGACCAGATGTACGCCATACATTAAAACGGAAGGAAGACCAAACAATAGCCAGCATGGTTTAAAGGTGAAGTGAGAAAGGAACCAAATGAAGAAAATAGGAAATAGCATAAGCACTGGCAAGTTAAATGCAAAGCATTGATAAAGAAGGCAAAAAAGAGAATATGACAAGAAGCTTGCTGTAGAGAGAAATATTCATAAAAAAAGCTTTTTCAGGTACATTTGAAGTATGAAGCCAGGGAAAGAGAAGGTGGTAAAAGCTGGCACTCAGGGAGGGCTGAAGAACTAAGGGGGTTATTTTAAAAGCCTTATTCATGAGTTGGTAGGCTGAAAATGGGCACTTAGATGTGCAAATCATGGAGATGTCCCTGGAGCCATTTTAGAAAACCAGGTATATATACGTCCTCAGTGCAAGAAGATCCATTTAGCATGGGGGTGTGTTGAAGCGTGCCCTGTTTGGAGTTAGGGAGAACAGCAGAAGCACATCTGACCTTGGTTGTTCAGGTGTCTATGCCTATACCTGCTCCTGACTATGAATAAGGTGCAAAAAAGTACTTGGTTCATGGCTGCAACACTTTCAGGGGAAAGAGCAAATACGCTTTCATCACCTTAGTTAATATTTCCTGGCCAAAGAAACCTGCATGCAAATGACAACCACACAGATTATTTATTTAATTTATTTATTTGTGTGTTTTTTATAATGGCTTATCGATCTACTTCTGGTCACACTGCCAAGAAAACCCAGGAGCTTCTGCATCGCCAGGAGTCAGTATAGACTCGAAGGCACACATTGCATTTGCATCAAATAATCAAAGCGGTTTACAGAGAACAACAACATTCCACAGATAACATTACTGGCCTGCTGCCTTATGTCTGAGTATTTGAAATGGCAGGCCAGGATATGCTTTTGTCATAACATAGATGCTCCCCTTCTAAACAAACACGGCCGGGATGCCCAAATACCTGGTTCAGCAGGTGTGCAATTCAGGGATGTCCACATTTGTGAAATGGCCTACAACCATGTATGTACCTGGCCTTGCTACCTGCATGGGACTCGTCTTCAGAACTGGTTAGTGGAACTTTCATTTTTCAGGATGGAGATGGAGCAATACCAGAAGGCACTTATATGTGACTCCCTTAACTGCTACCACTCCCCCATATTTTGGGATATTCTGCTCTGAATGTCCCAGATACTTCCTAGACATCCTTTCTAAAATGCCATGTCGCATGAATGCCTTGCTTCGGTCTTTTCTGAGGAAGATGTGAGGAAGTTACCTATGCCAGTAAGGCTATTTAACAGTGATGAGTCAGAAAAGCTGAATCAAATCTCAATGAACTTGGAAGATATAATAGAACACATTGATAAACTGAAGAGCAGCAAATCATCTGGACTAGATGGATACACCCAAGAGTGCTGAGAGAATTCAAAGATGAAATTGCAGAGCTACGATTAGTACTTTTTAACCTATCATTACAATAATCTATAGTACTAGAAGAATGAAGGTTGGCCAACATAACAACCTATTTTTAAAAAGGTCTCCCAGGGGATCTGAGATATCACAGACTAGTGAGCCTAACATCGATGCCAGGCAAATTGTGGAATCCATTATTAAGAACAAAATTTCTGAACACATGGATAGATATATGGTTTAAAGGGGCAAAGTCAACATGGATTTAGTCAAGAGAAGTCTGCTCCATTTCTTTGAATAAACATGTAGATAAAGGTAAGCCAGTTGATGTGGAGGGGAATTTTAGAAAGGACATCCAAGTGAAATCTGGAACTTCTAAGCCAGAACATCTGAAAAAAAGGCAGGCATGTCCAGATGCAGACATGATTTCACAAACGTGGAAATAACTGTGTGTCTACATAGACATCTCCAGAATAATATTTTGGTACTGGACATCTAGGAATAGCCTAATGGTTAGAATAATTGGTTAGGAACAGGGAAGCCCAGGTTCAAATCACACTGTGAAATTATACTGAGTACTGGGGATGATGGAGTGCTTTCTCCTCTACATTCTCTGGATGTTTTTCAGCCAAAATGAGCCCTTTTCAGGTCCATACTTAGATTTGATGCCAGACAGGTAGGGATGTCCAGGTTTATTTATTTATAAGCATTTATATACCACCTGGTGCAAGTGCAATCTAGGTGGTGTACATTAGGTATGGTATATATTCCCCTTGTCCCCAAAGGGCTCATGATCTATATTTTGTACCTGAGACAATGGGGGGTTAAATGGCTTGCCCAAGGCCACAAGGAGCACTTGTGGGTCTAGAAACACCAGTCCCTCTGGGCTTTGGTTGCTGTCCTCCAGCAGGATTAGGGTCCCTGGCCCTCTGGCCTGTGGCAACTTGCCCCAACCACTAGGCCACTCCACCTCCCTCCTGGGAATGCCCCAGCCATACCTCCACCATGCCCCTCTTCAGACTTGGATGTCCTCATGCTGGGGATGTCCCCAGACCCAACTTCTAAAATGCCTCTGGAGAGATCTCTGTGCTTTGGACATTTCTATGCTTATTTTCAGATATCCAAAGTATGAATAGGGCTGCCAAAATGACCCCCATAGTGTATTTTTGTTGTTGTTTTTAAGTGCCATCAAGTTGGTATCAACTCATGGTGACCCTCTGGATAGTTGACCTTAACTGTGTTTGGACTTCAGTCAGGCGACTCATTGTTGATAGAGTGGCATCCATAGCTGCTGCTATTGATTGTACTGATCCATCTCATTGCTGGCCTTCCTCTTTTGTGTTGACCTTCTACCTTGCCAAGCATGACGTCTTCCTCTAATGATCTCTCTCGTCGCATGATGTGTCCAAAGTATGAAAGTCAAAGTCGAGCAGTTCCCTCAGTACCATCAACGTACTTGGATCAACAACCAATAAAGAAAGGACAAGCAGTCCAGAAATCCAATGAGCTTCTAAGGAAAGATTAGGTTTGATCTCCTCTAATACTGACTGGTTTGTTCTTCAGGCAGTCCATGATATACGCAGTATTCGTTGCTAACACCATAATTCAAAGGCATCAATTTTCTTCCTATCTTATTCACTGTCCAACTTTCACATCAATATGATGTCACTGAAAATACCATGGCGTTTGGACAAGTTGAATCTTTGTATGGAGAGAGACATCTCTGTTCTTCAGAATCTTTTCTAGATCCTTCATAGCCATTCTGCCAAGAACAATGTGTCATTGGATTTCTGGACTGCTTGTCCTTTCTTTATTGGTTGTTGATCCAAGTATGTTGATGGTACTGAGGGAACTGCTGTTGACGACGCTGCAGGCGAGTGTATGGACCTTGCCTCCCCCCTAATGGAGGGCCCCGATTCTCTCTGTATTTCTCTACTGTCCTTTTTCCCTAAGAAATCTTGCTGGTCACGATGTTCATCCTCAGATGACAGAACTTTCAGATGGCAAATCAAAGCCAACCCTTCAAGGGTTTGGCTTATAGTATTCTGTTGCAAACAAAGTTTCGCCAGTTATAAATGGAGGACTCTTTCATTTCTTTCTCATCACGCAGTAATTTTTTAATTTTCTTAGAACGTAACTCAGACTTGTAACTCTCAAATTGCTTTTGTATCTCTACCAATTGCTCAGAGGAATTTTCAAGTTCTTTTAAGTGAACTAAATCCTGGTCCAATTTTATGCTTAACACTTGCCACCCACCCACTCCCTGGACCTTGAGGGTTAAGGGAGGGGCTGGCCTTGAATGCCCTTGAGGGTTAATGTTGTAGTTGTGTTGGTGCTCAAGTGATAAGGCAAGGCAAAGAATATTTCTTTTTTATGAGGTTTATTTCCCGCTTACGCAGTTCAAATGCAGCAGACGTTAATGAAATAATATGGCACAAAACAAGATGGAGAAACTGAACCTAAACAAGGCTTTTTTTCACTGCTTGACTGAATGTCCATTACAAATCACATTCACCTGTCATGTGATCTCCTTTTCATTAAGGTAACAGAAAACTCTGATATCAGCACTGCTCCTGAATGGCACAGAATATGCTTCCACTTATTCACTTCAAATAAGCTCTTTTATCACAGCAAACAGTGAGGTAACTTTGCTATTTTCTTACATACAACACTGGTAAGCAAATCAGTTAAATGTCCTTTGGAATCATACAAGTAGAGCAATCCATCGGGACTTCCTGTTCCGTAGATGGCAAAGAAATTAAAGGCATTTCTTCTTGCCAGCTGATCAATGACTTTCCTACGTTCTGAGTAGAAACTGCTCTGCTTTTAAGGAACTCTCTGAATTCACTGAGAAGTAATTCAGCCTGTGTATTTTCTGAGCTAGGCTGAGCAAATCCTCCTTCAGGTAAATGCTTGTTTATATTACTTATCTCTAGGCAATTATCAGTGCTTTTACTTGGACAACATTTCAGGGTGCAAGCATTTCCCTTCCCCCACCTATCTCCACATGGCAGTGCAGGGTAAAACACTCCAGCTGGGTCTAGAGAGTCTCTCAGAGTGTTAAAAGGAAAACAGTCAGGCTTTTCTTGACTTAACCAGTTAGTATCAAACTTTCTGCCTTTGTCCTGTCTTTCACAATTAAAATTCACTCTTTCTGGCTTTCCACTGTTAAGTTTGCTAGCCGTGCCACACCCACCAGATACCTTGTGCTTGGGGTTCTTCCAGGGTAATTCCTTATCCCTTTGCCTCCTATTCCAAGGTTCTTCTGGGTCTTTTAAACTCCTGAGCTGCAGCCTTGGGTCTCTCAGTGCCTTAGAATTCTTCTGCTTCCAGAAATCTTTCTCTGCCCCTGAGTCTCCCAGCTTCTGTCTGCTCCTTCTTGGATCACAGCTGCTTAGTGGTTCTCTCTCTCTCGGTTCCTGTTCCTGGTCATCTGACCTGTCCTCGTCCAGGTGCTTGTGTCCTTCTTGGTTCCTCTCCTGGTGGTCCTCTCTCTTGTCTAACTGTTTCTGGGTTTTTAACAAGCTAGCTGAGTACTGCACTGCCCTCCTCCTGCTTGGGCGTGCCCAATCAGGGACTTGGCTTTTCACCTGCCTTGAAGTGAGGAGTGGTTCCTGATTAGCTCTGTATTTTTTCCTTTCATCAGAGAAAATCCTGCCTTCCCCTGCAGTACCGGCTCTCTCCATCGGATCACTATCAGTTTCTCTTGCTTCATAAGAGCCTGCTACATCACAGATCCTCCCCCCTTAAGATATCACGGGCTGGCGTAGGCACGCCCGCACAGCACGTGATTCTATCTATGGGTTCAGTGGTGACGAGCTTCTGTTGGGGCTGTTGTCTGGGAGAGGCTATTGTGGCTATTTGGGCTAAAGCTACTCTCTCATGCCATGGTTTTAACATGTTGACATGGTAAACTTGCCTGCGACCTTTCCTATTCTCTACCAAGTAAGACACAGGTCCTACAGCTTGTACTACCCGACACGGTCCTTTCCAATGGCTCTCAAATTTTGGTTCTGTCCCAGCCACCATTACAATAACTTTCTCTCCAACATTTAGTTGACGTTGCTTTGTGTTCCTATCGTAATAGGCTTTTTGTTTGGCCTGACTACGCTTCAGGTTATCCACTGCAACTTGTGAAGTCCGGCGTAGCCGCTTCTTTAAGTTTCTCAGGAACTCGGGCACTTCTACTTCCCTGGGATCGGGTTCTACCCACTGTTCTCTCAAAATATCGAGAATGCCTCGGGGAGACCTCCCGTATAGTAGCTCATAGGGTGCTGTTCCTAATGAGGCCTGTTTTCTCTCTCGGCATGCATAAAGAACAAAGGGTAGCATTGTATCCCAATTGTCTATTTTCCCCTCCAAACTCCTACGTAACATCCTTTTAAGAGTCTGGTTTTGTCTCTCGACTAAACCGTTTGTTTGAGGGTGGTATGCTGCTGTCTTGATGTGGTGAATACCAAAAGCATCCCACACTTGTCATAAGAACATAAGAACATAAGACATGCCATACTGGGTCAGACCGAGGTCCATCAAGCCCAGTATCCTGTTTCCAACAGTGGCCAATCTAGGTCATACGTACCTAGCAATATCCCCAAAAGACACAGGTTCCACAATGTTTGTACTGGGTCAAGCATTGATATCCTGGGTCCCTTTTTAATAGTGGTTTATGGACCTTTCCTCCAGGAACTTGTCCAACCCTTTTTTAAACCCAGCTATACTAACAGCCTTTACTACATCCTCTGGTAACAGATTCCAGAGTTTGATTACACGTTGAGTGAAAAAATATTTTCTCTTATTTGTCTTAAATAGTTTACCCTGTAGCTTCATTACATGTCCCCTAGTTTTTCTATATTCTGATAAGGTAAACAATTGATCTACGTTTACCCGTTCCACTCCGTTCATTAATTTATAGACCTCTATCATATCTCCCCTCAGCCGTCTCTTTTCCAGGTTAAAGAGCCCTAACCTTTTTAGCCTCTCTTCATAGGAGTAGCCTTCCATCCCCTTCACCAATTTGGTGGCTTTTCTCTGTACTTTTTCTAATAACTCTATGTCCTTTTTAAGATACGGTGACCAGAATTGCACACAATATTCAAGGTGCGGTCGTACCATGGAGCAATACAGAGGCATTATAATATCCTTTGTTTTATTCTCCATTCCTTTCCTTATGATACCTAGTATTCTATTTGCTTTCTTGGCCGCCGCTGCACACTGGGCGGAGGGTCTTAACATGTTATCCACGATGACTCCTAAATCTTTTTCCTGGGTGGTGGTTTCTAATGTGGAGCCTTGCATCGTGTAACTATAGTGTAGGTTGTTCTTTCCTAGGTGCATAACTTTGCACTTGTCCACATTAAATTTCATCTGCCATTTGGATGCCCAGTCTTCCAATTTATCCAGATCCTCCTGCAGTTTTCCACAATCCTCTTGGGTTTTAACAACTTTAAACAGTTTTGTGTCATTTGCAAATTTGATAACCACACTAGTTATTCCCTTTTCCAGGTCATTTATGAATATGTCAAAAAGTAGTGGACCCAGTACAGATCCCTGGGGTACTCCACTATTCACCTTTTTCCATTGGGAATATTGGCCATTTAGCCCTACCCTCTGCTTTCTATCTTTTAACCAGTTCCCGATCCACAATAGTACACTGCCTCCTATCCCATGACTTTTTAGCTTCGCCAAAAGTCTCTGATGGGGGACCTTGTCAAAAGCTTTCTGAAAGTCCAGATACACTATATCAACCAACTCACCTTTGTCTACCTGTTTATGCACACCTTCAAAAAAACATATCAGATTAGTAAGACAAGATCTTCCTTGTCTAAAGCCATGTTGGCTGTCTCCCATTAGGCCATGACTATCTATATGCTGTGTAATTTTGTTCTTTATGATGGTTTCTACCATTTTCCCTGGTACTGACATCAGGCTCACCGGTCTGTAATTTCCCGGGTCACCCCTGGAACCCTTTTTAAAAATTGGTGTTACGTTGGCGACCCTCCAATCTTCAGGTATTACAGATGATTTTAATGAAAGTTCACAGATTACCAATAGCAGGTCTGCAATCTCATATTTCAGTTCTTTCAACACTCTGGGATGTATACCATCCGGTCCAGGTGATTTGCTACTATTCAGTTTATCAAATAGTTGTAATATATCTTCCCGGTGTAGCGATATTTCTCTCAATTCCTCTGCAGTATCACCTTTAAATACCACTTCAGTCTTGGGTAACATCCCTACATCTTCCTCAGTAAAGACCGAAGCAAAGAATTCATTCAGTCTCTCTGCTATATCCTTGTCTCCTCTTACTGCCCCCTTTACCCCTCTATCATCTAATGGTCCAATTGACTCTCTCACAGGCCTTTTGCTACGAATGTACTTGAAAAAGTCTTTGTTTCGTGTTTTTGCTTCCGTAGCAAGTTTCTTCTCAAATTCCCGCTTTGCCTGCCTTATCAATGCTTTGCATTTAACTTGCCAGTGCTTGTGCTGTTTCCAGTTTTCATCATTTGGCTCTTTTTTCCATTTCCTGAAGGTTGCTTTTTTGGCAGCAACAGCCTCTCTGACCTCACCTTTAAACCTTTAATGCATGCATGTCCTAAGTATTTTGACATGAAGTTGCTCCCCCTGTCGGTGAGAACTTTCTTATGGAAACCCACTTCACAAAACAACTTAATAAGTTCGTTTGCAATCACTCTGGCAGATATGGTGCGTAGTGGCATGGCCCACGGGAACCTTGTAACGTGGTCTACCACCACTAAGATATAGCGGAAACCTCGGGGTGTTTTAATCAGAGGTCCGACAATGTCAACACCTATCCTCTGGATGGGATCCTTAATCACTGGTGAAGGTATCATGGGGACATCCCTGGGATGGGCTGCTGAAACCCTTTGGCACGCGGGGCAAGCCTCACAGAACTTGGCCGTCTCTTTGAAGACACCGGGCCAGTAGAACCTGGATAAGATTTGATCGAGGGTTCCCTGAATGCCTTTGTGTCCCCCAACAGGATGCCTGCTACATCACACACTGCATATTTCGCATTAGCTGTTTCTATCCTCAGAAGCATTAAATCAAGCGAACATTTAGTCAATATTTTATTCCACTTCTGGATAAAGCCTAATCATCCAAAAACATGCCTGGTTCTTTTAGAATCCACAACCCCTTAGGAATAGCCTCTTTATGGCAACATTCAATTAAAGTGGCCCCATGTAGCTCCAACCTTATGCATCTCTTTGATTGATTGAGGGTCTTATCTTAACCAAAGGGAAGCATAAGGTGGAGCTACCTGGGGCCACTTTAATTGAATATTGCCATAAAGAGGCTATTCCTAAGGGGTTGTGGGTTCTAAAAGAACCAGGCAGTAGAGAAATACAGAGAGAATCGGGGCCCCCCGATAGGGGGGAGGCAAGGTCGATACACACGCCTGCAGTGTCGTCAACAGCAGTTCCCTCAGTACCATCAACAATTTTGATTAACTTATCATCAATACCACTGTCAGATGTACAACTGTCAGTATTGTCTAAGGGTTTATCCTTTGTTCCAGGTCCATCGTATAATGCGTTTCAAAGCCGATTGTCTTTAGAGAGGTTTATCTGCTCTCTTCAGCTGAAGATCTTCTCTGCAGATCATGATTCATCTTTTGATAAATCTGTAGTAAAATTGAAATCTAATTGGGCACCACCTGGGTCACTTGATCCAGTTTTACAAACTTTTAAAGATCTAGTTTTAGCGGATTTTAAAGAATTGGAACAACATATGTCATGGGGTAGAACTAATCTATTTAAATTGGAAAAACAAGCACTGGATGTATTGCAATCTATGGACTATAATTATAAAGCGCGCAGATAAAGGTGGCGCTATTGTTGCGCAAGATAAGGTTGTTTATGAGCAGGATATTCAGCTTCAGCTCCTTAATTTATCTCATTATTTTAGGTTAAAGGAGAATCCGACATCACAGATTCAACAAGAAATTAAACAATTGACTAATCAGGCACTGGCTCAAGTCTATTTGTCTAAACGAGAATGGGCATTTTTGAATCCTGTTTTCCCGAGAGTACCAGTATTTTATTTACTACCAAAGATTCATAAAACATTATTGAATCTGCCTGGGCACCCTATTTTGTCTAGAAATGACTCACTGCTTGAATATGTGGGTAAATATTTAGATAAGTTTTTGAGCGCTGAGGTGTTGAAAATCTGTTAATACTTGTGGGTTGTCACCCATTTTTTACAAAAATTGCAACAAGTGAAGGATGTTACTACAGTACGCTATTTAGCTACTTTGGATGTAAGCGCTGTATATACATCAATTCCTCAGGATGAAGCATTGCAGATGTTACAAGATGTATGGGATAGGCAGATATATCCACATGAGGTCCCTACAGGATTCTTGCTTCAATTGGCCGAAATTGCTTTAAAGAAGAATTATTTTGTTTATAAAGATATATAATTATCATCAAGTTTCTGGAACTGCTATGGATGCTACGTTTGCCCCATCTTTAGCTAATTTGTATATGGAGAAGTTTGAGAAGGAATGGGTTAACACTAGTGTGGAACATGTTTTATGTTGGTGGAGGTTCATCAATGATATCTTTTTATTATGGCGTGGTTCTCTAGAACATCTGCAAGAGTTTATAGTTTTTTTGAATTCCTGTAAATCGGAGATTCAATTTGAAATGACCTGTGATCTTTCAACTATAACGTTTCTTGATGTGTTAGTTAAGAAGACTACTTTATATGTAAAGCCTACTGATTGTAACTCTCTGCTTCATTATGACAGCTATCATCCATGCCATTTGAAAAACAGTTTACCATTTTCATAATTGTTATGCTGCAGAAGAATATGTTCAATGAATGAAGAATATTATAAATAAGTGGGTATTATGACAGATAAGTTTTGACAGCGAGGGTCTCCTGAAGATATTTTACAGAAAGCTTTGCGTCATACTAAATATAATCATTGTGAATGGCTACTCTCATCGAAGACTAGTTCTGTTAGAGAGTTGGATGAAAGGGTTACCTATGTGTTGCAATATTCACAGTTATCTACTTGTTTTGCTTCGAAACTCTATAAACGCAGGGCAGTGTTTAATGCTCATCCAGTATTATCTAAATTGTGACCAAGGATAGCTTCTAGTAGAGGAAGGAATCTATGGGATTTATTATGTCCAACAGTTGTTCAACAGTTGCCTTTGAAAACTTGTTCTGGACACCGACAATGTGGAAAGTGTCTCTTTTGTGCTCTGATGGAGGAGGGCTCCTCATTTACAGTAAATGGGAGATCATATCAGTTACGAGTGAATACCTCTTGCGCTTCTAGTTATAATGTCTATCTATTGTGTTGCCCATGTCAGCAATTGTACATTAGATTATGTGAAAACCTCATTCAACTTTTCACCAATATTGCCAGATATCATAATACTAAATATCACAGCACAGCCTCAGAAATAACCGTGGGCACTCAATTATTCTGGATTAAATGTGTTACACTTCCAGACTCGTGCCGGTTCTTACATCAATGGCTGAATAATATGTTGTATTGATAATATCCCAAGTTCATGTTGTGAGCAAATCAAAGAAATAATCAAAAAGTACTTAGCTCAAGATGAACCGTAGAACTGTGCTGTGTATTTCTTTCTTTATTTATAAAAGTATCACGTTCTCCTTCTCCTTCATTCTCTTTTTTTATTTTTTTGTTATTTTATATATGAAGAACGTCCTTCCACTCGCTGATACTGAATATAAAACACGTCCCAACGCCAATTTATCACGGCGCCCATGCGTTTCGCCAAATGGGTTTTTCAAGGGACTATGGCTTGAAGTGGAATATATTTCTGTGGATAACGCGGTTCGATTGCTTGACAACTGGTCTCCTGCTAATGCATTCGGTAGACTCAATGAACGCCGCGCCACGGTTATTTCTGAGGCTGTGCTGTGATATTTAGTATTATGATATCTGGCAATATTGGTGAAAAGTTGAATGAGGTTTTCACATAATCTATAGTATTCATTCACAGAGACCGACCCCCCTTTTTTGCTTAGCAATTGTACATTGGCAAAACCACCCGCCAGCTTCGGGTACGATTATCCGAACGTAAGTATTGTCTGGCTAAGAAAAAAGAAGATGCTCCTTTAGTACCCCATTTTTTGAGATTTCAACATAAGTTTGACGATATTCATTGTATAATAATTGATCAAATAATTGAAACCAGTAGGGGGGGAGATCATGGGAAATTATTGTTACAGAAAGAATATCAATGGAATCGTCTTAATTCATTGGAGCCTATGGGGCTTAATAATAAGATAGAGTGGGGTGTCTTTATGTAACAGTATCGATGTGTTTGAGCCCTTTTGAATGAGAGAAGAAGAGAAGAGGAGAAGAGGGAGGGTAGCTCTTTAAAGAAAGAGGGAGGGTTGAAGTAAAATAGGGATTTGTGATGACATTAGGTTAGGGGTGGGTTTGTGTCTCTTTAATTGGTTGATAACCCTTTTAAATAGTTTGATTGATGTGTTGGAGATGTGAACGACTATCCCATTGAGGTGTATGTAAATTGCTGCCCCTGATGAAGCCATTTTTGGTGAAACAAGGACCTTGTTGGGCCAGCTTCTTTTGAGAATCTATGAGGGACTATCATACCTTTGGAAGTTGAGTATGGTATATGGTTGGATTGGCAGTATATTGACAGAATTACTGACGTATGGTGCTTTTGTTTTAGGTGCGATCTGAGTGACCAGCAATTCTGGCATCTGCCGTGATCTCAACTACATATGAATTTAGAGAATGGGATATAATTTCAAAGAATTGATTTGATATATTCTATAAAATGTTATAATTGGATTTTAATAATATATATTGGTGGGCAAGAAAAGCTAAGCTTAGCTACTCAGCGTTTAAATTCTTGAATAGAGAATTGTAAACACAGCGGAATTTTTTAGATCACTGATGGTATCTGAGTTTTCTCCTGCGGGCAGGTGATTGCTGTTTAGAGGGATAAATTGTTATCTGAGATCTTTTCTGCTCTGTTTTTAGTTTAGTAACATAGGTTTTCCAATATTGGTCTTGGTCCCTTTTGCTATTTATGATATTGAAAATATATATCCAAGGATTTTTTGTTTTTGCACTTTTGAAAAAAAGACAGGAGAGGGGAGATATTATAGAAACATTTAAATACTTCTGTGGCATAAATACAGAGGAGGAGAGCCTCTTTCAATTGAAAGAAAGCTCTGCAATGAGAGGGCATAGGATGAAGCTGAAGGAAGATAGACTCAGGAGTAATTTGCGGAAATATTTCTTTATGGAAAGAGTGGTAGATGCGTAGAATAGTCTCCCAGTGGAGGTAGTAGAGACAGCGACTGTATCTGAATTGAGGAAAGCATGGGACAAACATAGAAGATCTTTATTGAAGAAAAAGGGACTTTAGAGCTTAGTAGATGGTATGGAAGAACAGACTGGATAGATCATATGGTTTTTATCTGCTGTCATGTTTCTCTGTTTTTATCTTGGGTAGTCATTAGAAAGGCAGGGAATAAATGTGAACTGATAGAATAAATAATAATACAGGGGCTGATAAACCGCCGAATATCCCCTCTGACTACCACAGCACTGACCTGCAGGTGTATTCATTCTGTGGTTCCTCACTACCTTTCCTGTTTTATCTCACTCTACACCCCTCCTCAGGATCTCAGTTCCTCTGGCAAATCCCTTTTATCTGTGCCCTTCTCTGCTACTGCCAACGCCAGACTTTATTCGTTCCATCTTGCTGCTCCTTATGTCTAGAACAAACCACCTGAGTCAGTTTGTCGGGCTCCTTCTCTAGCCCTGTTCAAATACAGGCTAAAAATGCACCTCATTGAAGCCGCTTTTGGATCCCGATGTCCTGACTCGCTTGTCCACTATTTATGTGTATCTTACCATACGCCAGTGCTTAGTTTCACTATGGAGATCATTCCAGAAACCAAATAAGGGTTTGTACATGCACTGGCAGGGGCAGCCCAAGGGGGGTGCGGGGCCATGTGCGGAGATTAATTGCGAGGTCTCATTTGCATACGGAGCCTCATTTGCATAAATATTTGCATAATGTTAACATGCATTTTTAGTAAACATGCCTCTTAATGAGTGTCTGGATAAAGAAAGACTAACAGATTTCTATGTTACTATATTCCAGTGCCAACCGCCAGGTCCATTAGGAAGTACTATAAACACTGACCATTTAGAACTCATAGCAAATCCACCATATCATAACAGCACTGCCAGGACTCACAAAGCACCAAACCCTACCTATCAAAAGGCAACACTGCAAATATTAAACCAATACATCTCAGAGAATACCAATGCATCTCCTACTGGGGAAAGAGAACAAGTGGCACGGTCAAATAGAAACTACATGAACAGAATACCTCAGCTTGAGTAAAATGCAGAACATAGACTGTCACCAAAGAACAAGGGCTCACAATTTAGAAATAGGAAGACAATAATTAAACTGTGAACCCCAAAAGCCAAACTTGGGATGTACAACAACACTGGAGAAATAAAAATAGATATTAATTTCCTCTTGTACTAAATAAAACATAAAAGACGTTAACGATGCACATTTCGCAGAGCTGATATATTCCAGTTAATAAATTCAAAATAAAAAAGTATTTTTCTACCTTTTGAAGTTTGTGCATTTTCTTTTTCAGTTGCAATTGCTCCAGTCACTTTCTTCTGGTTTCTTTGTGTTTTCTGCGAGCTATCCATTTGTCCTTTCTTCTCTTTTAGATTTTTTTCATTTTCTTTCTCTATATCTCCTTTAACATACTGATCTTTCCCCTTTTGCTCTTTCCCCCATTTCTTTCCTAATTCCTTTATCATCCACTCAAATTTCACCCTTCCAATCTCAATCTCCACTTACTCTACCAATACCCGGCCCATTGTAGACTTTCTTCCCTCCCACACAAAATATCTTTTCCCCTCTCCATTCTTATTCCCCATCCATTTTGAGTCCTCTCCCAAAATCAGCTCCCTTATAGTTCTAGATCCACCCAGCATCTGCCCCTTCTAGTCCCAGTCTCCCAAGCCTCCACATCAGCCCATTTCCAATCCTAGCCCCCCATATGCTCTTTTCCAGTTCCATTCCATTCCCCCATCAGCCCATTTCCACTCCAGTCTCCCCCATCAGCCCATTTCCAGCCCTATTCCAACTCCCATCAGCCCACGTCCAGTCCTATTCCAGCCTCCATCAGCCCATTTCCAGTCCTATTCTAGCCCATCACCCATTTGCGTCCACATTCTCCCCATCAGCCCATTTCTAGTCCTATTCCAGCTCTTTATAAGCCCATTTCTAGTCCTAGCCCCCCATATTTATTTATTTATTTATTTATTACAGGCTCTTATATACCGCTCTATTCAGCATCAGCGCGGTTTACAATATAACAACATACCATAATGAACAAACTGTTTGGTTTTACAGAGAACAAGGTCAGAGAACTTGGATAAAACATGGGAAGTCATTACTGCAACTATTTACAAGAGTATTTACAAGTATACATGACAGGATTTGTTCTTAGTTTGGGTAGTGATCAAGATTGGTTAGTTGGTTAAGTAATAATGGGGGAAGAGGTGGGATTTGAGTGCCTTTCTAAAAAGGGATAGATCAGTGATAGCACGAATTTCTGGGGGTAGAGCGTTCCAGCATTTAGGGGCATAGAATCTGAAAGCCCTGTTGGATGTCACTGATAGGCATTTTGTCGCTGCTTTAGGGATGATTAGAATATTTGTTGATATCGTTCTCCTGGATCTGTTGGGTGGAGCGGCCTGAATGAGGTCTATTAGAGAGGAGGAGGTGATGCTTTTAGTGGCCTTAAAGGTTAGTAATAATGTTTTGAACAATATTCTGCCATGTATGGGGAGCCAGTGGAGGTGCTCTAGGATGGGTGTTACATGGTATGCTCTTTTCTAGTTCTATTCCAGTCCCCCATCAGCCCATTTCCACTCCAAGCTCCCCCATCAGCCAATTTCCAATCCTAGCCCCCTCGTCAGCCCACTTCGTCCTATTCCAGCCCCCATCAGCCCATTTCCAGTCCTAATCCAGCTCTGTATCAGCCCATTTCCAATTTTAGCCCTCCCATTACAAACCATTTCCAGTCCTAGCCCCCCCCCACCATCACAGCCCATTTCCAGTCCCTTTCCCCCCCACACCACCATCAGAGCCCATTTTGTCCGTTCCCCCCATCACAGCCCATTTCTAGTCCATCCCCACCCCCACCATCACAGCCCATTTACAGTCCGTTCCTCCACCCACCACAGCCCATTTTGTCCATTCCCCCCTCCCACCATCACAACCCATTTGCAGTCCTATCCCCCCCACTATTGCAGCCCATTTCAAGTCCGTTTCCCCGCATCACAGCCCATTTGCAATCCGTTTCCCCCACCATCACAGCCCATTTCCAGTCTGTTTTCCCCAGAACAGCCCAAATGAAGTCTGTTTCCCCCCACCATCACAGCCCATTTTGTCCGTTCCCCCCCCCACCATCACAGCCCATTTGCAGTCCTAGCCCCCCCACCATCACAGCCCATTTCCAGTCCCTTTCTCCCCCACACCACCATCAGAGCCCATTTTGTTCATTCCCCCCATCACAGCCCATTTGCAGTCCTATCCCCCCACCATCACAGCCCATTTCCAGTCCGTCCCCACCCCCACCATCACAGCCCATTTACAGTCTGTTCCTCCACCCACCACAGCCCATTTCGTCCGTTCCCCCCTCCCACCATCACAACCCATTTGCAGTCCTATCCCCCCCCACTATTGCAGTCCATTTGCAGTCCATTCCCCCCATCACAGCCCATTTGCAGCCCCCCATCACAGCCCATTTGCAATCCGTTTCCCCCCACCATCACAGCCCATTTGCAGTCTTTTTTCCCCAGCACAGCCCAAATGAAGTCCATTTCCCCCCCATCATCACAGCCCATTTTGTCCATCCCCCCCCCCACCATCACAGCCCATTTGCAGTCCTATCCCTCCCCACCATCACAGCCCATTTCCAGTCAAGACGTTACCCCTGATCACAGCCCATCCAGTCCTATCCCCCTCCCTCCCTCTGAAGAGCCCCGCGCTTTCTAAGGCACTGCAGAGGGATCTGGGGAAGCCCCGACTCCCTCTGCACAGCCGCCAGCGTGAGGAGTCTTTTCCCTCACGCTAGCGGCTGTATCTGTGAAGCCGCATTTGCTGGGAAAGGTTAAAGGTCATTGCCTTTAACCTCTCCCGGCATTCGCGGCTTCACAGATACAGCCGCCAGCATGAGGGAAAAGACTCCTTATGCTGGCGGCTGTGCAGAGGGAGCCGGGGCCTCGCGCGGGCTTCCCCGGCTCCCTCTGCAGCCGTCCATTGAGCAAGCATGGAGTTTGCGTGGGGCCCCCTAAAGTGCAGGGCCCTGTGCGAACAACATTCTTGCTCAATGGACGGGCCGGCTCTCTGCATTGGGGATGTTTATCTGCCAAAAACGTCTATGAGCGAATTCCAGTACATAGCGCCTGAGGATGTTTATCTTGCTAACATGGAGATTTCAGATTGTTTCAGGAGGGATGGAACGGGGGCATGGTTTGCCACAGAGACATATAAAGAATAGTCAGGAAATCCTGGGTACATTTTTATTTATTTATTTATTTAGAGGTCTCTTATTGTGTAATCAAGGTGGTTTACAGCATAAATAAAAAAGATACAGTGTAACGTAGGAACCAATTAGAATTAATACATATTTTAGAACTAAATAACAAATATAGCAAAGGTATTATATATAAATGATTGTATTATTATCATTTTTGGGATAACTTATAGCCAGTGTTACATATAAACATTATAATTATGTACATTATTAAATATATCCTTGTGTGGAAGTGGGTGGTTTCCCTGTTTTGTTTGTGACATTTTACAAATTGGTGTTATAAAGATTCTTGTGTACCGAAGGACTGTTGGTTATGTATAGATGGAGAGGATGATTCTTATCAGCTTATGTTGAGGGAGGGGAGATTTTGGATTTTACGTTGGGTATAAGTTTACGTTCTCTTAGTATTGCCATAATGTTCAATGAAGAGATATGTTTTTAGCTCTCTCCGGAAAGTGGACAAATCTGAGACAGATCTTAGTCTATCTGGAAGCATGATCCAAAATGTTGGGGCAATGCATTCAAAGGCCTTGTTACTAGTGGTATGCTTTGGTTTTCTATATTCAGATGGGACAACTAAAGTATTCTGTGTACATCCTCTTCTTTGGCGATCATTTGGTGTTGCTTTTATTAGGTTTGCTAGGAATGAAGGAACTATATTTCTGATAAGTTTAAATGTGATCATGAGTAATTTAAATTTTATTCTGCTGTAGCCAGTGGAAAGCATATAGGATCGGTGTTATGTGTTCGGATGAATATGCCTTGTGGGTAATGCACGCAGCCATATGTTGGGCAATTTGGAGGCTGTGTAGGGTTTGCTTGGGTAAACCCTGCAGTAGACTGTTACAGTAATCTATATGAGGAAATATCAAGGCCTGTAGTACTGTTCATTGCTTGGGAGGAAAGGTCTTAACTGCTAAATCATTCTCAGTTTGTTGTAGATGGTTCTTAAAGTGAGTTTAATATGGGATATGAAGCTGAGGGTTTGATCGATTGTGACTCCTAAATGTGTTACTTCCTCTTTTACTTTGAGCGTGGCTTCTTCAACATCAATGGTAGTTGGTGGGGAGAAGTTTTGGTTTCTGGTTATGAATAATACATCTGTTTTTTTATAGTTTATGTTTAGGCTATGAGCTTTCAGTCATTGAGCTATCTCATTGAAGCATGTTATTATGGGTTCAAGAATGGGGTTGTTTATATTAAAGGGAAGATATAGCATTATATCTTCAGCATAGATGGCATGTCCATCTTGGAATTTTTTGATTATTTGGCATAGGGGCTGGAGGTATATATTGAACAATAGTGCAGATAGCGCGGATCCCTGTGGGAGACCCTGTTTCTGTTTGTAAGTGTTAGAAAAGTGTTGGTCAACTCTAACTTGTTGTATGCAGTCAGTTAGATATGACTTAAACTATTTCATCGTGGTACCATATAATCAATTTGTTGTAGTCTTTGAATTAAGATGTTATGGTTAATAGAGGCAAAGGCTGCCACTATATCTAGTAAGAAAAGTATGAATGCCTGGTTGGAATTGTCTATTCCTTTTATGAGGTTATTGAAAAATGTCAATAACAATGTTTCTACATTGTGATGTGGTCTGAAGCCATATTGATGGTCATCCAGGGGAGCATGCAGGTCAATATGGTCTTGAAGTTGATTATGAACAATTTTCTCAATAACTTTGACAATGAATGGGAGGCTGGAGATTGGTCTGTAAGAGAGGAGAGTGGCCTAGTGGTTGGGGCAAGGTACTTCGGGCCGGAAGATCGGGGGTTCAAATCCCACTAGAGGACAGCAACCTTGGGCCGGAAGGACTGGGGTTTCTAGTCCCACAGGTGCTCCTTGTGGTCTTGGGCAAGCCACTTAATCCTCCATAGCCCATGTTCCCTGTAAAATAGTTCTCTGTGTGCTGTGCTTTCCTGTCTAATCAATGTGTTTATACCTCAAAAATTTCCTGTCATGATTTGACAATTTCCAATCTGTAATCAAAACCGCTGCTGATCGCTGGAAGTAGCGGTATACAAATGTATACTAAATAAATAAAAATGTGGGGAATTTTTTGTTTAGTGTTTTTTGTTTTAGTATAGGACAGATTATTGCCTGTTTTAAATCTATAGGCATGTGTCCTTGAGTGAGTGACTGGTTGACTATTCTTAGTATGATTGGTGCTAGCTCATCATGCACAGCTTTCAGCTAGCTAACTGGGCATGGATCTATGCTGGATGTTGTGGTATTAGTATTTGAGATAATCTTTTTCAGTGATTCAAGGGAGGTCCGGTAAAACTCTGGCCAGATTTCAGGATTTAATGATGTATTGTGTGTGGTCTGGAAGGGGAGATTATTTATGGGGTTTAATTTATTTATATAATAATCTGCTAGGACCTGTGGGGTGATGATTTGGTTTTCAGACTTGTCTTTTGGGGGGCTTGTCAGTGATTTTATGATTTCAAATAACTCCCATGGTTTATTCAGCGATTTCATTAGTAGGTTTGTATGGTATTCTTTCTTTTTAGAGTTTATGTGGTTGCGGTATGCTAAAAGAGATTTCATGTAGTTTGCTCTATTTTCAGAAGATTTTGATGTTCGCCAGATGCGTTCAAGTTTCCTTAATTGTCTTTTTAATCTCCTTATGTCTTGTGTGTACCATTTTTTGAGGTGTTTTGTCTTTTGTTATGTTGTGGTCCTGACCTAGAGGCGATCTTAGTAAAACTAGAGTTTCAGTTGAGTAGGAGTCCATCAAGTCTTTTATGCAGGGGTCAATGTTATTTAGTATGGCTTTTATGAATGCATCTTTCACAAAGGACTTAAATTTGGGGTATTGCTTCATCAATTGGTTGTTTGTTTGGTCTGATGAGATAGTGAAGTTAATCAGATGGTGATCTGACCATGGTACAGGTAATGTTTGGAGGCTGTTCATTTTTGATCGCTCATAGATATTCTGCAGAAGGAATATCAGATCTAGAGTATTCCCTTTATTATGAGTAGGTACCTTTATTATTTGTTGATAATGTAGATCGTCCATTGCATTTAGAAAGGTGGTGGCTTGGGTATGGCATAAAGAGATAAGTTTAAAGTCTCCCAGTAAGATTAGCTGTTTCTTAGTTGATATAGAATAAACAGTTTCCAGAATGGTTGTTAGGCTGCTAGAATCTGATGTAGGGGGTCTATAGAGGAGACAGAATGCAAGGTGCCTGTTTTATCAGAGTATCAATATCTGCAACGGTATTAGATAGCATGAGGGACGCATTGAGTGCATTTTTGATGATAATGAGTACTCCTCCACCACGTTTATTTGTTCTAGAAGGGTGTAATATCTCATAGTTCAAGACCCTCAGTTGGTTAATTAGGACTCAGTCTAACTCAGAGAGCCAAGTTTCTGTGATAAATATTACTGGGTTGGAGTCATGGATATGGTCTAAGATTACTGGTATTTTATTCTTGATTGATCTGGCATTTATGAGGGAGCATGTCAATACTGTCTCCTTGACATTGTCTTTCTGGTTAAGGTGCTTAGTAGACCCGATAGAAGTGATATAGATTAGTCTGCAACCACTCATACTATTATGGGATCTTTTTGATGGTTTATTATGTGGCATTACCTTATAATCCCTGTTATTGTAATATATTATTGGGAGGGTAGGATCTGGTCCTGGGTAGAAAATTGAGCATTTACTTGGAAAATGAGGCAACATAACAATAACATGCAATATATAAGACTTACAATTTTGTGAGGATTCATCATTGTTGGTGGGTCAGGCTGACTATGCTATAGGACTAATAATTACAAATTATTATATAGTATGATGGAACCTTTGTTGATATAACATCAGAACAAGTTTGGTTCCTGAACTCTGGTCAGTTTCCAGAAGCCATGCTTTGTCCACGCTTATGGGCCAAATGTGGCCCGTAGATGTGTGTCCACCAGGCGAGGGTGTGTCTGAAGCACCGGAGTTATATAGGGAGTTGGATCTTTGCTTGGCGATGCTTGTAGGGAGGGTGGGCCAGAAAGTTGCGTGCTCATTCTGGGAGGGGGGATCTTCCCTTCCCTTTTGTAGCTGTTTCTTGATGCCGGTTCCCTCGATGCAGGCTAGCTAGTGCGGAGAGCCCCTCTGATGCTTAAAAACCCCTTCCGGAGAGCCCCCAGGTCGGTGTGGGTAAGAGGAAGTGTGCCTGAAGTGCCGGAGTTATTTAAGGGGTTGGATCTTTGTCTGGTGATGCTTGTAGGGAAGCGGGCCAGAGAGCTGTCTGC
Organism: Ichthyophis bannanicus; assembly: GCA_033557465.1. Taxonomy (NCBI): domain Eukaryota; kingdom Metazoa; phylum Chordata; class Amphibia; order Gymnophiona; family Ichthyophiidae; genus Ichthyophis; species Ichthyophis bannanicus. The sequence goes on from CM066031.1 coordinate 113,879,328, forward strand.
TCTTTCTGGGAGGGCAGCCACTACCTTCCATTTTCTATATGAACTGGGGTTGCCACCTCCTTAATGGGAACCAAAGGGAGTGGAACTGCTTGCTGCAGGAGGCCTACCTTGTCTTGCAGAGCAGTGATGGTGCAGAGGCTCCGTTTTTTTTCTCAGTTTGGAGCGGTGCCTGTATCGATTAGTATGCTGGGGTCCCATACAGTGAGGGGCCGCAACAGATGGTTTTGGCTTAGGGTAGTTGGCAGCCAAGGCGTTAGTGATGGCACTGCTGTTTGTTTTTGCTCAGTGCCCCACTCAAGGGCCACGCCTAAGGGCCCTCTAGCGAGGCCCTCAGGCACAGGCCCACCAGGCGTGGGTGTGCCTTCCGGTGCTGTTCTTTATCCTGTTGTCGGCTGGTGGGCCTGATTGGCCTTTGGTGCAGGGAGCGGGGAAGAGCTTCAGGCTCGCTTCCTGTTGCTGGACGTGGATTGGGCTGGTGACTGTTCTTCGTGCTTTCCGGTGCTGTCCTTTATCCTGCTGCCAGCTAGTGGGTCTGATTAGCCTTCGGTACAGGGAGCAGGAGGAGCTTCAGGCCCACTCCCTGTTGCTGGATGCCAATCGTGCCAGTGACTGGGTCCCCGCAGACGTGCCCATTATACCTGCTAGAGAAATGGAAGAAGGCCAGAACTTAGAAAATATTCTGCTGTATCTGTATAAAGGTAGTGACTAGTCTGTTCTAAACTGGTGGACTGCAGTATGGAAAAACACCACAAGATGCATTTATAAAGAACAGAAATCAGAAGTGTGCAAATCTTGTAAACTAAAGAGGGATTAATAACTACCCTGAAACAAATATTAAGAAGAGCAATAGTGTTTATTCTGTCCATGCTGACATTTGCAGTTTGTGCTAAAGGAGCTAAGCTAGGGGAACCTAACAATTCCTGTGTCCTGAAAAATCGGACTGTTGATGTAGGAATAGTATGTGAGTTAATATGGAAAGGATTCTTGGTTGGGTGAGAAACAGAGATGATATTTTTAATCCTTAGTCTCCAGAAGAATATTTTTTGTGACTGAAAGTGAGAGTTGTAATGAGGAAGATCCATTCTCTGCCTTAAAAACACAGGATTCTGTGAATTCTAGCTTGGAAGCTGACAGGCAGGCAAGCAAAATGAGCAGCAGTTGTCAGGGGCAACATAAACAAACTCAGCCACGAGGTTTGCAAACATGCCCAGCTGAAAAACAATCCCCAGTTCCTAATAGCTTGCACCTGAATAGAGGAAGGGCTAATAGCTACTATAAGAGTCACGCAGGAGTTACAGATTCAGATTCAGATTCAGACCCAGAACCAGAACTGGGATGAGAACAGGAACAGGAACTAGGAGAAGTTCAGGAACCAGGAAGAGTTCAATCCACAAGATACCCAGAACACCTCAGGAGAAAGCAGTTAGGAGCCGTGGAGTCAGAGAACAGCTGTGAGTGTTCATCTGATGTGACGCAGTTTGAAACTCAGAGGCAACGTTCCACCCAGAATGAATGGAAGCCTGAGAAAGTGAAACAGTAGGTATATGAAAGCTGTAAACCTGAGAGTGATTCTGAAATAGAGTTAAGAAAGTTTACTGGCAGTAGAAATACCTGGAGGGTTAATGCTCAGAAGCCTCGTGGGGGAAATCCAAGGGGAGATCAGTGCTGTAAAAACCAACTGAGGGATTTACCCAGAGAGCTAGTGAGAGAGCAGTTCCAAGCCCCTGAAAGAGAGAGGTATTCTATTGAAGACACTTGCATATCAGAAGAGGAAGTGTTTGAAACTCCCAAGCCTCAGAGAAAGACACGCAGAGCTAAACCCTGTGCTGATAAGGGAGGAGAATTCTTTTATTCCAGCCCTAGAGGGAGCTGGTCAGATAGGCTCTGTAACGAGACATTGCAAGGGAACTTACAAACATTCTGTGGCAAGGAAAACACAGGTCCTTCTGAAACCTGGCAGGAACCCATGGTCATTGATTGTCCCAGTGAATGCTCTTTGGATGATCCAATGGACTGTACATTAACAATTTCTGACAGAATTACCTCTTTATGTTAGACAGAAGCTGTATAGTGCTTAAGGTTAACACTGAAGGTCAAGTGTGCCTGTTTGTCTATAGAGGAACTGTATGCTGAGTATTCCTAAGATTCTCATTTATCATTTAATTAAGAAGCAAGAAGAAGCTTTCCTGTTTTCCTTTATAACATGCCAGAAAGTATGGCTTATTTGTCTTAAGTTTATGTGTTGTACATTTGAAGAATCCGACCCTGGGAGGGGAAATAAATCCTAATTTACCTTTACCATTCGTGTCTACAACAACTTGTTCTTCATAACCACCATCAGACACAGGCCTGCTACCCCTAGGCGGCAGCCTGCCCACCTGGTGGTGACAGAGTGTGTGTGTGTGTGTGTGTGTGTATGGTTTGAGGATTGCACGAGAGGATATGGTGTGTTTATCTGCAATTCAGGGGGGATATGAATGCCTGGCTAGTACCTGGACTGTATGGATGACCACAGAGTCACCAAGTACCAATGTAATAGGGCAGAAAAAATCACAAAACACACGCTCAAAAGCACCATCTGTGGTATCTAAAAAATTTGCACTTTTATAGAGACTGATGATGGTGCTTCTGGGCATGTGTTAGTGCTGTTTACACTGTTGAATGCTCTTATTCTGAGGGTCTCTTATTGAAAGTTAAATGTTTTGACATTTAGCTATGGAGAACATTTTGTGATTTTTTTCTGGAATATGTTATATAAAGTGCTCTAATAAGATCATATATTGTTGGCAGTGTGTTGGCTGTGCCAGGCAATGGGAGACATGACTGATGTGCCAACATACCCCAGATTGTTCCATGAGGCCTACATCCTTAGCCAGTCCATAATCTGTGCAAACTCCAAGAGTGGTGATATAGCTGGAGGCTGGCTACTTAATATGAGGGCACAGGGATCTCCCCTTCCATGCTCACACAGGCCTGACCAGGGGAGAACTGCCACACAGCAGACTGTGGGAAGGCAGGCAGGGTTGCCCCACAGATAGCAGATGTATACAGACCAACATAAGCCAGGACAGAGAGTGGACATTGTATGGGACAGGTGTAGCCACATGTAGGGAGCTGCTGTGAGAAATGCCAGTACCCAGATATGTGGGCAACAGATGCCATAACCATAGAAGAGCATTGTTATGTCACTCAGCAATACAATGCGTCCTTTGGGGAACTGTAAAATTGAATGAGGTTTTTGTGAGGTTGGTAAGGGCCCATACTTAGCATTGTAAAGACTGTTTTTAGAGATAACCAATTAAAGAATAACTAAGGATTTCTTCTACTGCCATGTTATGTTTTGATGCAACACCAAAGATGCAGAGGCATTCCTTCAAGCAATGAGTTCATTTCAATTCACCCAAATAATTAACACCCCGACACACAGACAAGGATCATCGCCAGACCTCATCTTCGCACCCAACTATCTAATCACAAGAGGACTAATTTCAACACCCACTGTCATACCAGTACCATGGTCAGAACACCACATAATTGGAATAAACATTGTATCACAAGGAGAACAAGACAAAGAAGATTCAAGAGCTTCGACAGGGACCAGTTCCTACAGGACACTATACCACACCTAACCCCAGAAACAGATGATCTAGAAGCTCAAATCGGACACTGGAACAACACCATCAACGACACTGCCAAAGCCATGGATCACAGACCCAAGAAAGCCCGCTGCACCAAATTACAGCACAAGCCATGGTACTCAAAAGACATACGGAACGAAAAGAGGGAACTCAGAAAATTAGAACGGAGATGGAGACACACCAAGTCGCCCAATACCCAAGAACTATACTTAACAAAGCAAAATCGCTACAATGAACTCATCAAACAAATAAAGAGAGAATACCACACAAACATTATACTCAAATCCACCAACAAACCGAGAGAGCTATTTGAAATCGTGAAAACCCTCACCAAGGAACAGAAAGCAGAAAATGAAGTGCAAATAAACCCACAAAAATTTGCCGACCACATACAAGAAAAATTCCACTCAGCAGCACAACAAAGATCCTACACAACCTCAAAGACAAACTCACCCCCGAAAACCTGGGGCACATTCAGCACCCCATCCACAGAACAGCTCTCCCACATCATCACCACAATCAATACAAGCACGGCTCCAACAGACCCATGCCCAGTGAGATGGATCAAAGCCACCAAATCAAGCTTCATACACACCATCCAAAACATGGTGCACAGTTCTCTGACCCAAGGGAACATGCCAAATCAACTAAAGCTTGTCACAATAAGACCTATCCCGAAGAAATCCACACTTGATAAGAACAATCCAGCAGCATACAGCCGATCTCAAGCAAACCCCTACTGGCAAAAATAATTGAGAAGACAGTACAGCACCAGCTACAAGACCACATTGACAATCACGCACCACTAGACATTAACCAACACGGCTTCCACCCCAACCACGGGGTAGAAACACTCCTGATATACCTCTTCAATAACATTTTCCGCATCATAGACAACTCCAAGAAAGGAATACTAATGATCTTCATCGACATTTCATCAGCATTCGACACAGTGGATCACAGAACTCTACTGGAAAGACTACAGAACATTGGGCTACATGGATCCACCCTGAAATGGTTCTACTCATACTTAACCGACAGACAGATACAGGTCAAAGTAAGCCCCAACACTTCCCGACCCATAAAAGTCCTACAAGGAGTAGCACAAGGATCAGCCTTATCAGCACTTTTGTTCAACCTCTACATCCAGCCAATATGCGAGATCATGAAGGAACACAACATACAATACACAATCTACGCCGATGACATCATGATATACACACCCATCACAGTCGACAAACGGGACTACTCCAAAATAGCAAACTGCCTCATACACATGACCAGCTGGTTTCAAAACAACAACCTCACCATAAACTATAGCAAGACGGAGGCACTAATCATCACTCGAAACACTGACTTTGTCCCTCCACACAATATCAAGATAAAAGACACAACCATACCCATAAAACCGGAAGTAAAGTACCTCGGAGTAACCCTGGACAAGGAACTGAATTTATAATCACACATAAACACAAAAGCGGAAGTAAGGATGTGGTTGAAAACTACAGGCCGGTTAGTTTAACTTCGGTGGTGAGTAAATTATTGGAAACGCTGCTGAAAGAGAAAATAGTGAGGTTTCTGGAGTCCAGCGGATTACAGGATCAGAGGCAGCATGGATTCACCAGAGGCAGGTCTTGTCAGACAAATCTGATTGATTTCTTTGACTGGGTGACCAGGGAGTTGGACTGAGGGAGAGCTCTAGATGTGGTGTATTTAGATTTCAGTAAAGCCTTTGACACTGTTCCTCACAGGCGACTTATAAACAAACTGAGCACCCTAGGGATGGACCCTAAAGTTACTGCTTGGGTTAGAAATTGGTTGGGTGGGAGGCGACAAAGAGTACAAGTAAATGGAGCTCACTCTGAGGAGAAGGATGTTACCAGTGGTGTGCCCCAGGGATCTGTCCTTGGTCCGATTCTTTTTAACATCTTTGTTAGTGATATAGCGGAAGGGCTGTCGGGTAAGGTTTGCCTCTTTGCAGATGATACCAAAATCTGCAATAGAGTAGACACCCAGGAAGGTGTAGATAACATGAGGAGGGATCTAGCTAAGCTTGAAGAATGGTCTAGAATTTGGCAGCTGGGATTTAATGTTAAAAAATGTAAGGTCATGCATTTGGGCTGCAGCAATCCAAGGGAGCAATACAGTATAGGAGGTGAAGTACTTTTGTCCACTAAAGAAGAGCGGGACCTAGGCGTGGTTGTGTCTGATGATCTTAAAGTAGCTAAACAGGTAGAAAAGGCGACGGCAAAAACTAGAAGGATGCTTGGGTGCATACGGAGAGGAATGGCTAGCAGAAAAAAGGAGTTGATAATACCTCTGTATAAGTCTTTGGTGCAACCTCATTTGGAGTATAGTGGGCAATTCTGGAGACCGCACCTTCAAAAGGATGTGAACAGGATGGAGTCGGTGCAGAGGGTGGCTACTAAAATGATTAGTGGGCTTCATTATAAAGCATATGAGGACAGACTTAAGGATCTTAATATGTACACCTTAGAGGAAAGGCGGGATAGAGGTGATATGATTGAGATGTTTAAATACGTCCGTGGCATAAATGTTCAGGGAGAGAGCCTCTTTCAATTGAAAGCAAGTTCTGCTACGAGGGGACATGGGATGAGGGTGAAGGGAGATAGATTCAGGAGTGATATGCAGAAATATTTCTTTACGGAAAGAGTAGTGGTTCCATGGAATAGTCTCCCAGTGGAAGTGGTAGAGATGAGGACAGTAACTGAATTCAAAAAAGCATGGGACCAACACAGAGGATCTCTAAAGGTAAAAAGTGGACTGTTGTAGTTGTTGATATGGAAGGACAGACTAGATAGGCCATGTGGTCTTTTTCTGTCATCATGTTTCTATGTTTCTATGTTTCTAAACAAAACCATCAAAAGCGCATAGCACAGGATGAGACTTATCTGACGCCTCCTCGCCCCAGAGCACTTCTACACAGTCTGCCAGGCACTAATAACCCCACTACTAGACTTCTGCAACCCAATATACATTGGTTTACCAAAACAAACTCTCAGACCGCTACAATTGGCACAAAACACAGCAGCTCGCATAATATCTGGCACAACAAGACATGAACACATCACACCCATACTGAAAGACCTCCACTGGCTCCCAATCATCTCACGCATCAAATACAAAACAGTTATAAACATCTTCAAGATCAAACAACATTCATCAGCTCTCAGCCTACAAACACTCATACAACCAGACAGAAGCACACGACCAAGGAGGAGAGGCACTTCCAATCGTGTTAACACCCCAAAAGACATCACCAAGCTCCGCAAGGACACAGCAGAACGAGCCCTTTCCCTGGCCGCACCAGCAATTTGGAACACCTTCCCAAATGAACTAAGACTAACAAGAGACCTCAAAGACTTTCGGAAGCAGCTTAAGACAACACTGTTCATTGAACACTATGGACACATCACATGATCTACTCAAAAAGCAGGAACAAAAGACCAACCCCCCTCCCCTGTCCCTTGTACATAAGAATGTATATAGCTCATAATGTAAATAGCCCTGTACATAAGAATGTATATAGCTCATAATGTAAATAGCCCTGTACATAAGAATGTATATAGCTCATAATGTAAATAGCCCTGTACATAAGAATGTATATAGCTCAAAAGAATCTAATATAAACCAACACATACACACAATCTGCATCGCTGCATGAACACACTTGAACCACCATTATGATTGTTTGCTGTGGAAACCGCCTTGATTAAAGGATGAGGCGGTATAGAAAAAGCTTTTAAATAAATAAATAAATAAGGTATGTCATGACAAACATATCACTTTTCTACTAGCTGTTATTATATCTTAGAGTGCACTGAGATCACCTTGCACTGTTCTGAGCATGCAACAGACTAATATATCTAGTCTAGTTTGCAGCACCATTTATGTATCATCAGTATTTATGTGTAGTTTGCATCAGTTCAACACTGTCAGTGAGAGGAGCAGTTTAAGAGATGCATGTTTTAACAGAGAAGGCATGGCCGTCGGAGATATCCACAGGTATAGGCCAGAGACGGGCAGGATTGGAAACGTCCCTCTTTTCAAAATACGGTGAGCACGGGGATGTCCAAACCATTTGCTGCATATACCTGTGTTTCATTATAACAGCAGGGTCCGTGTTTCTCCATAGTGGTTTGCTCGTGCCACACCAGAAATGCCTATGTTGCCGATTCCAGATCTGTGGGTGTGTCTATACCTGCGACTGCATAATTAGAGTGAAATTGGGCCCGTTTTCTATTTGGACGTGTCCACGGGCTGGAAGTGCATGTTATGGAATTGGCTTTCACGTGTTTTGTCTGGATTAGATTGCAAGCTCTAAGAGCAGGGATTGTCTTACATCTATAGGTACAGTACTGCGTACGCCTTGTAGCGCTATACAAATGATTAGTAGTAGCAGTAGTAGTAGCCCCTGGGCGGGGCAAGGGTTGGCTCAGTACTAATCCGGTTAGCTATGATTTTCAGTCTGCTTACTGGGTTAGCGCCCGCATAAAGTTAGTTGGAAAACCATTAACCAGATAGTCGCTGGGACCACCCCAACTCCGTCTAGAGACTGACTTAAAACGAACTGGACACATTCAGGGTGGTCTGTGGGGATATTCAGGAACACTACCCAGTTACTGCTGCTGAATATTGGGATCCCCAGGATTTAAGCATGAGCCAAACGTTTTTGTCCCTTGCACTCCCCTATCATTTTCTAACTCATTGTAAAATAGTGCTTCTATGCCGTTGTATTGTGGAAAAGTGTACCATGATAGTCACTAAAATGCTGTATTGAAATATAGTGGGTTGGTGAATCTCATGGTAAATTGTTTTTGTGGTTGTGCTGCTGGGAGCATGGCGTATTCCCAGCTGCAGCAACACAATGATAGCAGGCCTCAAGTCAAGCCCACTATTTTTAAAGGGCCAGGCCTGTACTTAGTGAAAAATGTCTCCCTACCCCAATCCTGGTCTTCCACCCTGTGATGAAGCAGAAGGACACCCTCTGACTCAGCACGTAAGCTTCACTTTCTCATTAGATGAGAACTCACTAGAGTGCAATAGGATTACAGAGGTGCAAATGTATGACAATGTACTGCTCAAAAATTAATGTTAGACCCAAACCTGCAATCAAGATTAGATCCAAAATATGCTAGGGATACAGAAACACACAAATGAAATCCTGTGGCCCTCATTCTCTAAGGGGCTACCAATAGGGTGCCTCTCCTTGGTATGTGCCTTAGGCGGCACATATTCTAATGGACCAGGACCTCTGAGGGCAGACTCAGTCAGGAGTGGTGATATCATCTCCTGCTGGGGTGGGACCCACAAGGAAACCTGGATAGGAGCCGCCATTGCATTCACCAGTCAGAGCTTCTCCTCTATCCCCCCAGATTGCTATAGCTCCTGTTTCAATTAATTTTTATGAATTTTAATGAAAGATGTGTGAAGCTGTAATCTTGCATGCTGGCATTGTTCCCAGGTTTCATCATTTTATTCACCAGGATCTACTTTAAGGTTAAATTGTTTGCAAATGCAATGTGTGCCTTTGAGTCAATGCTGACTTCTGACTACCCAGCAGCTCTTGGATTGGCATTGTAACTGGAAGTAGATTGCCAGGCTTTTCTTCTGAGACAATGGAGGGTTAAGTGACTTGCCCAAGGCAATAAGGAGTACTAGTGGGACATGAACCCTTGTCTCTTAGTTATGAAGCCAGTGCTCTAACCATTAGGCTACAGCTCCACTTCTGAGGTCTTTTTCCCATCTTTATTTTTAAGCAAAATCTGAGACCATTATTTTGAGTCAGATGATAAAGCTAGGAAAATGAAATGTTACCTAATCTGTTTCAAGCCTCAGCCCAGGGAGAGGGCAGGTTTTTGATGTGGTATACTGATTCAATAATTAGGATTATTTTTCATATCAGTGAAACATGGGAGTGTGTTCAGATAACCAGTTATAAAGTATAATCAACGGCCCTGCAGCCCTGTCTTAAAAATGAATATCATGCAGGCTGCGAAAACAGAAACACAATTCTGTTGAAATCATCAAGGGATGCCACGATGGCCCCTATTTGATGAAGCCTTTCATAGTCCCATCCAAAATTAATTGTCATTTGGAAAAGAATTGCATTTCTCTCTGAACAGCAACTTCTCAAAATATTGTCTGAGGTGACTGATTGTCCTTGGTAGATCCAGAAAGAGCTTTCTCATTATTTAATCTCTGGCATTCATATACACACACACAGACACGCACAGACACACACACACACACATACACACACAAGATCTGCCTTGAAACAGAATGTGCTCATCAAAAGATGCCCTGTGAGCGAAAGTGTTGCTTATTACAGTTTCCCCCATTCTTCTTGTGCAGTCACTGGTCTTTGCAGAAAGCTTTTTTCCTGTTTGCTTGTTTCATCTATTTCTTAACTTCTTTCTAAATATAAGCTAATTTTATTTGCAGCATTATAATAATAGACCAATTAATTTTACTATTGGCTTGGTTATGCATCCTAGTAAATTTGGAGGATATGCCAATAAGGGAAAATAGTAACAGAATGTGTGCCAATTTGCTGTTTAGGTAATGCTGGCGCTAATATGAGCTGAAGAACCTTTGTATTAACCTCTTACAATAGATAAGAATCAGCTGTTGAGGCTTATTACCCGAGTAACCTCCGAATGCATTCACGCAAGCAATTTATATTCCAATCAGTCGACAAACTGTTTCCACTAACATAATTGTCAACTGCCCCTTCTCATTATTATGCAAAATTGAATTTTTGAAGCGTGAAGAATGAAGCAATTTAGTATGCAAACAGTTAAAATTCTCATGTGCATTCTGATTATCTGTGTGTTGATAAATTCACTTATGATGAGTGACAGTGTGAGATTTTGGGGTCACCTCGGTCATTCAGTAGATGGCACTGATGAAAATGATAAACTAAATGCCAGACACGCCCCTAGTGCATGATGGGATGAAATCTGCAAAATGTCAGTGTCTAGCTGATGTCTGCTAATAACTAAATATGATTGTGTGTAATGAGCAGAGATATCCATAGTGATTGAAGTCTGATATCTTTTGATCTTCCAGATGTTATTGCTGAGAAATTCATCTTGCTTTTTTACTGACAAATACATGATGACATTTTCACAACCTTTTAGCTACAGGAACCCTATTGCTTTCAATATTGAGGTCAGTCTAATGAGACTATTCTTTTTTGTTTGAAGTTTCTCCTTTTTGGTCTTTTCTATTTTTATCGTCTCTAATTTCTTCTTACAGCTTTCTTACAGCAATGTTCATTCTCCCCCTGCCATCTCTGGTACCCTGCCTCTCATTGCATTGATGTTCGTCATCCTATTACTGTCATGGCACAAGGTGGGAAAACTAGAGGAAACTCTTTGGTTTGGAAAATGGAAAAATATATTCCAACGAATGAGACCTTTGGGATGTACATATTGTTTATGTATCCTATTATGCTAGAAATTAACAAATGAATTCAAAATAGATCTGTCAAACAATTCAATAGGTCTGTCAAACAATTTCAACAAGCCCAGAAAGATGTTTGGAAGATTTATGAACTTGATTCAATTAACCTTTCTGAAGACAAACTGAAGGAGAGCCTTTTTGAAGCCAAATTGTAGACAAAATGCAAAGAACCCACTATAGATTATTTTCAGATCTGCTTCAGGTTCTCCCCAAATCTGCAGGAGATCTAGACAGAATCTGCCATTGTTGCTAAACTCAGACTAGAATGATGTCTGCCTTGCTCAAATATCTATAGATTTGCAATCAAATTATGGAAACATAGCGATTGCGATATTTAGTTAGGGTGGTTATGGCATGCCTATCACCGAAAATGCACAAACTGTTTAAAGCGGTGTTTTTCAAATGTTTATCCCGTATGACCCCATTTTAACAACTGAAAATTGACATGACCCCAGATGATGATGAAATCAAAATAGCACGTCTCCAGCCTCCTCCCTTTCTCAGCACTCATCTAAAGCAGGTAACACACAGCAACAGTAGCGACAACAACAGTAACAATCAGCACAGGGTCTCTTGTGTCAGTGTGTAGTGTGTACTTACAGACCCTAGTATTCAGCATGGGTTTCCAGCCTAGCAGAAGCTTAACTAGGAGGGGACAAGAGCCTATGAATGTTCACTGGCTCACAGGCCACATACTGATTGATGACTGCCACTATTTAACGTAAGTCAGAGTGAAAGTCCAGAAAGAAGGGGACATGGCCATGTTTCTGTGACCCCATCCACTGATGATGTGATCCCATTTGGGGTCCCAATCCCAAGTTTGGGAACCACTGGTTTAAAGCAAAAAACCCAGTAACATAATCTGATTGTTATTTTCACTGCAGCAAATTGTTAACTGCAAGGCAATGTCTAAGGCTCCAGTAGAGAAGTTATGTTTTGACTCATATAATTGTTCATTTTTCTATATCAATTAGAAATGGAGAGGTTGCAACTTGTCTGCATTGTTCTCTCTATTTTCTTGGTTGCGGATACCTGAGGACACCATAATCTCCTAGCGCTCTGATTTCTGCCTCTGCTTTCCAACGTTCCATCAACCAGCTTTCAAAGTACCTTGCAGATTTCATCTCATTTGTTTCTTTAATTTATTTATCAAATTTATGTACCACCACTCCCAGAAGCTATGAAACAGTTTGCAAAAATCAAAAAACTTAAAAGATACAAATAAACACGTGGAAGGTGACTTTATAAAGTCCCATGTAGCTAATGTGCGCTTTTCTGTATGTACTTGACTTTATAAATCACAGCCATAAATGGGTAAAATGTGTGCTCATTTAAGGCCCAGTCACTTGCACCAACCCTAGGATTTATTTAAATGCAGTGCCTAGATTTGTAAAGAATGTGCATAAATTATAATATTTTATAATTTATGTACATACTCGTGCACTCTGTTCAAATGCCATCCATGCATATACCCACAATGAAAGTTTGCACCAGGGGGCTGAAGTGCATGCTTATAAAATTTCTACCAGTTAAAGTCTGCACTGCTGCTGCCCAGATGGGTTTTCATGGCAAGATACAGAAGTAGATTGCCAGGCCTTTCCTCTGTGCATTTTAAGTTTAGTGTTGTTGCCATTGTCACAGAAATGTGATCCTCCACCGCCAACACTGTCCCATTCTGCTGCTGCCCAGATGGGTGGTTTGTCTTGGTCTGGCACCTCAGCTGAGACCTGTCCATGATACCATATTACTGGCTGAAAGTGAAGATGATCTGAAACATTTGCTTCTCACAATCAAGGAACATAGGGGCTTGTTTACAAAGCCGCAGTAGCGGTTTCCGATCGTTATCGGAGCTGCGGCCCCATTGAAATCAATGGGGCCGCGGCTCCAATAACGATCGGAAACCGGTACCGCGGCTTTGTAAACAAGCCCCATAGTCTTAAAATGGGCCTGAACCTTAATGTAAAGAAGACAAAGATCATGACAACTGGCAAAATCAATAAGTTCTTCATTGAAGGAGAAGAAATTGAAATCGTGGACAACTTTAACCTACTTGGATCAACTATCAATAAAGAAGCAACAAGCAGTCAAGAAATCCGACAACGCATTGCTCTGGGCAGAATGGCTATGAAAGACCTAGATAAGATTCTCAAGAGCAGAGATGTCTCTCTCCATACAAAGATTCAACTTGTTCAAGCCATGGTATTTTCAATAACATCATATGGATGTGAAAGCTGGACAGTGAAAAAGACAGGAAGAAAATTGATGCCTTTTCATTTTGGTACTGGCGTCAAATACTGTGTATACCAAGGACAGCCCGAAGAACAAACCAGTCAGTAGTAGAGGAGATCAAACCTAAGCTTTCTTTAGAAGCTCAGAATACAAGACTTGGACTTTCATACTTTGGACACATCATGCAAAGAGAGAGATCATTAGAGAAAGACATCAATGCTTGGCAAGATAGAAGGTCAACGCAAAAGAGGAAGGCCAGCAATGAGATGGATCGATACAATAACAGCAGCTATGGGTACCAGTCTGTCAACAATGAGCCGCCTGACTGAAGATCAAACACAATTTAGGACAACTATCCAGAGGGTCGCCATGAGTCGACAGCAACTCGACGGCACTTAACAACAACAACAAAGTCTGCACATAAATGCCCATTAATGTGTGAAATCACTAAAATTCTTTGATATACGTGTGAAGATGGCATGTAACTTTACATAGCTCCTTATAAAACTACCCCCAATAGTCAAGTAAAAAAAAAGATGATATCATTATTTGTATGAAACTAACCAAGGACTTTTTCAAATAGCCAGGTTTTGTACAGTTTCTAGAAGAAAGGCAGGTTACAAACGGTACAGCATCCCACAAAACTAGATCCTCATAACAGAGTGTTCTCTTTTGTCTGGAAACTAACTTAATCCCAGCAGGAATCAAGTAAATCCTGATGCCTGATGAGAAGAACACCAAATCTGATATGAAGCATATTGTGTTACTCAGGCATGTAAGTAAGTAGGCACCTTTTGGAATAATATCATGACTCCTAAGAAGAAATTTAAATTCTATCATTTGAGATATAGGAAGGTAATGCAAAGATTTCAGTACTGGATGAATCTCAAGTTGATCCTGCAATCTAACTCCTAAAATAGTACAGGCTGCCATATTTTGAAGAAGTTGAAGTCTTTGCAGCTGATGCTTTGGTAGGCCCTACATACTTGGAAGGGTAGACTAGATAGGCTGTATGGTCTTTATCTGCCGTCATGTTTCCATGTTTATCCAAGATGGCTTGACTGTGGATGTTTGAAGATACATTGACCCACTGGAATTTTGACTTCTGCCACCCCACCTTTCTTCAAGTGACAGGTTAGAATATGTGCACCATAGGATCACATCAACCAGACTTTACAAGAAACCTTTCTGCTATCTCAGGTCAGCACAATTTTATTTGTTCCTTGTTGCCTATGCTCCACTATTCCTCCTTTTCCTGATGTTAACCATCCCAATTTTACTTCCCCCTGCAAACTATTCTAAACATTGTCTCCACTGCCCCCTTTTTCTGTATTCTCCATCTTCCTGTCCATTCTGTCTTCTGCATATCTACTGTTCTCAAGCTTCAGTAAGCGTGTCCTCTCATCCAATGCCAAGCAATGTTCTCTCCAAGGTGAGTAGAACCCACCATTTTGCATTCCTACCATTAGGGAAGTGCATCAATATCATTTTTTCAATCACAAGGGACAGGCAAGTACAGCAAATCTCTCAGGAAACTCACTCTTTAAGATTGAAACCACATTATATCTACACTACCCCCAATGACAGGAAGATAAGTGGTATACGTCTGCTCATCTTAGAAGGAATGTAGATCATGAGAGTATTTCCTCCTTTGTATTGCTACTGCACTTGTGCTTCTTTTAATTTTAGTTTATTTTATTCAAAATGTGATATATTTTGATATATTTAACAGAGGGACATTTCAAAACAGTTTATAATAAAAATAAAGAAAAAGGCAGAAAAGAAAAGAAATTACAATATCATTTAGAACAAGGAAAGAAAAATAGTAATCCAAAATAGACAATCAGGACACCAATAACAGCTCTTACTCATGTCACTCTGGAGAGGAAACAAAAGCTATCACAAAAACATGTTTTTAAGGCGGCCGTAAACTTAGAGCGATTAGTTTCCCCCTCAGGTGGGATAGCAAAGAATTCCATAAAACGGGACCATAACAAGAAAATGCAGTTTCTGTAGTAGTGTCAAGAAACCAGTTGTAGGCTGTTGGAAGCATGAGTTGATTAACTCTATTTGAACAGAGTGGTCTTGAACTGGAAATGGGAACAATGATCAAAGAACGATACTGAGGAACATTGGAATGTAACACTTCATGAATAATAGTACAAATGTAATATTGGATGCGATATCATAAAGAGAGCAAGCGTTGCTGGTCATATTTTGCAGTATCTGTTAGAAGTCTAGCAGTGGTATTTTGTAATAATTGCAAATGGCTTAAAGCAGACTGTGTGAGACTAGAGAACAAAGTGTTAGCAGTCAAAGCGATTCAGAATAAGGGCAAAAACCCAAAGGTGAGGTAAAACTAAATATGTTTTAACAGAATGAATTTTCCTCCAGAAGAAGAATATGACTCTGAAATGTGAATGATGAATCTATTTTACAGCCAAGAATCACTAAGTGATCCAATAAGGGAATTGATTGATTGCTAATTATAGGGGCAACTAATGCAGGAGAAGAATGACGGGTAATCCACATGGTTTTAGACTTAGAAGGATTTAATTTCATACAGTGAGATTTGAGCCAATCATCAACAGTTGAAAGACATGAAGTTAAGACTGAAAAATTGGGAGAGCAATAATCAATTAAAAAGACCAATTGGATATCATCAGCAAATACATAACAATGAAGTCCCAAGCTCTGAATAAGCATGGCTAGAGGAACCAAGAATATGTTTAACAAGGTGGTAGCCAAGATGGTACCCTGAGGGATCCCACAGGGGAACCGATATGGAACAGATGAAGTTGGCTGCCAAGAAACAAAAAAGGTATGATACTGACAATGCCAGGTATGCCAGGTATGCCAATATTGGCCAAACAACGAATAAGGAGAGACTGGTCAGCCAAATCAAATGTTGTACGCCAGAAGCTTATTCACCCCACTACCCCTCCAGATAACTATTACCTATCAATAAATTCCCCTTCTCCCTCACTGATGTGAACTCTTGGCTTTCTTTCTTCCTTATCCTATCTTCCACTTCTCTTATTCTTGAGGGCTTTGCGATAACTTCAGTGCTGAGGATCCCTCTGACTGTTATACCCCAGAGTTCCTTGTCTTGTCCCATAGTTAGAAATCCAATTACTGCATTAAGACTGACAAAAATTATTAAACATAAAAAAATAAATATAACTTTAGTTAATAATTGTCATAGCATATATTATGATACGTAGGTGTTGATCCCTAATACTTAAAATCACAGGTAATTATTTTCACTCATGTCACAGATACTTGGCAGAATATCTAAAGATAGACAGATTCCATGCTGTTTATCCCA
Source organism: Ichthyophis bannanicus (assembly GCA_033557465.1). Lineage (NCBI taxonomy): Eukaryota > Metazoa > Chordata > Amphibia > Gymnophiona > Ichthyophiidae > Ichthyophis > Ichthyophis bannanicus. The sequence goes on from CM066031.1 coordinate 113,896,011, forward strand.
GGGATAAGCAGTGGATCTCCAGGAACAAGCAAGAATGCAGTCTTCACATATAGGTGATGCTGGTACTGACAGAGCCCGCGTGGGAACGTTGCGTCTGATTGGAAAGCCTGTGGGAGCACTCCATTGTGCCTGCACATTTGCCTTACCACCTTCCCAACTCCTCTCCTCAGCTGTTCATTTTTCATGGAGCCAGCAGGTTGTTTTTTTCCTGTCACCCCCGAAAGATGGCAAGGGCTTCTACACTCCTTACTTCCTCATACCCAAGAAAATAGAAGGATTCAGGCCCATTCTAGATCTTTGAGATCTCAACAAGGTCCTTGTTTGAGAAAAATTCAAGATGATTTTCCTAGGGACTCGTCTGTCTTACCTTCAGAGAAACGATCGGCTATGTTCTCTAGACCTCAAGAAGACATACACTCATTTGCTGATCCACCCTCTACATAGACATTATCTGTGGTTCTGGGTTTTGCAAATCTACTACCAGTATCGGGTGTTTCCCTTTGGGCTAGCATCTGCACCCCGAGTATTCACAAAGTGCATTGCGGTGGTCACAGTCTACCTTCGTAGTTTGGGGATCTTTGTCTTCCCCTACTTAGACGATTGGTTAATAAGGGCAAAATCCCCAGAAAAGGTAAAACTATCTCTTCATTGTACCACCTCAGTGCTCCAAAGTCTGGGATTTGTTCTAAACTTCCCCAAATCCCACCTGGTGCCACCCCAGCATCTCAAATTCATTGGGGTGCTTCTAGACACTCATCAGACATGAGATTTTCTCCAACAGGATCGCTCTGTCTATCTCATCAAGCTGACCTGTGCTATAAGAAGCTGCACAGGGTCACCACTCGAGAGATGCTGCGCCTTCTGGGTCACATGGCCTCCACGGTCCATGTTGTCCCATATACTCAACTACATATGTGACAGGCTCAATGGATGCTATCATTTCAATGGACCAAGCAACCGAGCGTCTCTCCAACAAAATTTATATCACACCTCCTCTGGTCAACTTCTATTTGATAAACTGATAAACTGAAGAGTAACAAATCACCTGGAGTGGATGGTATACATCCAAGGATGTTGAAATAACTGTAATATGAAATTGCAGACCTACTATTAATAATCTGTGAACTATCATTAAAATCATCTGTAATACCTGAAGATTGGAGGATGGCCAATTTAAAGCCAATTTAAAAAAAAAGGTTCTAGGGATGTTCCAGGAAACTACAGACCGATGAGCCTGATGTCAGTATCGGGAAAAATGGTAGAAGCCATCATAAAGAACAAAATTGCTGAACATGTAGATAGTCATGGCTTAATGGGAGATAGCCAACATGGTTTTAGCCAAGGAAAGTCTTGTCTTAATAATCTGTTATGTTTTTTTGAAGGAGTGAATAGACAGGTAGACAAAGGCGAGTTGGTTGATATAGTATATCTGGACTTTCAGAAAGATTTAGATAAGATCCCTCATGTGAGACTTTTGGCAAAATTAAAAAGCCATGGGATAGGAGGCAGTGTACTATTGTGGATCAGGAACTGATTAAAAGATAGAAAGCAGAGGGTAGGGCTAAATGGCCAATTTTCCCAATGGAGAAAGGTGAATAGTGGAGTACCCCAGGGATCTGTGCTGGGTCCGTTGCTTTTTAACATATTCATAAATGACCTGGAAAAGGGAATAATGTGTGAGGTTATCAAATTTGCAGATGACACAAAACTATTCAAAGTTGTTAAAACCCATGAGGATTGTGGAAAATTGCAAGAGGATCTTGATAAATTGGAAGACTGGGCATCCAAATAGCAGATGAAATTTAATGTGGACATGGGCAAAGTTATGCACCTAGGAAAGAAAAACGCAAACTATGGTTACACGATGCAAGGTTCCACATTAGGAATCACCACCCAGGAAAAAGATTTAGGCATCATCATGGATAACATGTTAAAACCCTCTGCCCAGTGTGCAGTGGCAGCCAAGAGAGCAAATAGAATGCTAGGTAACATAATGAAAGGAACAGATAATAAAATAAAGGATACTATAATGGTCTCTGTATCATTCTATTGTGTGCAATTCTGGTTGCTGTACCTTAAAAAGGATATAGCATTATTAGAAAAGCCACCAAAATGGTAAAGGGGATGGATGGATATCCTATGAAGAGAGGATAAAAGGATTAGAGCTCTTCAACCTGGAAAAGAGATGGCTGAGGGGAGATATGATAGAGGTCTATAAATTAATGAATGGAGTAGATTGATTGTTTATGCCATCAAAATATAGAAAGACTAGGGGGCATGTAATGAAGCTACAGGATAACCTATTTAAGACTAATAAGAGAAACTATTTTTTTCACTCAGCGTGTCATCAAACTCTGAAATTTGCTACTGGAGGATGTAGTAAAAGCTGTTAGTGTAGCCGGGTTTAAAAAAGGTTTGGACAAGTTCCTGGGGAAAAGGTCTATAAACCATTATCAAAGGGGACCCAGAATATCCACTGCTTGACCCATACAAGCTTTGTGGAACCTGTGTCTTTTGGGGAAACTGCTATGTACTTGTGACCTAGATTGGCCACTGTTGGAAACATAATACTGGGCTTGATGGACCTTGGTCTGACCCAGTATGGCATATCTTATGTTCTTATGTTCTTATGTCCCTTCAGTGGTGGTGCACCCCTCAAAACCTACTCGGAGGATCACCTTTTTGGATGCCTCCACCTCAATGCACCTTAATCAGAGATGCTTCCAAACTCGGGTGGGGTGCACATCTGAACAGTCTCACTACACAAGGGTAGTGGACACAACAGAAATCTCAGATGCAGATCAATCTCCTCAAGCTTCATGCTCTCACAAATGCCCTTTGGGTTTTTCAACCACAACTTTCGGGCAAGCAGGTTTTAGTCCAGATGAACAAACAGGTGACTATGTTCTATGTGAACAAGCAGAGGGGACCGGGCTCTTAACCCTCTGCCAAGAAGCCCTTTGTCTCTGGTTCTTCTCCATTGCACATCGCATTCATCTGAGGGTGGTGTATCTCCCCGGTGAACTCAACCTCCTAGCGGACGGGTCAGCCGTATTCTATGTCAACATGAGTGGACTCTAAATCAGGAGATGGCTACACAGGAGAATTCACGACTGCCACTGTTTTGCTCAAGGCTTCCCTCCTATCGCAGTCAGGTGACGGATGCCTTCCTTCTCTACTGAGCTAGGGACTTGTTTTATGCATTCTTACCCACCCACCTAATACCCAAAACCCTGTTCAAGCTGCAGGCCGACAGGGGCTCTATGATTCTAATAGCCCCTTAGTTGCCCCAGCAGCCATGGTTTCCTCTGCTGCTTCGTTTAGCACAGACTACACCCCTCAGCTTGGGGCATGAGCCCAGCCTCCTATCTCAGGAAAGTGAGACGCTCCTCCATCCCAATCCATGAGCTCTCCATCACACGGCGTGGCTGCTGAGAGTATAATGTTTGACAACCTCGATCTTTCTCAACAAGTCAAGGACATTTGTATCAAGTAAGCCATTTACCAGATGTTCTTATGCCTTCAAATGGTGATAGTTCACAATCTGGTGTACTCCGAAACACAATGACCCTTCTGCCTGCCTAGTGGAATTTCTTTTACTGTATAGTCGTTTCCACCATGACAAAGTGGTTCTCCAGACCAATCCATGCTTCCTCTTGAAGGTGGTCTCAGTTTTTCATATTAATCAGTCTGTGATGGTCTTGGTCTTCTTTCCCAGACCTCATTCCTCCAGAGCTGAAGCAGCACTACACACGCTAGACTGCAAACATGCTCTGGCTTTCTACTTGGACAGAACCAAGAATTTCAAGAAATCCTCTCAATTATTTCTCTCCTTTGATCCAAGTCACCTTGGATGTCCAGTATCGAAACACACTCTACTCAAATGGATTGCGGACTGCATTTCTTTTATCTATGATCAGGCAAGCCTATCCTTTGACAGGCACGTCACTGCATGCAATGTGCAGGCCTTGGCAACCTCTGTTGCCAACCTTCAGTCTGTCTCTATAGAAGAGATCTGTTGAGCAGCTACCTGGTCCTCCATTCACACCTTTGCTGCTCATTACTGCCTAGACAGGGACTCTCGTTGGGACACTGTCTTTGGCCAGGCTGTCCTTCAGCATTTTTGGGGACTTAATATCAACTCCTACCCTCCGTTCAAGACTCTTCTGACACCAGATTCCTCTAGCCATGCTCTTGCAAACTGTTATCGAATCCAATGGGGCCACTCTGTATCTATACCCCCTGGCTCCATCCTCTAGCCTCATGGTTCTCTGTTTTAGTCTGGTGCCTGGGAGCTAGTGAGTCCCATATTTGAAGACTGCATTCCTACTTGTTCATGGAGACAGTGTTGTTACTCACCTGTAACAGGTGATCTCCGAGAACAGCAGGAATCAGTCTTCACAGCCCACCCTCCTCTGCTAGGAGTTGTAGAGTATTTTTTATTTTTCCTCTATTGCTCAGCTAAAAACTCAACTGAGGGGAGGGGTTGGGAAGGTGGGAAGGCAGATGCGCAGGTGCAGTGGAGTGCTCCTGAAGACTTTTCAATTGGATGCTGGAGAGCATTCCCTGCGGTACCAACATCACCCATATGTGAAGACTGATTACTCCATCTAACAAGGCCTGTCACAATCCGCCCTGTTACCTCTACGCACAGCTCTACATACAACAGCACACATTTTACAAGGAGCATCATAACACGATCATATCACACCCAACCTGAGCAAGCTACACTGGCTCCCGTTAAACAGCTGAATCAAATACAAGATCCTCTTACTGACTCACAAGACCATCCACTGCCATCAAAGAGCAACCAGCAGGCATGAGTGAGATCCTTTGAACTCCACGCATCAACAATCTGGAACACACTTCCTGACAAAGTCCGAAATACTGCAGAACATCACACCTTCCTAAAACACCTAAAGACCCACTTATTCATTGAACAATTTGGCCCTAGCACATACCTCTCCCCCTACAAACCCTCCCCCTCAATCGGTCCCCCTCCCACAATAACCCTCATATACACTGCTATGTCACCCCTATCCCCCACCATCACTACCAAATGTAAACAATTTAATGCTATAAGCAACCAATTATGAACCCTCTCCAAATGTATAAAAGCTAAAAACTACATGTATATAAGTTCATGTTCCACACAACTGGTGTATGTAAACTAAAACTATATGGGCCCGATATTGATTTAGGAGGCTATGCACTGCTTCAGCACATAACCCTCCCTGCCAACCTCTAACCGCTGATATTAAATTCCAGGGGTCATATGCTGCCCTGGCATTGAATATCTGGGATTGCCACACTGCTTCTCAGCCGCAGTTGATAACCGCGCAGCAGCCATACTGCATGCCGCGGTTAGCTTCTGCACTTAAAGATAGGCAAGCTTTTAGGCACAGGTTGCTAACCGGGCAACATGCAATATCACTGCTGCCTATTTATCGATTGTCGCCGCTTCTGCTCCTTCCTGGAACACCCCCAAAACACCCCAGTGCTAAGTGGTTGTCATCGGGACATGTCAGGGAGATAATTGCAGATATTCAGTGGCACTCACCATGTTAATGCCGTTGAATATCCCTCTCAGCGGCAGTTACACCGTTTACAGGGTTGTAAACCATGTAACTGCCCTTCAAATGTCAGGCGCTATGTATATAAGTTAATGTTCTATGTAACCAATGTACTCCCTCGTTATATGTACACCACTTTGACCCAGTGAAAAGCAGTATATAAGAACTGCTAAATAAATAAGCAAATACTTGCTCTGAGCATGAATAGGCATTGGGAAAGTGCTCGTTCTGGCCATAAAATATCCAGAGGGAGTAGAGAAGATGGCACTGCACAATCACAATGATAGCAAACACTGGTTTCCCTGGTCCTAGCCCACTACTCTAACCATTAGGCTATTCCTAGACATCTACAATTTGGAATACTATTCCTGGGATGTCTATGTAGACGCTCCCACAGGCGTCCATATTGGTACATCCATGTTTGTGAAATAGTGCCTAAACTTTGACATACCTGCTTTTTTCTCAGACTTCTGGTTTGGATGCCTCAGATTGCACTTGGATGTCATTTGCAAAATGTCACTTTATGGGACTTATTTTAGAAGCTCTATTCTCGTTTTAAACATGGATGTGGTGCCATAAAAATATGGAAGTCATGCCTAGGTGTAAAATGCCATTTTAGAAAGTCTGAGAGATGCATATTTCCACACTGAACATATCGATCTCTGCATGTGTCTGAGGGAGGGTATTTGGGGGGCATTTCTGCACGTCCATGATGTATTTCACATAGGCTGTTGATGTGCATGGCTGATGTTTTAAAAAATGTGCCATTCTACTCCATCTCTAAATTATGAATATGGATGGGACTTTATTGTCTGTTGGGGTTGCTTGCAGTGTTGGTAACTGAAGGAGCTTGATTTGCTAGTTTTTGGCTTGGCTGTCATTTATGTCCATGTAGATATCTTTTGAACTATAGTTTGTTTCTCTGCAATGTATCCTGTGCCTTTCTCAAACCTATCCTCCTCCCCCTCCTTTCCAAGACACCTATAGATTCCCACTCCATCATCCCCTCTTCCCAAACCCAAACCCCCAGCAACCTATCCTCTGGGCTCCCATGCTGGGCATACAGGTGTTCAATGTCCCAGGATAGCGCCATATTGTACATATTCTGGGCATAAGATGGCAGAGAGCTGCATAACTACATGGATAGGTTTCGGCACATGCCAACACATGACTACTATTACTACTGAGCATTTGTATAGCGCTACAAGTCATACGCAGCGCTGTACAGACATGAAAGAGACAGTCCCTGCTCATCAGTTCTTTCAATGTTGACTGCTTGGTATATGCCGATGACGTGCTACTCTATATGACATTCTCAATCGACCAGCCTGACCTCTCTCCACTGACAGACTGCTTTGACGCAGTGGCCAACTGGCTCCAGACCCAAAACCTCCAAATACAGCACAAGAAAACAGAGGTTCTCTTCATCACGAGGAACCAGAACTTCTCCTGTCCATCCTACCTAAGGGTCAAGGAAGCAGAGCTGCAAACTAAGTCCACAATCTGATATCTTGGAGTCACATTAGATCTACGCCTGGATATGAAGGCACACATAAGCAACATGGTAAGAGTAGTCTACCGTAAAATCCGGACACTCAGACATCTACATTCCCTGCTAGAACCAGACGACTTCCGGACAATCTTTCAGGCGCTGATTATCCCACACTTCGATTACTCAAATGCAATCCTACAAGGGCTCCCACAATCCACCCTGGGTCCGCTCCAGCTCGCAATGAACACTGCGGCTAGAGTTCTATATTGTGCCTCCAGGCGTGAACATGTGACACCTATCCTGAAACAGCTCCACTGGCTCCCTATCCACGGCAGAATTTACTTCAAGACCCTACTGCTGACCTTCAAGGCCATTCAACGGACTCTCCTCCACCTCACTCTCGGAGCTTATCCATACTACGCCCCCCAACAGAGCTAGAAGATCTGCGGTAATTGACACACTTTTAATCCCGAAAGCAGTAATACAATGCACCCAAGCAACAGCAAGCAGGGCATTTAGGTTCTGCGCGCCCAGGTGCTGGAACGCCCTACCACCTAGCATCCGGGCAATCCCTGACCTAACACAATTTCGGAAGGCTCTGAAGCACCACCTCTTCCTCAAACACAACCCAGACGACCGCGCACCATTAACCGCTCCCCCCCCCAGTACCACCACATAAACACACTACGGTTACTCTGTGACTCGACTTGATGTGATGCCTACATGTAAATAGTTATCCTGGTTTTTCCCAAGTTTAAGCACCTGTTTATTGTAATGCGGTGCAGATTCCTGCACCGTAAACGTTTTGTTGTCATGTGAACCGCACTGATGTTGAATAGCGCGGTATAGAAGAGACTGTAAATAAATAAATAAATAAATCAGAGCTTAAAATCTAGCCAAGACAGACAACAGAGAAGGTGCAGACAGGGATAAAACAAGGGAAAGTGGTAAAGAAACAAAGAGATCAGGTGAGTCAAGAACAAAAAGCAGCAGAGAAGAGGTGAGTTTTCAGCCTGGATTTGAAAAGGGTCAGCGAAAGTGCCTGGCATACAGACACAGGTAGTTTGTTCCAGGCGTAAGGTGCAGCAAGGTGAAAGGAGGAAAGTCTGGAGTTAGCAATAGAAGAGAAGGACTGGACACATATTGCCAAACTTAGAAACCTTTATTTTTCTGCCTACCTGGACCACCTGTCTATGTACAATTGTCCCTTTTGAATATATCAGTGCCCTACTCCTCCCCCTCTTGCCTCCTGACTGGAGCAGCTGGAGCAGACAAACATGCCATGAGCTGGTATAGTGCACCCACCATGACTTGCATCTCCACTCTCAGACCTTCCAGTTGCGCGACCAGGAGGTCCTGTGACCTGGTGACTACAGCAAAGCTCTGTTGCACTTCCTGTCACAGGAATGTGAAGTGGAGCTGGATCTCAGATTCCACCAAGGTTCTGGGGATCTCAATGGAGCACACCTGGTCCAGAATGGGGAAAGGATGGATAGGCAGGGTCACTGGTTGCTGCGATGGTTTCCCTGTCTGCCCACCTGTCCCCTCCCCATGCCCCACCTCCTCCCACATCATCCCTCCCCCTGGTCTCCAGCTCCCTTTCTTGCACTGCATGGGGTTCCTGAGTGCTGGTCCATTCCCTCTGCAGGCTCTAGTAAGAACCATTTCCAGTCCTTGCAGCATTATGGTCTAACTCTGGCCATTGGCCCTCCAGTTCTGCTCCTTGATGAAGGTGATGACAACATTGGGGGGGTCCTCCATCTCTGCTCCCTCTCCCTTTGATGTGGCCATCTGCTATGCCGAGGAGCCATTGCTGCTGCTACTGACATCTACCTCTGTGGTGGTGGCTATGGTACTAGTGTCCTCAGATACAGCTTGTGTGGGTGCTGCTGTGGGCACTGCTTGTGGTAGTGGCAGCAGGGGTGCTGGCAGTGATGCTGCCAATGGTGGTGGTGTACCAAAACTACAAAAAACAAACACTCAACAACTACAAAATCTTAGACTAAAGAAGAGTGACAAAAATTATGAATTGAGCTGACGCTAAAAATAATTTTTTGTCCGAAGATCGGCCATGAGGCTTAAAAGCCTCTCGAAGCCGTTACTTCCATTTTAATCAATTTTATTAAGTCCATTATCTCAGACCCATTCAAGAGCCAAAACAAGGTGGGAAAAAAAACCACAATTAGGTGCCACCTTGAAAACATGAATTGACTTAGCAATGGAGAGTTCATCAATTACCCATTCTCACCAGGTTAGGAAAATTCTCCTCAAACACTGGCATGTGTTGCAATTACACCCGTGTTTTCAGGGCCGGTTACAAATAGCACATACCAGGGGATCTAATCTCCGTGATATGGTTGGAGTTACTGCCTCCCCTGTAGATAGATGTGTTTTGGGGGGTTCTTTTGATGTGGGTCATTTTTCATGCTCTTCTTGTAATTACTGTTCCCAATCTATAACGGGCAGAGAGTGGGTTGTGCCAAATTCTGGTTTAGTTCATAAAGCTCGGTGGCATACCACTTGCTCCACTTCTTATGTGGTTTATGTTCTGGTCTGCCCTTGTAATCTTTTATACATTGGGCGGACGGTCCGCTCGGTGCGAGTCCGTCTTAGTGAGCATGCTTCTAGGCTCAGGACCAGTACTCTATCAGCTCCGATTGTGCAGCATTGTCTAGATCATCACCATTCTTTTGAAGACCTTACCTAGAGAGTGCTTGATATAGTCCCTGAGAACCCAAGAGGAGGTGACCGGGAGCAATTACTTCAAACTTTGGAACAGCGTTGGATTTTTACTTGGTCCACTGTTGAGCCACTGGGACTTAATAGGGAGTTGGATTGGATCAGTGTTCTTTGACATTAAAACCAAGTGATATTTTCAAAATAATATTTTACAACTGTGTGCAAATGCCTGTTTCAGCGGATCCATTTGTTCAATTCAGCCTTGACTTGCGCTGGCCAAGATATCTTTGCTGGATGCCTATTGGTTTAGTTGGTAGTTAAATGACCGAACCTTTCCTGTTTGTCTTGGATTTGTAATGAGCATGCGCCGGCGTCTCGGAGTCGTGGAGATGCTCTATGGCAGTTTTTTGGCAGTTCAACTAAGCGTTGAGACAGGGCATTGAGTGTATGTGTGCCCGAAATGCAGTACTGTGTCTGTGTCAGCGACCAATGACCAAAGATTACTGATGGATCAGATAAGTTACATTTCTTTAATGGATAAAGTCAAAAGTTTTAATTGATGAACTCTCCATTGCTAAGTCAATTCATGTTTTCAAGGTGGCACCTAATTGTGTTTTTTTTTCCCACCTTGTTTTGGCTCTTGAATGGGTGTAAGATAATGGACTTAATAAAATTGATTAAAATGGAAGTAACGGCTTCGAGAGGCTTTTAAGCCTCATGGCCGTTCTTCCGACAAAAAATTATTTTTAGCGTCAGCTCAATTCGTAAATTTTGTCACTCTTCTTTAGTCTAAAATGGTGGTGGTGTAGCATCCACGGTTGTTGCTGCAGTTGTAAAACAGATAGTTCCTTCTTTGAGCTATGATGCAAGCAGATATGTCACAGGGCTGTGTACATTATGTTTATGCTTATTTGATGCTTGATATACCATCCTTCATTTGTAATTCAAAGCAGTTCACAATATACTAAATAAGATAGACAGTAGAGGGAGGAGAATAAAAGGTAGTCAGGAATGACAGTAAGAAAATCAAGAAAAGATGCCATTTCATTGGGAATAGAGTCCTAAAGTACAGTTTAGAACAAAATTAGAAACATGATGGCAGAAAATGACCACATGGCCTATCTGGTCTGCCCTTTCATATTAACTACTACAATAGTCCCCTTTTTTTCCTTTGGTTCTGTAGTTTAAGACACAATCCACCTCTGACACAGCCCAAATTCTGCCCAAACTAACAATGATCAGGATACACCAATTCATAATAAAAAGCTTGTAATGCTATCTTGAATTTGGGAAAAAATGTGCATTACAGTTGTGCCCTCATTAACCCCCCTGCGTGACTTGATATTTATCCCTACTGATCCTGACCTGTTCCAGTGTGGTCCATGGCGGAAGTGGCATGTTACAGAGATGCTGTTTCTCTGCTACTCAAAATAATGTGTGGAGGAGGGGGAGGTAGCAGAAACACCACACAATTGACCATTGCAACATCCATATGTAGATATTTGTCCTTATAGCAGCTACATCATTACCTAGTTCTTCCTGTCCCTTGCTGCAGGACCTGAACCATGTACATTCTGCCACCACCGCAACCCCCTGCTGTGGCTTTGTTCAATATTTGGTTGTTGTCCACCCTCGGGACCCATGGAACAGGATGTCCTGGGTTGGGGAGCCAATGCATCTGCAGCTCTCACATTAGGTACCTGTGTGTCTTGGGAGGTAGCACATGTTATGCAACACAGGAGTACTGTGCATGTTCTCAGTATCCTACATACAATTGTGCCCTACACATGTGTGTTGGTACAGACAGTGGCATTTGCATGGTACTCTTGTGTTGCACCTTCTCATGACATTACTATCCATGGCATATGAGCACCCTGACCTAGCTACATCTCCTATACTTCTGCTCTCTGTTCTTGTTTCGGTGCATCCTTGGTCCAGGGCACTACATGTCTTGGATGCATAGTGGATGCAGTTTAAATGTGTATGTTTTGTTTTTGAACTGTTATCTACCTTAAAACTTAATGAACTGCTAGTCTGAATTCTTTGACTGTGTGACCAGAGAACTAGATCAAAGACATGTGATGGATGTGGCGTACTTAGATTTCAGCAAAGCCTTTAATATTGTTTCTCATGGGAGGCTTATGAATAAACTGAGCAGCCTAGGAATGGATCTCAAGGTGGTGAACTGTATCAAGAACTGGTTGACTGACAGACTACAGAGGGTAATGGTGAATGGAATACACCCTGAAGAAAGGAGGGTAAGTGCCTCAGGAATCAGTCCAGAGACGACTACTGTTCAATGTCTTTGTGGTTGATATTGCTGAAGGGTTAAAAGGAAAAGTTTGCCTTTTTTGCAAATGATGCAAAGATTTGCAATAGAGTGGACACTTCAGAGGGAGTTGACAACATGAAAAAAAGATCTAAAAAACTTAGAAAAATGGTCAAATGCTTGGCAATTGAGATTTAATGCCAAGAAGTGCAGAGTGATGCACTTGTGATGCAGAAACCAAAAGAAACTGTACATTATAGGGGACGAGAGGCTGATGTGTATCGACCAAGAGAGGGGCCTCTGAGTTACAGTATCTGAGAATCTCAAGGTGGTGAAGCAATGTGACAAGGCAATGGCCAAAACCAGAAAGATGTTAGGCTGTAAACAGAAGAATAACCATAAAGAGAAGGAGGGATTAGTGCCTCTGTATAGGTCGTTGGTGAGGTCTGACATGGAGAATTGTGTTCGGTTTTGGAGACTGTAACTTACAAAGGATATAAAAAGACTTGAAATGGTTCAGAGGATGGTGACCAAAATGATTTGGGGTCTGCGCCAGAAGGAACGTTAGAAAAGACTTGAAGACCTCAATATGTACAGCATATCCTACAGGACAGGAGAGATAGAGGAGATATGATAAAGACGTTTAAATACTCAAAGGGTGTTAATGAACAAACAAACCTTTTTCAAAGACGTGCAAGCTGTAGAACTAGAGGACATGAAATGAAGTTACAAGGAGGTAAACTTAAAAGTAACAAAGTAACATCAGGAAATACTTTTTCACGGAAAGGGTGGTGGATGTCTGGAATGCGCTCCCGAAAGAGGTGATGGGAAAAAACACAGTGACAGAATTGAAAAAGGCATTGGTTAGACACACCTGATCACTATATAGAAAGAGGATGGAATCAAAAGAAACATAAATAACTTCTAAATAGAGGGGTAACCTGCCTGGAGTGGCATGTACAACTCTTGCACCTTACTTGGCAGACTAGATGGACCATGCTGGTCTTTATCTGTCATCATTTACTATGTTACTATCTTACTATGATTTTGTTGGAATGATATGTTCCAAAGAGGATCTGTGATCTAGAAATCAATTTTTGCTTGCTGTGCCCATTGTGGCAGTGGTAAGGAAAGAGTCTATGCGCTCAAGGGTGTTTTCGGTTATTGGACTGAAGTTTTGGAATGCCTTGCCTCTTGGCTTCTTAATGATCTTGATGATAATTTATTTAGGAGAAATTTGAAGACTTTGCTTTTTTAGGGAGGCTTATGCACGTACTTGAATTAATGTCTGATCAGTTTGTTTTATATATGTTACTGTATTTTATTCTGTATGTTATATTGTACTACTGCTTAGGAGTTTTGATAGGCGGATTATAAAACTTTTAAATAAATAGATAAAATTGCATATTGCAATCCAGGGTCTCCTCCTTATGTGTAACATCTATGCCATGTGGTACTCAAGCAACCATGGCTGGGCCCTCCATATGACCCTGTATCGTGTTTTCTGTGGCTCTAAGTCATTGAGTACATGGAAGCATCTTTTGGGGATAAGTGAGAAACCATTTCACCAGTTCATCCCCTATTATCCACCCAACCTTTCTCCCTCTGTAGCCTTTGTGTTGAGGATCTGCCCTGTGGAAGAATGCAGGTACAGTGGAATGTGACCATTGGAGGTGCCATGGTAACAGATGCAGGACACATCTGCCATCCCTCCCTTCTGACATCCTGGTACTCATCACAACCTGTGTGCCTCGCTGATGGCTGTCATCTATGGTTGTGCACTATCTAGCCACAGTGTGGATACATTATTTCTATTGTAACTCTATTTGCCAAAATTTCCTGAAACCACATTGTGGTCTACATTTGTCCTGACTTGGGGGTGGGGCCTTGCAAGGCTTCATGTGTGCCTGCAGCCATGGCCTGATCTCTCAGTGCCCATGGTATTCTCTGACATCCCCATAGGCCACCACCCAGCACCCTCACCATGTGTCAGCCCTGTCCTACCAGTCTCATAGCACGTTACCTTGCCAGTGCTATGCTTGTACGTATATGCCTTTGCATATCCTCATCACCACTTAGACAGCCTTTCTAAAATGTGCCTTCAAATCAACTGGCTCATTTTTACCTGTTTATTTACACCTTCAAATGAATGTAGCAGATTGATCAGGCAACATTTCAATTGGCTAAATCCATGCTGGCTTTGTCCCATTAAACCATGACGATCTGCTCTGTAATTTGTTTTTGTTTATAATGGTTTCCAGGATTTTGCCTGCCATTATACATCAGTCTCACTGGTATGTAGCTTCCCAGATCACCCCAGAACCCTTTTTAAAAATTGATGTTATGTTGACTACTCTTCAATTTTCAGGTACCATAGATAATTTTAATTGTAGTTTACAAATTACTAATAGTAGATCTGAATTTTCATTTTTGAGGTTTATCAGTACCCTGGAATGCATGTCATCTGGTCCAAGGGATTTGCTACTATTTAGTTTGTCAAATCACCCAATTACATCTGTGAGGTTCACTGAGATTACTTTCAATTCCTCTGATTCATTACCTTTAAATATCATTTCTAGCATGAGCATCTCCCCTACATTATCTTCTGTAAAGATCAAAACAAAGGTTTCATTTAGTTTCTCCGCTATGGCCTTTTCCTCCCTTAGTGCCCTTTTTACTCCTCTATCATCTAATGGTTCGATTTACTTCATCACAGGCTTTTGACTTTGAATGAATCTAAAAAAGATTTTATTATGAGTTTTTGCTTCTGCAGTAAGTTTCTTTTCAAATTCTCACTTTGCTGGCCTTATCAATTGCTTTGCATCTAACTTACCAGTGCATATGCTGTTTCATGTTTTTTTCATTCAGGTCCTTTTTCCATTTTTTGAAAGATTTTTTTTTGCCTATAGCAGCCTCTTTCACCACAGGTACGATTCTGTCCCAGACGTAGATCCCCTCTGTGTGTCTGGTCTGAACTGGACGCACAGAGGGGATCACAATTCTGATCCCGTGGGGCATGTCTAACCCCGTGGGATCATAATTGCAAATAGTCCTGCATGTGCAGGCTGGGAGAGCGATTCTGTCTGGCCTGCACGTGCAGTACCGCACCCAGCTAACTCAGTCAGGGCTTTTAAATGGAGCCCCAGTGCCATGGCATCATGTTGCCATGGCACCGCGGCTCCATTTAAAAGCTGCAATGCTTGCTGCCAAGAAAAAGGGTTTATTTCCCGCAGCCTGACCCCCGATCTGGCCCGATAAGGCCAGGATCGGGTTGCAGGGAATAAAGCCTGGCCTCCCTGCCCCATCTGTGCCCCAACAGCAGAAAATACAAACGTCCAGGGAAGTTATTCCACCTTGGAGGTGGAATAATTTCCCTGGACATTTTGCCAGCCCCGGGCATACAGGGCCGACATTAGAATCGACCCTGTATGTCCGGGGCCAGCGACCACCCACTGCCTACCCACTCTCTCCCCATGCCGTCCATTCCCCGCCCCTATCTAACTTCCCCGCCCAACCGGCAGGGAGGTTATTTGGGGGCAGGTGAAGCCATGAATAGTGGGGATAGATGTTACATCGGGCTGTCCATCTGCGCTATTCATGGCTCTGAACCCCCCTTGCCTTTAAACCATGTCGACAATCATTTAGCCTTCCTTCCACCTTTTTTAAAGCATAGAATACATCTGGCCTGAGCTTTTAAGATGGTATTTTTAAACAATGTCCAAGTCTGATCTAAACTCTTAACCTTTGCAGCTACTCTTTATTTTATCATAATCTCCCTTTTGAAAGTCAAATGCTAATGCAGTAGATTTCCTTGTTGTCCTTCCACCATTTATTAAATCAAATTTGATCATGTTATGATCACTCTTGCTGTGGCCCAACACTTTCATCTCTTGCACCAGATCCTATGTTCAGCTAAGAACTAGGCTCGAAATAGATTCACCTCATCTCAGTTCCTGAATCAGCTGCTCATTGAAACAGTTGATTATTTTATCTAGAAACGTTATCTCCCTAGCATACCGCATTGTGACACTGACCCAGTCAATATTAGGATAATTGAAATCATCCATTATTACAGCATTACAAGTTTTGTAGCTTCCTAATTTCTGTTAGCATTTTATCACATGTCTGTTCATTCTGGCCAAGCAGACGGTAGTACACCTCCACTGCTATTCCCTTCCCCTTCTTGCATGGAATGTCTATCCATAAAGATTCTACAGTATTTCCTATTTGGCTGAATGGCCTCTTTAACATAGAGGGCCATCCCACCACTAATTTGATCTACTCTATCATTGCAATGTGATTTGTACCCTGGTATCAGAGTGTCCCAGTGTTTATCCTCCTACCAGGTCTCTACCTCTTCATTCAGTGCTATATATTCTAACTCTCCCATTTTATTTTTTAAGATTTCCAGCATTTGTATACAGATATTTCAAAGTATGTTTATTGCTCATATTGACAACCTGCTTATCAGTTATAAGTATAATTTGAAATCTTTCGACATTGCTTTTTACTTAAAGGCACCTGGACTACTTTTACCTTTATTGTAACTTCTTTATTGGGGAGCCATAATCTCCCTGTTTTGGTGTATTCTTCAAAGGTACCTCATATTGAACCATGCACTCTTGGGCGACTGTTGGCATTCCCCCAAATTCTAGTCTAAAAGTTGCTTTATCTCTTTTTTAGAGGTTAGTGACAGCAGTCTGGTTTTATCATGATTAAGGTAGAGTCTAACCTTCTGGAAAAGGCCCTCTCTTCCTCAGAATATTCTCCAGTTCTTGACCAAACTAAAGCCCTCTTCCCTGCATCATCAACTCATCCATGCATTGATACTCCAGAGCTCTGCCTCCCTCTTGGAGGTCCTGGATCTCAGCTTTCGAACTAAAATCCTAAATTTGGCTTCTAGAACCTCTATCCCACACTTTCCTATGTTATTGTTGCCCACATGTATCAAGACAGATGCTCCTTCTCTACACAGTCTAGAATCCCATTGAGGTGATGCATGAGGATGCCTAAAATAATATAAAGGCCTTTAGAAATATTTGGGCCTTACTTGGTTTGCAGCATGTCATGCTGTGAGGGCTTAGAACATAATAAATGCCATACTGTGCCTTGAAGAATATCAAAAGGGACTGCTACAGCTGGAAATAGAGTTGCACTTGTATTTATCTTCTGGAATATACTCTAAATGTTGTGGAAAAAGGGAATTCTTTGGGTTAAAGCTGATAAATCTGTGTATTTAGAATTCAGTGTTTTTGCTGAGTCAGTCAGGTCTTAGTACCACCAGAAAGCTTTTTATTTAAATCAAATCAGAGTTTAGCTTAGCATACAAGTAGAATAAATAGTCTCTGAGTAGAAAAAAAATAAACTTGTTATTTATTTATTTATTTAAAGTCTCTTCTATACCGCGCTATTCAGCATCAGCGCGGTTTACAATAAACAGTGAACATACACATTTCCAATAGTACTTTGTTAGTAACCTTTACAAAGAGGCCTTCCAGTTAGGGGGAAAAGATCTATAAAGTTGTCTTAAATAGGTATGAAAGGAAAGTGACAGATCAAAGGGGCAATTTGAAAGACACCCTCTATCAAACCAAGGGCTGTGTGAATCACACAGGAAACTGGTAAGACTTTTACCTTAGAAGCACAGGTCAGGGTACTGTGTAGCAAGCCAGCTTTTATTAGATCTTCTTTCTCTCCCACTCACCCAGACTTCTACCCACCACAGAGATAATCTTAGCTTTATAGGCTCTTAAACCTATTAAAGGGAAGGAGGTGCCCATATTCACTTTCAGGTGTGGCTGGTTATCCTCATGAAATATACATTAATTAAGGACCTGAGATTAATTAATCTTTAGGTGAACAAAGTCCATTAAACATATTGGGGGTTATTCCAAACAGCAATTAGTGGGTGTGTACATCTCCCACTAATTGTTGTTAGCTGATTCTGCCCCCTAAGCTCCCTGTACACACAGGGCTGATGCATGGGGAGCTCTGGATGGGGGCAGGAGGGGGTGGCAACAGGGTGAAGAGTGAGCAGTGCAGAGGCGGGCCCACGACCCCAGACATATAGGGCCTATCCAGTTCATGGCCCTGTATGTCCAGCTTGGGGAAGATGGCCGGGGAACTTATTCTACCTTGGAGGTGGAATGTCCCCCTGACATTGGCAGCCAGCACTGGAGGAACCCTCCTGAACAGGTTAGCTGAGGCAGGAGAAGCCAAGCTGCCTGATCCCAGCTGTGGTAGGCCCCTCTGGAGTTGGGCAGCAGGGAAAAGCAATTTCAGTGTGTTGAGGGGAGATCGGGGCTCCTGCATGGCATTACGGTGCCATGGCGATGGGACGCTGTGGCACCGGGGCTCCAGCAGGAGCATGGGGAGGGTTAGGTGGGGTAAGCACAGCACATCTGAGCCATCTGAATCGGGACCTGTCCGGCCCATCCAAGTGTCGCGATTCTACTACTGTGGGAATGTCTAGCTCCCACAGGTGCAGAATTGGAGCAAATCTGGGCCATCCAGATTTTGGACATTTGGACGGCGCAAAATGTGCCCCAATCAGAATGGGCTTCATTAGGTAAGTAGGATTAGTATAAGTATCCCAGAAAACCTAAGTAAACAACTTAAATACCTAAACAAAACTTTAAAACTAAGATGCAGACAACAGTCCAGCAGTGAGATGGGGGCTCTCCTGTTGTTTGCATTGAGTGTCAAATATATGATTTTCTCTCAAATGGTGAGGGTTCTTACATGTGCACTAGGTGCAAGGAACTCTTTGCTCTCAGGGAACATGTCCAATCTCTGTAGGCTAGAGTAGCAGGCATAAGGAAGACAGAGAGGTATATAGATGAGACCTACAGGGATGTAGCACTGAAGTCCCACCTCCAGTCTGGCTGTCTTCCTGTTGCCATGGAGAAGAGAGGTCAGGTGACAGGAGATAATCATCCTAGTGTGGCAGGAAATGATCCTTTAGCTAGGATCTGTCCTCCAGATGATGTAAAACCCTCTCACACTGAGGAGGTTTCTCCAGGGCCATGTGCCCATGAGGGACGGGTTAGGACAGCCGTTATAGTTGGTGATTTGATCATTAGGCATGTAGATAGCATGTAGATAGCAGACATCTTCTATGAAGACATAGCAGACATAGCAGACATCTTCTATGAAGCCATGGAGCAACTGGGATACGAACAAATCATCCATGACGCCACCCACATCAAAGGTAATACGCTAGACATGGTGTTTTTACCCACTAAGCACCACAAGCTATTAAAATCAAAGCCGCGAATAACGCAAGTACCATGGTCAGACCATCACCAAATAGAGCTCTCCTTACATCTCCCCACCATACCCGACTGGTCGCAGTCCAACCAAACCACACACCTTCGAAGACGCTTCCAAAAATTCGACAAAGAAGCGCTGCTAGAATCCGTAGCAGCACGCATTCACCCTGATCTCTCTGACCTCGAGTATCTGACAAACCTCTGGAACTTAGGAATCGAAACAACCTCAAAACCCACCTGGAGTCCCCTAAGAAACCCAACCAAAAGCAGGGTGGAGCCGTGGTATACGCCAACCCTACGGGGAATGAAGAAGGACCTGAGAAAACAAGAAAGAAAATGGAGGAAAGTCAAAACTGAGGAACACAGGAGGGAATACCTCAGACGCCTCGCTACATATAAAAATGAAGTCAACCTGGCAAAAAAGGTGCACCACACCAACACACTTAACAAGGCCCTCAACAGGCCTAGGGAGCTTTTTGAACTCGTCAAATCTCTCACCAAGAATGCGCATGACAGCTACCCCAGCGGAACCATGACAGCCCAACGTCTAGCAGATCATTATGCCAGCAAACTAAGTCCCACAGCACCCGCACTCCCCAATCTAGATCTAGATGCCAGACCACTACAAAGAATCGACACTCCAGAAAGACCAGACCAGCGTGAAGAATGGACTACCTTCCGGGCTGTGGAAGACCAACAAATAATAAACATTATCACCAACCTAAACAACACAACCTCCCCTCTTGACCCTTGTCCAGCCGCCTGGATCAAGGCAACTAAGCAAGAAATGGCACAGCACATCTCCCACATAGTGAACCTTTCACTACTGCAAGGTCTCATGCCATCACTTCTTAAAAAGTCCCTCATACGACCCATATTGAAAAACAAAGCACTCAACAAGGACGACCCTACCTCCTACCGCCCAATTTCAAGCATATCCTTCCTTGCCAAGATCATTGAAAAGGCAGTCCAGCAGCAGCTGCAGGACCACATTGATGATACAAACGCCCTTGATGTGCATCAATACGGGTTTCGTCAACATCACGGTGTAGAAACCCTCCTCCTAGCGCTAATGGACAACCTACTCAAAGGTCTAGAGAACAAAAGCAAGATGTTTATGCTTATTGTCATAGATATATCAGCTGCCTTCGATTCAGTACATCACCCCATACTGTTGGAGCAAATGTCAGTTTTGGTCAGTTATTCTTCTGTAGGTCCTGGGTTCATTTCACTTCACAGACGCAGGAGGGCTTATAATAAGACAACCCAACAGGTGTGGCTTGAAGAAAGGTTTTTATGTAAAAATAGGCTTAATACATAGGTATTGAACAGAGGTATATAGTGATTGTTACAGAGCTGTTTCAGTGTGCATCAATGAATCTGTGTGTGCATGTGTGAAGTGTGAGAGAGATAGGCCCGAACATGTGGCTCAGAGCCTCATGGAGAGAGAGAGAGAGAGAGAGAGAGAGAGAGAGAGAGAGGGGGAGGGGTGAAGGGAATTGATTACACAGGTACACTAAAAAAATTTTTTTTAAACTGCCTCTAATGTTTCGATTGATTTTTACGTTTTTTGGTGCGCTGAATCCAAATCTGGTAACCAATTTGCTCCATCACGTACAGATTTTTTGCTACATTGGGTTAGCAGTTTGAGGTGAACGTTTCAGATTGAGTGCAATCGAGATAAAAGTTTCTTGGATGAATTCTTTATACTAATTGTTTAGTAGTTATTCAAATAAGAATAAAGAAAATTGTAACAAGGCAGCACATAAGAATAGAGTAATGTCAACAAAACACACTGTGATGGTAGCAAAATTGTCTGCACTTAAAACAGTCACATACATGTGCACAAACATTGAGCATATAAGAGCGAGGTTAGACACAAAGCAAAGCAAAGAAATGTGCAAAAAATGTTGTACAGGTATGTATGTAAGAATAGAAAACGCAAACCGCACCATTGCAATACATGAAGACAAACACCCGATGGTGTGAAAATAAAATTCCAATAATGAGATCCGACACTGTGGTAATAACTAGCAAATTTTTATTTCAAAGTTTAGTAAAAACACGATATTTGTCAACACAGTTTAGATTTTAAAGTCATTCTTGGGTCAATCAATCTCCTGGTGGGCCCGTTTCTTCTTCCCCCGAATGCTTCTCTTGGTGCGCTGCTTGGCGTATTTTTCATCTGGGGTTTCCCGCAGCAGCAACCAGCAGAAATCAGACATCATAGTGGTGTTCCATCTTCCTTGGTACCTTCTCTCTGCGTCCTTGATGTCCTGGTAAAACCTTTCACCTTGTTCTTCACTGTACGCCCCCAAGTTTTCGGGAAAGTAGTTCACATGGGAGTGCAAGAAATGGACTTTCAGGCTCATGTTACAGCCTTGTTCTTTAAAGGCATTGAGCATCCTGGCAACAATATCCTTATAGTTCTCATCCCGCCTGTTCCCCAAGAATTTGAGAACAACATCCTTGAAGGAATTCCAGGCTTCTTTTTCCTTCTCAGACATCGTTTCAGCGAATGCTCCATCTGAAATGAGTTTCCTTATATCAGGGCCAACAAACTCTCCTTCCTTTAGCTTTGCTTCAGAAAGTTGGGGGAACTTTGAGCAAAGGTACCGAAAGCACTCACCATCTTTTGGAAGGGACTTGATGAATTGCTTAATGAGACCCAACTTAATGTGGAGAGGTGGTAATAGAATTCTATCACGAGGTACCAAGCTCTCATGAAGAACATTTTTCTCACCGGGTCTCAAATACTCCCGAATTGGCCAGTCTTTTTTCCCCCAGTGTAGGTCGCGGGCCCGGCTATCCCACAAGCAAAGGAAGCAGGGATATTTGGTGAAACCGGATTGCTGCCCTAATAGCATGGATAGAATTTTAAAATCAACATCAGCCAAAGGCCCAACACAGGTCGTGTTTCAGATTACCCTTCTTCAGGGGCTAAATGGCTAAAACAACACATAAAAATAGAAAAAAGATAAACAGTTTAAAACAATTAAAACTTGATACAAATTGGCATGACCGGCGGACATAAAGAATGTATAAAAGCATATATTTTTTTCAGTAAACTTATATATAAAAAAATATATATAAAAAATGGGTGATATTGATGATTTTATTTTTTTGACATTAATCTGTTCCTCGGACATTTTTTTATTATTTTATTTTTATTCAATTCAGTGGTCACAATGTGTTTTAGCATGCACACCCCTAATGGCATAAATCACTCTGGTTTGTCACAGTTATTTTAGTTCATCACTTTAATTTCATTTTAGAATTCACAATGTCACAATGTGGCATGGTTTGATTCCTCTAATGTGTTTAATGAGACACTTCTTTATCCTTCATGTTTTGTGTGGCAGAGACATTTGGCTTTTGCATTTTTGGATTGTTTAAGTTGTTTCACGTTGATTTTGCACAGCGTGGGTTTTGATACCCACTCACATAATCTTCGGCACGTCTTTGAATTTGTCTCACTTATAATCTTTTTATTTTGTTGTACATTCATAAGTGCTTACTAGCTCACCTTGTTTTGTCATAGATTAGCACGTCTATTCTATTCTGATTCTCATTTTATTTTTTGACTTTTTTCCTTGTATATTTTAGGCATATTTTTTGAAAAAGTTCGGTGAGGTCTATTTTATATTACTATTTGCCTCAAGAGTCTCATCGTGTCCCATTTTATCAACTTGTTATAGGTTTTTAGCAATTTTTATTTTGTACCACAATGTCCATTGCTATTGTTATAGATTCATTTGTCATTTTATTTACATTTTTTAGATTGCACAATTATACTGATAGGAAGATTTATTCCAAATCAGGTAACAGTTTTATTTATCAGAAATATCGACACAAGATTTCTTCATCTCTCTTAAAATCGATTTCAATAATTTAACTCAAATTCAAAATTTATTTTAAAACTTTATTTTTAGTTACATGTCATCATATTTTTTGATCGTTTCACAGTTTATTTTAATAATTTATTTATTTATCCTTCAACATTTATATGTAAATATAAGAAATTTTATAGAGTTTTAAGTCCATTATAGACCGCCTTTTTTTACGTTCTTTGCTTGAGTAGAGTTGTCAAATACATCTATGAAGACATAAAATTGTTTCATTATTAATATCCATATACAAAGAAGTTTTTTTAGTTTCAAGTTTATCATAGTTGACCATTGGTTATGTTGATATTAATTTGTTGTTTATTTAAGGCAGGTTCATCAATGTAACGTTTGTTTTTGTTTAGCTTATCTGTGAAGATATAAATTGTTTTAGGTCTTTATTGATCAAGTTACACACTTTTCCTTCAGGTATGTGTTATTTATATGTGTCTTTATTTATTGATTTTAATGTTGTATCATTTAATTATTATCTATTTAAAAATTGTTTTTTATATATTATATATATATATTTTTCATATATTACAAGCAATATGTTTTATTTATTTTAATTGTGTTTTGATGTGACATTTAGGTTCCGTTTTATTCCTGTTTTTCATGTTAGCCGTACTTACTTTGTTCCCATTTTTTATATATATTTTTTTTATATATAAGTTTACTGAAAAAAATATATGCTTTTATACATTCCTTATGTCCGCCGGTCATGCCAATTTGTATCAAGTTTTAATTGTTTTAAACTGTTTATCTTTTTTCTATTTGTATGTGTTGTTTTAGCCATTTAGCCCCTGAAGAAGGGTAATCCGAAACACGGCCTGTGTTGGGCCTTTGGCTGATGTTGATTTTAAAATTCTATCCATGCTATTAGGGCAGCAATCCGGTTTCACCAAATATCCCTGCTTCCTTTGCTTGTGGGATAGCCGGGCCCGCGACCTACACTGGGGGAAAAAAGACTGGACAATTCGGGAGTATTTGAGACCCGGTGAGAAAAATGTTCTTCATGAGAGCTTGGTACCTCGTGATAAAATTCTATTACCACCTCTCCACATTAAGTTGGGTCTCATTAAGCAATTCATCAAGTCCCTTCCATCAAGTCCCTTTGGCTGATGTTGGTTAATAAAGGTATTATACGTCCTCCTTTGCCATCCACATCTTTTTGTTGGACTTCTCTGGTACGTGGTGTCGTGCCCCTTGTTGGACCCTAGAATTTTAAAATCTCCACAAATCATCCACTTATGCTCATCATAACGAATCTTCTTAAGAATCAGGGCCAAATTCTCGTATTTTTCTTGGAGAATAACAGAGTGAGCAATAGGAACTGAAGCGAATGTGTTGCCATTATGAAGAAGAACACCTTTTATGCTGTCTTTTGACGAATCAATGAACAGCCGCCATTCAGCAGGATCATACTTGAGTTTAAACTTTTCCATCACTCACTCCGTATATATCGTTGCAAAATACCAAATCTTCCTCTTTGCTGAAATACTTCAAAAATTGTGTCTCGCGGTTGCGGTACCAATAAAAAGTTGTTCCTGGTGACAATAGATTTTTCTGTTTAAGTCAAGAACCTAGCAGTTGGGCAGCATCTTTTGGGAGTCCTAAATCCCGGACTAAATCATTCAATTCAGCTTGAGAGAAAAGTTCAGGTTTCGGATCTGGTTCAGTTTCAAACTCGGAAGTACTGGACTCATCGGGAAAAGCCATCTGATGAGTCTCATCATGATCAGAACCGTCCACACAAATATGATCCAAAGATTTTGGTGGTTCAGGCACAGGTACTTCATTGCTATGAGGCATAGGCCTAATTGCTGAGGGAAGGTTGGGGTAACTTATTACGTTCTTATTTTTTAAGTTGTATCCCTTCACAATGCAAGAGCAAAAATAGCAGTCACTGCTGTGGTCTCTTTGTTCACGCCACATCATAGGTATTCCAAAACGAAATGCTTGTTTTTTACCTTTCATCCATAAGCGTAGATCTTCCTCACATGTCTTGCACACTTTGTGAGGAGCCCACGGTTTGTCTTGATCGCCTAACTTCAAACCGAAATAGGCGAAATATACTTTTTTAATAAATGCAGAAATGTTCCTCTGCCGCTTTTTCATGGTATATTCCCCACAAATAAAACAAAAACTGTCCGGAGAGTTGACGCAACCTCTGGCTCTGTGAGACATCACAAATACACAGCACTGCAAACTACAACTGTAGTGAACCACTTCGGAATAAAGCTGGATTACGACTGAGCAAACAAAAGGTAATAATGAACTTGCAAGAAACTGAAATTTGACAGGAACGTTCATGTCGCAACCATCGTGTTTGAGCGAGCGAACGAGGCGAGGCGAACAGGAAAGAACATGCGCCAGCGCGAGTACTGGATTTAGCCCCCCGCCTCCCAATTGTCCTGTTAATGTATAAAATGAATACAAAACACTCTAAAATATCATGAGGGAGTGTTTCTAGTTAGTTAACCATTACAACCTCTATTTTGGGCCAAGAAAATAAACTGCAGTCGGCTAAAAAGAAATTATGTGAACATTCCTTATATGGGTAAGAAATCTAATTTTGCAAGAAAACGTGACGTGATGGAACATTTTGGCTATTTTTCCTGGATTCAGCACCCCAAAATCTATAGGAATCAGTTGCAAAACTGGAGGCAGTTTTTTGGTAGTGTACTTATCCGAGCCTCCTGTCCGTCATGTCCACTGGATGGTGAGAGAGAGAGAGAGAGAGAGAACATGTGGGTCAGGGCCTCATGGTAGGCCAGAACATGTGGATCAGAGCCTCATGGTAGTGTCCAAACCTGTCCGATGAAGGAGAGAGAGAGAGAGAAGCAGGAAGTGTGTCTGTCCTTTATAGTGCCTCTCCAGCACTTCCCCTTGAGGTCTGCTATTGTCTTTGGCCACTCCCTTTGA
Organism: Ichthyophis bannanicus; assembly: GCA_033557465.1. Classification (NCBI taxonomy): domain Eukaryota; kingdom Metazoa; phylum Chordata; class Amphibia; order Gymnophiona; family Ichthyophiidae; genus Ichthyophis; species Ichthyophis bannanicus. The sequence goes on from CM066031.1 coordinate 113,922,104, forward strand.
GGTCTGCCCTTCTTGATTTAGCGAGGAAGGGCTGCAGACAAGTCCTAGAGACTGACAGCACCAGGGGGTCAGAGTTTAAGTTTTGGAGACTGAATTCACCAGAGTCCACAGCTGCATGAAATGTATGCTGACATCTCCCACACCTTTTTTATTTTTCTTTATTATTTGTGCCTGGAAATGGTGGAAGCAAGCCTGTGGTACCTGTCCCAGCTGCCATTATCTGATAGTAGGCAGCTTGTCTAATACCTCCTGTATTAAATACCTTGCTATGTCTAGCAGGTCCCCTGTCCTGCACAGTACTGTCTCTAGTACTGTCTCTAGTGTTCTAGAGATAAACAAGTCTCCTTATGAGTCCAAACCTCGTGTCTTAGGTAGAGCAGCCACTACTGGGGGGAGGAACCCACTATGCCACTTACGTGAGTGTGAACAGTGCATAATGTCTGCAGGAATTTTTAAGGAGGCTAAAACCAAACGGTACCAGGATGCTATGAGTGAGGATAGGAAGCAATACTAGACTGCAGCTGACTCTGGTATTCAGTGTAATAGGAAATGCCGAATTAGCCAAATTAGCCTGGATGTAGGGGTGGATGCTGGAGAAGTTCAGTGTAACTACCTTAAAATGTTGTTGTTCTGTATGACATGCGCTGCAAGGAAATGTACATTTTTTTCATCTTACAGCACAGGAAAATTACGATAATGCATAGCAATATTTGTACAGCTGTTAAAATAATAATAGGGTGAATAAAAACATTAAAGACATGATCAGCAGTAGGTGAGTGACCAAATAACAATTCCCACACAGACACATGAGCATCTTGTTGCAAGTGTCCAACAATTTGTTGAATGTGTCCATTCTCATAAGCGATGGTGTGATTCACTTCAGTGGATGTTGTTTTAAGGTGATCAATATAGGCATGGAGTTCTGTAAAGTTGAGCAGTTTATGTAGTGTCTCTTCTCCCATGCCAAGTGGTAATGGATGCACAGCATATGAGATAAAGTCTGGAATGTCCATAGAGTCATTGGTAACCAGCGGTGTGGAATAAGTTGTCCCATTAATGGTGAGGGAGACCAGTGGTGTATGACTGCACCAGGTATTGTTTAGTAAATAGTTTGAACTGTACAACAAAGTGTTCTTGGGAAGGCGAATGCCATGCATTCTGGGAGCAATCGAAAAAGAAACATTCTGGGGAAAGAACAGATGAAAACAAAAGTGTCCAGCTCCAAGGTAATACAAACTGTGTCAGGTAGTCAGGGAATATGAGAGCTTAACAGTCAGGGAGCAAGAGGAAGAATTGTTCCAGCAGGAGGTGTCAGCCTATTTAAACTGGTGAGGTTGACACTTGAACTGAAATGTAGTCTGCTCGCACAAACTGGGGTCCATCGGCTTGAATGAAGTCCAGGTGTCGTCCAGTGGCTGCACCCATGTGAGATGGTCCACAGGATACATAAGCATATTATCAAACTGCACCCCAATATTAACAACAGGATAAATAACTGTGTGTTGTCCTGACCATGGGATCAAAGTACAGATAGAGCAGCCTTGTGGTGAACAAATGGGAACACTAACTGTCCACCAATCAAGGTGCGCTATAGCAAATTCCAGTATTTTGGTACTAGCCATATGAGTGAGAGATGGTGGCCAGTGTCCTAACTTAGCAGTGATCAGAATTTCCTTTAGTATAGTAATAAGCTCGATCTGTACTTGATCACAGGCAAGAGCCCAGGAAATATTCTTTCCCAATCTATATTCTGCATGTGCTAAGGTAACAATTTTTTGTTCTATAATGGGAGATATAAGAGCAAAGGTATCTACAACTACATTGGACAGTTTAGAGGAAGCTTCATTAATAATATGTTGTGAGGTAAAACCATCAGCAGCATGCTGAGCAGTGGATCCCATTTTATTACGGAGCACCTCTATATCAATTATATTAAGGGCACCCAGTGCAGTCCCTGTGCCACCTAAAATTGTATCAATTAATTCACGCTTGTGTCAAAATTGTTTGGCTCGGGGTGTTACTGACTGCATATCAAACCAAGTATTGAGCATTTGTATGTGGTTGGCAACAAACTGAGAGCAATTTGGATATTTGTGAGTAACTAGAAACAATTTGGGAAATAGATGCCAAGTAAGAAAATGGTATTCCACATCATATAAAACATCGTGTGGTGCATCATATTTAATCTGAAAGGGATGTCCTTCCTGAAATGGGTGGATATCAGAAAGGTAGAGTACAGGAGGAGCAGAAGTGGTGGGAGGGGTGGGATGAGGGGTGGTAGGTAAACAAGATACATCCAAAAGGAATGAAGTCTCAGTGATGTGCTGTTGATCACTCACAACCCATGTATAAGTTATTTTCCAGGTACCTCTGTCCTGACAGGAAATATTGTACAAAATCAAAGCAGGAGGACCTAGAAAGTAACGTTCAGGTGTGCCCTCAATTCTTGTGTCCTTTCTAGAGAAGTGGAAACTGGTGGCTCCCACTGTACTTGAGTGATGTTTAATGAATAGAACACTGGCTTGTCCTGTACCGAACAGAAACTCAGGATGACCAGATCCTTTCCTTCCGGGAACGGTGGGGATATTTCTTGATAGCGATATACCCCACCTGTGGAGTTAGCCCAGCCAATCGTGCATATTTGGATGATAGTTCCTGTAATGAGACTTGAGTAGAAGAGAGCAGATACAAGAACAACAGGAAACCGAGACATAATAAAGCAAACTTGTTTCCCTCTACTAGGGAGTAATCTAATGCTCCCCACTTATACTATGGAACACCAAAACAAAAAAAAAATAATAATTTCTACCAAAATAAAATAATTTCTACTACTTTACATAACTAACTACTTAGTTACATAACTATTAAACACATGTTCAGCAGGAGCAACTAGTTACCGTCCTCAAGCGACTTTTGTTCAGAAAGCAGCTGTCCGTGCTGTCTTCAGAAAGCAGCTGTCCGTGCTGTCTTCAGAAAGCAGCTGTCCGTGCTGTCTTCAGAAAGCAGCTGTCCGTGCTGTCTTCAGGTGGTGTCTGAAAACAAAGACTGATAAAACACGTTTTACCCCTATGGTTTTAACTGGGTGATGTGTTTCCAGTACTGCTGGTTGTCAGGCATTATGATCTGGTATAGGCTTGGGCCTAAGATATCAGTAACTAAGTACGGTACCTCCCACTGTGCAGTTCCAAAGGGGAGGTTTGGTCTAGGTCTCATCTCTGCAAGACACTAGTGACAGGGCTTCCTTCATGTATTCATGAAATATTGATGGGGAATCCTTATATCCCTGTGGAAGCACAGTCCATGCACACTGTTTCGGCCAGGCTGGTGAATTACATGTGGAAGAAATAGGTCTAATCAGACCCCTCTCCTCCAGTATCTTCACAATTTTAGTCACTGGTTCTATAGCCTGATGAGGTACTGGGTATTGCTTCTGTGGTAGAGGATCCTCACCTTCCAACAGTATTTCTGTGTGCATTTTCCCACAATCTAACTTGTCTTGAGCCCAGACTGGAATATCAGTCACTTCTGAGGGAATTACACACAGATCATACTGCTGAGCTGCCTTAGTGCACTGAGTTGCTAACTGCATAGGAATGACTTCATGCACTAAAGTTTTAGAAGCACTTGAAGTTCCTGAATAATGCCACAATTTAAGATTAGCCATATCCACCACCAAATTTAACTAGTTGAGAACATCAATTCCAATTATTTCTTTTGGTGTGTTCACTATAGTGGAGGCAGTGGTTTCTGACATCTCCTTATTTTGTTCACTGTGCATAGGGATACCCCATTTAACTGGGATAGCCACACATTTGGAAGCTGTGTCATTAATTCCTTGAATTTCATAAATTTCCATATTTTTCTGATCTGCAGTGGGAGAAGCTCTGTTAGTAAAACTAATTCCAGCCCCTGTGTCAATCAAAGCTAGTTTATCCTGACCCCCTACTTTACTGATAACATTGGGGCGTGCACAAGAGTCCAGTATCAAGGGTGTTACAAGCCTTAAATTGTGTCCTGGGCCTGTGTCCATTTCATCATCCAGAGGCTCTGGAATTGAGTCCTCTGCTGAGATAAAGGAGGCAGGCTGGGCTATGAAGGCTTGAGACATTTTGATATCTGAACTCAAGAGGTCAGGACATCCCTATGCACTATCCTTGTGTTTGTCCTGAGCTGCTTGTAAATCCTGTTTTAATTTATCTATTTCTATCTGCAGTATATGTTTGTCTTGTTCCCATTTAGTTTTCTGCTTTTCTAGCCCATCTCTCTGTGCTTTGAGCTCCTGAAAAGGAATGTAACCTGAGGAGTTTCTAAAAGTACCTCTGCCATGTGCTCTCCAAGGTGTGTCCTCTGTCTGTGTTTCTTGTGTACTGAGAGGATCCCTCGGCTTGCCACTTAGGTGTGTGTCCTCTGTCTGTGTTTCTTATGTACTGAGAGGATTCTTCGGCCTGCCACTTCCGTGCTTCTGATACTGTAATGACCTGCGAGGGCTGGGTCTTCCAAACAGACCCAATTCTGAGCATTGAAGTATCAAAAGGGGTTGCTTCAGGGTCTTCAGAAAATAACAGAAGGTGTTTTGTAATCTCAGGGGATAGCAATTCTAATAAAAATTCCTTATGCATGCTCTCCCCATAATCTTCTGCTTTGGGCCAGGACTCCTGCTCATTAAGAACTGCTTTTTAAAATCCAGGCTCTATATGCAAACTGTTCCAGTGTATCATTTGGTAAAGGTGAAATAATTTTAAATACTTGCATTGGGGAACAGTGAAATAGTTTCTCAGTACCCCTTTTAACCAACTGGTATGGGTGAGTGAGAGAACCAACTCTGTAATAGTGTGGGCCCAGAGCCAGATGCATAAGTCTATCAAAGTCTGATTGTTTTCTTCTGTATTTCCCTAGACCACAGTGAATCAGAATATCAATCTCCCATTTAACCCACTGATTTACATTAAGAGGCATAGTACCAATTTTCTCAACTATTTTTTCAATATCTTTATCTTTTAAATTTTCATGCAACATTACTTTAACTGGTGCTTTGAGTTCAGTACTGGGTACCATGTTTAAGTCATCTGAATTATGCTCCAGACAGAGATCCTGATTATTGCTGGGATCTGGCAGAGATAAACTATCATGATTTTCCTGCTGTGATTCATCTGTGTTCTTCCCATTCCTAAGTCCAACTATGCATACTTCTGTATTCTTTTGTTGCTGATAAGGTGTGTCATAGGCATAAGGTGCTGAGGGAGAGGTGGGTGTTGGCTTTCTTGCAGAGGCCAATTGATCTTTAACGTGCCTCAATTCAAGTTTAAGTGCTTCTAATTGCTCACTAACAGTTATAAAAGAATTTGTGGCTTGTATCACTTGAGTTCTTTGTATAGAGATGCAAATTTGTGCCTCCTCAAGGTCTTTGGTCAATTGTGTGCACTGAGAAGTCAGTTCAGAGTTGTCTTTTTTCATGCTAATGAGTCCCCTGCACATGACTTGGATAAAAGGCATTTTCTTTTATTTGTTTTTCTTTTTGAATTCTTGATCATGGTTTAACATTTGTCTTTGAATATTATACCATGATGAGTCAGGGAATTCCCCTTCAAATGGACCTCCTTTTCTCTTACAGTATGAAATTATAATTTCTTTAAGTTCTTTAAAATCAAATGCTTCCATATTTGATACTGCAGAAAGGCTGTAGTTGGACTATCTCAAAATGTGTAACCTTAGAAGGAGGAATGCTAACTTAAAAAGTGCTTCTCACCTATTTAACAGGGTGGAAGTTTTAGGGTGAAGTTATAGTAAGAAGGGTGTTAGTAGATTAACAGAATTGTATCAATTGCAGCCAGCTATAAGCCTGCTCTCACTTAGATATTTTATGTCAGGAGTCATTGAAATTAAAGTTAAGGGACAGGAGATTAACAGAATTGTCAGATATTCCTGCTCACACCAAGATATATACTGACAGGAGAGAGAAATAAAACTCAAACAGACAAGAGGTAAATTAGTGTTACCAGGAAAGATGTATATTGTACTCTATGAGGAAATATTTAACTGTGTAACTCTGTATTTTCTTAGCAGCTCAAATACTATAGAAAAATCTTTAGCAAGCCTATACATCAAAATAAGACAATTGCAAGCCACTCTGTGTGATGTCCTTAAAATTCTAGATTCTTACAGAGCCTTTTGATAATAAAAATCTCACCTTGTCTAACCCACAAAACAAAATTGTAAATGGTCACATGGACTTTCGATTCTGTCTCACTCTGTCTGAAATCTACTTAATGTATTATACAAAATTATTACTTACCCAACTGGAGATCTGCTGTGAAATCCCGGACGAGCCCCATAAAGATGTCAGTTTTGGTCAGTTATTCTTCTGTAGGTCCTGGGTTCATTTCACTTCACAGACGCAGGAGGGCTTATAATAAGACAACCCAACAGGTGTGGCTTGGAGAAAGGTTTTTATGTAAAAATAGGCTTAATACATAGGTATTGAACAGAGGTATATAGTGATTGTTACAGAGCTGTTTCAGTGTGCATCAATGAATCTGTGTGTGCATGTGTGAAGTGTGAGAGAGATAGGCCCGAACATGTGGCTCAGAGCCTCATGGAGAGAGAGAGAGAGAGAGATAGAGGGGGAGGGGTGAAGGGAATTGATTATCCGAGCCTCCTGTCCTTCATGTCCACTGGATGGTGAGAGAGAGAGAGAGAGAGAGAGAACATGTGGGTCAGGACCTTATGGTAGGCCAGAACATGTGGATCAGAGCCTCATGGTAGTGTCCAAACCTGTCCGATGAAGGAGAGAGAGAGAGAGAGAAGCAGGAAGTGTGTCTGTCCTTTATAGTGCCTCTCCAGCACTTCCCCTTGAGGTCTGCTATTGTCTTTGGCCACTCCCTTTGAGGTCTGCCCTTCTTGATTTAGCAAGGAGGGGCTGCAGACAGGTCCTAGAGACTGACATCACCAGGGGGTCAGAGTTTAAGTTTTGGAGACTGAATTCACCAGAGTCCACAGCTGCATGAAATGTATGCTGACATCGACTCGCGTCCATAGGCATTTCCGGCACCCCACTAAAATGGTTCTCCTCATACATAACCGACAGAATGCAGCAGGTCCATTTTAACGATGACAAGGCACCCCCCTTTTCCTCAAACTCAAGGCATTCCGCAAGGCTCTGCCCTCTCTTCACTCCTATTCAACTTATATCTACAACCAGTCTGCAAGATTTTCCAGGACCACAAGATCAACTATCATATTTACACAGATGACCTAATGCTATATACCCAACTAGACGTAAACAACCCAAACCTCAACAAACTTGAAAAATGCCTATTCGAACTGCAAAACTGGTTGCAACGCAATAATATGTTCATGAACCATAAAAAAACAGAAGTGATGTGCATCTCCAGGAAACCGGACTTCAATCCCCCAACTACAGTCACCATGAACAATAACGTCTACAACATAAAGATCGAAATAAAATATCTAGGAGTGATGCAGGACAGCAACCTAAATATGGACAAACATCTCCGAATTACCAATCGGGCCATCTTCCACAAATTAAGGGGCATGTTTACTAAAAACCGCTAATTTTCGCGCCGCAAAATAGCGCACTAAAGCTAGCGGTACGTAAGAGTGCGTACACACCCCGAAATCGTGCGTGTCACCCCGGCACAGGTGCGTGGCACAATAACGGGCCCCGCACAAGTACGGGCCCGCAAATGTCCGATAGAGGCATGGAACGGCTAACGGAGGGCGGAGGAAGGTACCTGAGGGGCGGAGAGACGGGTTTAATGGGCGGGGAAGGGGAGCGGAGAGGCTCCCCGCACATTATCGGGGCCGAATCCCAAAGCAAAACTACCGCAAGTGAAACACTCGCGGTAGAGGACATTTAAAGGGAAGAGAAACCATTTCCGTCAGCAATGTACAGCAAAATCGGGGAAACCTGCAAAAACGTGAGCAGTGTGATACATGTGCACAGCACAAAAGTGAAAATAAAAATAGAAAGTGACCACAACAAAAATATCACAAATAGTAATGCAGCTGGGGAACAGTTATAGTAATGGGCAAATATAGAAAACACACCCAGAAAGCTCCAGAAAGAAGAAATGAATATTGGAAGGGTCTACGGAGCGGAGACTCATCCAAAACAAATGTCCTTTTTGGAGCTTTCCTGGGAGTGTTTGCTATGGTTGCCCATTAATATCACTTTTGCCCAGCGTGGTGATATATTGTCCCCCAGTGTCTGTGGTCATTTCCGGGGTTTATGTGCACGTTTGTCACCAGACAGAGTGCATGTGCCCACAGTAAAAATGCGTAGAGCAGGGTTTGTGACTCCATCCTGCCAGGTATACTACCTCCAGGGGCTGCATTGTCTCTGTGGCCATAGTGTGGTGCAGCAGACAGAGCCAGTACCTCTAGGACCAGAGGGTCAGAGGTTCAAATCCCAGCTGGGGCACATGCCAGCCCAGCCCCTATATTTTACCCACCACTAAATAAAGATAGCGCAGACACCCCTGTATTGCAGGGAACATAAGCATGGGGAAAACACCCATATTTTACACAACACTGCAAAAACACAACAACAATGGGCATTACCTACAGCCAAATCCCCCAAATGCAGTCCCGTACTGCCACATTGCAATCTGGTCATCTGCTGTTTCTGAGAGAAGCTCATGCCAGCATGTTGGCGGACGAGTACATGTGGTGCAGGGGGCAGTGGCTGCTAGCCACAGAAGACAGAGGCCTAGCCATGTGCAGGCTGGCACAGTCCACTGCAACAGACAGGCCCTGCCGGATCCACAGTCATGGATGTTCCAGGGAAACCAGCCACTCTGTGGCTACACGGTGGTGCAGTGCACACAGACAGTACATGCAAGAACAGAAAGTCACAGGTTCAAAGCCCAGCTGGGGCTTCCACCAATCCTAGCCACATATTTTTCCCACACCTACACAGTGATAGTAAGGACACATCTTTGGTGTCGAGGACATATGCAATGGTAATACGTCTATCTTTTACCCCACTGAGCACAGACACCATGAACAGGGGCAGTACCTAGAGCAGACTCTCCCAAATGCATTCCTGGTGTGCCACACACCAGTCAGGTTCCATGCTGCCACTCATACAAATGCCTGTGCTGTATATCTATGCACCACCCCCATGGCATGTAGATGTAGCTCATGCATATTCATGAGGGACAGCAGGAAAACACGAACAGTGTGATGCAGACCTGGACTGGGGTTGGGAATCTCTGCCGTAAAGCAGCAGCCAACAGGGGCAGACACACCCACACCCACACCCACAGGCCCCATTGGCCAATGTCTCCTGGAGAGGCAGAACAGTGGACCCTGCGTGCATCTCCCAATACTAGCACCTGCATACCTTAGCAATGTCACCCTACACCTGAGGTATACGGTACACAGCTCTGAGACGTTTGCTAGGAGTACTGGCAGATAGATATCCATACGTTATGCAACATACTGCTAGTTGACCCCATCAGAACAATCTGTTAGGTGTTTGCTGGGCGTGCTCCAGGACTGGCCTCTGACGGTGTTTACCACCCTGGGGAGTGACCCCCAGCAGTACTGCGTACCATATCCATGCCTTGCCATGCCTAGGGACAGGTTTGGGGGCCAAGGCTAATTACCTCCTCAATAGTAGCCCCATGCTGGCATAGGTGTGGAAGTGTGTGTCTGTCTATACAGTGGGTGCTGGCTGCAAGCCCCTTCCACAGCCCACACTGCCAGCACTGTTGCCAGTATTGGCCTGCTAATGTGCATAATGAGTAGCAAGGGACCATGGGTATATCTCAAAACAGGGTGGGCTGACCAGGATGCAGCTGCACAGGGCATAGGGCACTGGCAGGGACATGGTAGTGCCTGGCCACCACCTACACAGACAGGGGGACCTCTGTTTGTGCTGCTGGGGGATCACTCTCACCCTGAGTGTGCAGTGATGGCAGCATGGCTAGGCACACCCATAGTGCTATATTGTGTTTCTTCTCATGTGATATATGTGGGTTTCCTGTTTGGGGCCTTTTCACTGACTTATCTGCTTGTGTGTGCTGCCACCCCAGTTGTGGGTGCATGCATTTCCATCAGGACCAACCAGCAGACTGAGCACAGATGGTATGTGTCTTGATAGAGTGCCTTGCAGGGTGCAGTGGCTGATGGCTTGCTGCAGGAGGAATATCCAGGCCTAATGTCTGTCTGATATTGTGTTATGGATGTGTGTGGAGCTGCTTGGACTGCCCGGGGGGGGGGGGGTGGTCTACTGCCCCAGCAGGACTGGGGGTTGATGGTTGAATCTACTGCCATGGGGGGGGGGGGGGGGGGGAAAGGAATAAATTATGGGGATATGTTGTTTGGAGACACTTTTATTGCGGGGGGGGGTTCCACTAACTGTGGCAGACAGTGATCTCCAAGATGTTTATGCAGCACCTACCTATTTCACAGGTTATTGCTGCTTTGGAGCTCTGGCATGGCCACATTCAGCCATGCAGGTGTTGTGCACCTGGTCCTGGGCGCATCATCACACACTCAGGGTGGGCATAGTAACCGCACAATGTGATGGTGTTTAGCTACTCTTTGCCGTTTGTCCACCCACTCAGGACACCCTACCAGGCCGAGGTGCTGTGTGGGTGCACAAGGACACCTCCCCCTACCAGGCTGGGTAGCTTTAGGGGTGCAGTTCCCATCTTGTGTGCATCTGTGGACAGCTGATTTGCATGTGCAGTGCATCATGGGTACGGGTGGCCTAACCCTATCCTGTTTACACCAGCAGACTGTCTGTGATGTGACGTGCAGGCTATCTGCAGCCAGGCATGAGCTTGCTTACAGCTCTAGAGGTGTAGCCCAATGGGTATGCCACTGCCAGTGCAGCCAGTGGTCATGGGTTAATACCCACAATGGGGTTCCGTGATAGGGTTTTCCCAAAGCATTTTTTACATTTACTGTACATATGTTGATGCCTGCAATAACACCCTCAGCGTACTGTACCCATAAGGTGCCTCTGAGGGGTGCTTTATTGGGCGCCCTATAGGGCACTTTATGGTTGGCATCCATATAGGGTGCACTATACATTTATCCTGGTCGCAACATACATGCTGCCCTATAGGGGACATTCTAGGGTGCCTTGTAACATGTGCCTTATGGTTTCCGCCTTATGTTAACATGCTGTGAGAGTGCGTTTGCTAGTAGTTATCACAAAATAGAATTAAAAAGCCTCCTAAAGCACTCCACAACATAAAATATACTGCCTCAGCTAGCCTTTTTCAATGGGCATTGTGAGGGATTGAACCCCTGGTCCCTACACCATTGGTCAGTGTCTTCACCATTGTGCTGTGGCTGTGTTCCTTTGCTTTAGCATCAGCGCGCCGCCTTGTGGCCATCAGCGCGCCGCATCCTGCTGCCCACAATGAACAGTGGCGCCGCCTTATGCCGCCCCACAATGAACAGTGCGCCGCCTTATGCCGCCCCCAATATGAACAGTGCGCCGCCTTATGCCGCCCCACAATGAACAGTGCGCCGCCTTATGCTGCCCCAAAATGAACAGTGCGCCGCCTTATGCCGCCCCAAAATTATTTTTGCCTCCTGTACACACATTTTCCACATTCAAGGTGGTGCCTCAGCCAGCCTTTTTGTGCTGCACACACTGGGGGATTGAAACCTGTGGCCCCTGCACCATTGGTTATTGTCTTCACCATTGTGCTACGGCTCTGTTCCTATATGTGCCCAGCTGCGCCCCACTTAGCCTTCCCACGCGCTAATGTGGGCCCCGCACATTAACGCGACGTGCACACATACGGTCTTTTTTTTTCCTTTTTCGGCCTGAAACCGCCCACTCCTTATATGGCACAGGCACACTACTACTACCGCGGCCGCCGCACGTTAGGAATGTTTAGTAAACATGCCCCTAAGAGTCTTGCAGCCACTGCGTAACATCATTGAGCATGCCGACTTCAGGTCTGTCGCGCAAGCTCTCATCATTCCTCATCTAGACTATTGCAACGCCATACTTCAAGGATTGCCAAAGAAAACCATAAACATTCTGCAAATGGCACAAATGTTGCTGCCAGAATCATCATGCAAAAAGGCCTCGCTGATTCACATTACACCTGTACTAATTGAGCTACATTGGCTCCCCATTGCGGCCCGCGTCCAATACAAAATGATAGTCACTACATTCAAACTCATTCATAATTTAATACCCTCATACCTCAACAGCCGTATCACCAATCAACCTCCAACAGGAGTAGAAGAACAGTAAACCTCAATACCCTCTGTGTCCTGAAAGTGCTGGAGAACTGTTAAAGCGTTTACTAGTAGCAGAGCATTCTCACTTACAGCTCCACTACTATGCAAACCGGTTGCCATGTGAGTTGCGGGCAACAGTGACTTGAAGGACTTCAGAAAAAGCTTAAGACTCACCTCTTCCAAACGCATTACAATGTAATCTAGGCATTGTATCCCACTACCAACTGTCCACCATGTTACGGAAAGTCACCCTGCCCTTGTAAGCCCGCTTTGAGAAACGCATTCAGTAAATATGTAAATATGTAAATTCTGTATCCTGTGTAAAGTATTCCCCCAGCAATTCTGTATCTTGTGTAGAGTATTCTCAGCAATCAAGTGTAATCTGTAAGCAAGTGTAATCTGTAACCCAAAGTTTGCTGTGTTCCTAACTTTCCCTCCCAATCCACAATGTATATTTTGCTAATTCCTGGCCTGTACAGCCACCCTTAATCATGTATAGCAACCGCTGCTGATCGCTGGAAGCAGCGGGATACAAAATGTACAATAAATAAATAAAAATAGCAATGTGGCTGGTGGATATGAGGATCGCCTGGTAACATGCCTGCCTAGTGCAAAGATTTAGTGGACCTCACGCGCCATCCAGACAAGGTGTTAGATAGCGCTGGGGAGGAGTCTGCTGTCTTCCGTACATGTTGGTACCAGTGACATAGGAAAGTGTGGTAGGGAGGTTCTGGAGGCCAAATTTAGGCTTTTAGGTAGGAAGCTGAAATCCAGAACTTCCAGGACAGCATTCTCAGAAATGCTTTCCATTCCACACGCAGGATCCAAAAGGCAGGCAGAGCTCTGGATTCTCAATGCGTGGATGAGACAATGGTGCAAGGAAGAGGATTTTGGATTTGTTAAGAACTGGGCAGCATTCTGGGGAAAGGATGGCCTTTCTGAAGGGATGGGCTCCACCTTAATCAGGATGGAACCAGGTTGCTGGTATTAACCTTTAAAAAGGAGATAGAGAGCTTTGAAACTAGATAATATGGGAAAGCAGATAGTCGCCCAAGAGTGCATGGTTCAGAATGATGTAACCTTTAAGGATACTAGGAAAAGATTGAAGTTAGGGCATCGACAGAGAGGTTCCAGTAAAGATAAACATAACCCAAATGCCATTAAGTACAGAGCAGACAGAGCTTAAAGATTCCAAATTACCCCTGCCTACCAATAACCAGATTACTATGAATAAAATACAACCTCTAAAATACTTGTATGCAAATGCTAGAAATCTAAAAATAAGATGGGAGAGTTAGAATATATAGCACTAAATGAGAGATTAGAGATGATTGGTATCTCAGAGAACTGGTAGAAGGAGGTCAACCAGTGGGACGCTGTGATACCTGGGTACAAATTATATCGCAATGACAGAGTAGATCAAATTGGTGGAGGTGTAGCACTCTATGTTGAAGAGGGTATTGAGTCATACAGGATTAAAGTTTTGAAGGAAACAAATACATGTTAGAATCTCTATGGATTGAATTTCCATTTAAAAAGGGGAATGGCAATGGTAGTGGGGAGCATGTACTACCGAACCCAGCCGGTCGGGCCAGAATGAAAACAACATGGATGATGACAATGCTCAAACGAAATCAGGAAGCTAACAAAAGTTAGCAACACAGTAATAATAATGGGGTGATTGTGCAATATCCTTGGTTTATGCGGAAATGGGTAGTTTAGTGGTCAAGCAAACTTCCAGCAGGACATGCTAGGGAGGATAACGGTTCTAGATGAAATAAATGACTTGCTTTCTCTGGGAAGCAGCTGGGTCATGAACTTGACCAGAGGAGGAAGCCATTTTGGACCCTAGTCCTTAGTGGAAACAATGATTCTCGGGCAAAGAGATACGGGTGTTGGTGGGCCACTTGAGCAATAGTGATCATAGCCATCGATCACGCTTTGATTTAAATAAATGGAAGGGGAAATACCGGCAAGGGAATCCTTCAAAGGGGAGACTATGATAAAACGAGGAAAACTAGTAAAGTAACTAAAAGTTGGCAAGCTGCCAAGGTTAAAGACTCTAAATCAAGCATGGGTGTTTGCTTTTTTAAAAAATACTATCTTGGAAGCCCAGGACCATGGCTGTATTCTAGACTTTAAGAAAAGTAGAAGGAAGTCCCAAATAAAACTGCCAGCATGGTTTTTAAAGGTGAGGTCAGAGAGGCTGTTGTAACACACAAGAAAGCATCTGTTCAGGAAATAGAAAAAGAAGTCAAATGACGAAAACTGGAAACAACATAAGCCAATGGCCAAGTTAGGGGGGCGGAGCCTGATGTACGAGAGGGTAGGCACGCTTTGCGTTGAAGCTCCCCGAGAGGCCTACTCAGAATCCTGACTTTATACCTATGATAAATTTACTATTTCGCTCCGAGCCTGTGACCGGTGGCAATCTCCGGGGGGTAGATGGCACGGCCCATAAACCAGCGCGCTTGGACTTCGGGTTCTCCGTTCCTTCTTCTCACCGAAAACGCTCCATAAAAACATAGGTGTCCTCCCCACAGAAGATGGTTCCATTTCGGTTGGAAAACCCCGCAATGCACCTGGAGACTTTACTGGCAGGAAATACGCGGCCGTGAAGGAATTGGTGCTAGTTACCAATGGAGACGAGAAGCGCTCCGAGCCATGCGAGAAGACTTTGGACGGTGCTCCAGGACCTTCCGACTTGAAGGTCCTTTTTCATTACGGCAGGTACAATATGGCGGGGCGTTGCCTCGACTCGCTACGAGGGTGCGCTTGGGCAAGACTGCGACACGGTATGCAGCGCCAAGCTACAGAATCTTCAAAAGGAGTTGGAAGATAGCAAAATAATCGTAGCCCGTCGAACCATGTGAGGCTCCTCGGGATGCCCGGAGGGGGTGGACGCAGGAGATATAAGAGAATTCTTGCTCAAAACTCTTCCCTCCTTGCTGAAGATTACTTTTCACGAGTAGAACTTGGGCAACTCGATCAGCAGCACACCGTTGTTCCTGCCCGCATCGGCTCCCAACCGCACGAACGCCCCCGGCCTATTATCTTTAGCTTGCATACGATAGTCAACAAGTGGTACAAATTTTACATGCTGCCACGAGGCGAATCATCATTTGGAATGTTGAAGGTCGTAAGTCTCCTTCTTTCCTGATTTGGCAAAGCCCTTACCGTTGGACCGTCGAAGAGAAACTCTCTAGCTCTTCGCCCTGCGACTTCAACAGCTACAGGCTTCGCTGTTCTGGCCTGGTGTATTCCAGACGAAGCATCCGAGTGAACTCTCCACACCAGGAACCAGGACGTGCGAGGATCCTGATCTACCTATCAACATTTTTGGACTCCAATAGAAAGCCAGAGCGATGCGCTAATCCCAAAATCTTGGACTCTTATCTCCGGCCTCTGTCCGCCATTTTGAAGGGCCCGCTGCGGCGTTCATAGCCCAGCACAGAAATAGCCTGGACTTTTCTATCTTTCTCTGTATGACTTTTGTCTATTGGTCCTCCTATCCCTTCATGATGTGTGCCTCGGTCAGGATTCGGAGCACGCACAGTCTACAGGTTGATGTTTTTTCAATGTTCGGCCTTCTCTGGGGTTTCTCCCCGCAGAGGACACATGTGTCGCCAGTAATTTTGGAGGTTTTGCTTTCGTCCTCTACCGTTACTGCGGTTTTCTTTGTTAATGTGGGGCGCTTTCATTGTAGTATATTAGCTTATTTTTCCTATGGAATGTGTACAGCCAGATACAGGTCAGTTTGAGGGACCACAGTGAAATTATGGGGCATGTGTTACTAAAGTCAGCAAATCTGCGCGGCGCCCGCAAAATAGCGCACACGGCTACGCGGCATTGAAACGCGTCAGAAAGAAAAGAAACACGTTTAAACGCCCGCGCACACGTGCGTGTTCACTCCCCCTGTGCACAAGGTACGCGGTTCAGTAACGGGCCCCGTACAAGTTGCGCGGCACCGCAAATGTCTCGATAGAGCGTGTTGGACACAGGCTAAAGGAGGGCGGCGGAAGGCTCCGGAGGGGCGGAGGGACGGGGTCAATGGGTGGATGAGTGGGAGGGGAGAGTCTCCCGCGCACGGTATCGGGCACGAATCTACATGTAAAAAATAGCGTAGCGCGAGTGAAAACACTCACCCGGTTAGAGGTCATATATCGGGAAGAGAAACCATTTTTCCCGTCAGCAAGGTACAGCAAAACCGGGGAAACATGGCAAAAACGTCAGCAGTGTGATACATGTGCACCAGCCACAAAACGGCAAATGAAAAAAGAGGAAATGACCAACAATCAAAAACGCATTAAAAATAGTAACATCAGCTGGGGAAACAGGTAAGTAATGCGCAAAAGTTTAAAAAACACACCCCAGCAGAGCTCATAAAACAAATAAAAATAACAGTTAGTTTTGGAAAAGGGGCACACGGCAGACGTGAGGGAACACCTCCAAAAACGTCCTTCCGTGTTATGGACCCCTTTCATGGGAGTGTTACTTATGGTTGACCATCAATAGCACTGTTGCCGCAGATGGGAATATAGCTATCACCAAACCTCTGATTCGGACGTTCATACCCGTGGTTATATTTGCACGTTTGTCACCAGACGACAGGTGAAGGAGCTCACAGTAAGAATGCTCGCAGAGCAGGTCTTAGGAACCCACCCTGCTCAGGGTCTACTATCTGTTCAAGGGACTGCACCGTGTTCTCTTGTGGCCACCCAGTGTGGTGCAGTGGACAGAGCCGGTACCTCGAGGAACCAGAGGGTCAACACGTTCAAATCCAGCATGCCCTTAAGGCACATGCCAGCACAAATCCCATATATGTAACCCACCCACTAAAACACAGATAGCAGAGACAACCCCTTTATTTGCACAGAACAAAAGCCTGTTTGTCGCCAAACACCCATATTGTACCCTACGCCACAGCACACCCCAGCACAAATGTGCATCACCAACAGCCTCGGAGTCCCCCAAATGCAGTCATGTAGTGCCACAACTGGGTAGGGGCCAAGGACACGTAGGTAGAGGTTAAGTTAGGTAAGAGGTTATGTAGGGCGACAGATGTGCCCTGTGACATGCCTTCACCCCACGTTCCAAGGGCCAAGTGGTGTCCAATGGTCATGTATCAGTAATGGGTGGGCCCACGTTCCACAAAGAACCTTGCTAAAGAACAACAGCTAAGACCGCTATACCATGTGAAGCCAAATACAGTCCTGGGGTTTTACCTACGCAATCAGGTCATATCCCTTTGCAAGGATAAGGACATGCCAGCCATTGGTTTGGACGGAAGGGTTCAGATGGTGGAGGGGGCCAGTGGCTGCTAGCCACAGAGGGACAGTTGGCCAGGCCATGTGCAGGCTGGCACCATTCCCAACTGCAACAGACAGGCACCTGTCGGATGTTTACAAGTCATGGACCACGCCAGGTATGGCCAGCCAATCAGGGGCTACACGGGGGTCCGCAGTGCCCCACACAGACAGTGTGTGCAAGAACAGAGGCGTCACAGGGCTGAGCCCAGCTGCAGCTAACCGCGCAACCCTGTCCACATATTGCACCCCACAGCCTTACACCGTGGTAGTAAGGACCACCTTTTTATTTCTGATAACATAGGCATGGTCAATTAACGCCTATCTTTTTACACAACCCAACACCGACACCATGAACAGGCACATTATCTCCCGCAGAGTCTCCCAAATGGGAAGTCCTGGAGGCCAAACACCATATCAGTATCCCTTGCTTCCCCTAAGACATATGCCTGTGCTGTCAGATGTCTGCACCACCCCCATGCTATGCAACTTGTAGCCCATGCCTAGTTCCTAGGGGACAGCATGAAGGCCCCGAAACAGTGTCTGGAAACACCAACATGACCTGGAGTATGTATCCCTCTGCCGTAAAGCAAGAGGCAAAGGTCAAGGAAACTCACCCACACCATCCCCCCCCCTCCAGGCGCACTATTTGGAAAAGCCCCCTTGGGGGCATCTCCCGGTCTAGCTCCTTCGTACCCTAGCAATGCCACCCTATACCTGGGTACATTACGGTACACATACCACAAACGTTTGATGGGGGTACTGGTCAGGTATACAGGTCCTAGCTACACTCGCACTGTTTGCTCTCCCTTGTTGCTGCAGGTCAGAACAATGCTTTCATGCTGATCCTGTGGTGGCGTGCCCCAGGTCCGTGGCCCCTTGTACAGTATTTACCACCCCGTGGGGAGTGACATGCCCCAGTAGCTGTGTACCATCTCCATGCCTGTACCCTTTCCCAGGACTGTGTGGGGTGGGGTTGGCCACGGCGGAATGAACCCGTCCCCCAATAGTATCACACTGCTGGCATAGGGGAGGGGGGGTTGGTCTGTTCTATACATTGTGGGTTGGCTACAAACACCCTCCACAGGCCACACTGCCCAGCACTGTTGCCAAGTATTGGCCTGACAATGTGCATAAGGAGCAGCAATTGGTACACCATGGGTGATAGCTCAGACAGGGTGTGCTGGCCAGATGCAGCTCTGCCCAAGGGCATGGGGCACTGGCTGGACAGGTTGCTTAATGCCCAAGCCACGCCCCCTAACACAGACAGGCTGACCTCTGTATCTGCTGCTGGTGGATCACTCTCCGGACCCTGAGCGGGCAGTGTGGGCGTGACAGCATGGCTAGGGCACCCCCAATAGTGCTGGTTACTCAGCATTTCTCTCCTGTGATATAGATGGGTGTCCGGTTGGGGGCCCTTCTTCATGGACTGATCCTCTGCCTGTGTGTGCTGCCAAACCCCCGTTTGGGGTGCATGCAATCCTACGTGAGGACTATCCAGCATACCTTCTGCACAGCTGGTGAATGTGTGCCTGATGGAGCTCCTTGCATGTGCAGCAGCGGATGGCCTGCCGGCAGGAGAATATTCTATAGCTGCGTGGGGCAGCACCCCTGAATATCCATGCCGGTACTGTCTGTCGGGATAGTGTGGCTTCTTCTTGCTGATTGTGTGTCATGGGAGCGCGCTTGGACTGCCCTGTAGGGGTGTCTGGTCTCCCAGTCAGAACAGGGGTTGAGGGCCCACTACTTACTGCCAGAATTGCAAGGGGGGGGTGGTAAGGGGTGGGGATGTGCTGATGGGTACCATGGTTCTTCAGGGGTGTAGGGGGGGGGAGGTATGTTGCCCACCTATTTGTGGGGGAGAACCACCCACTAAGGACTAGACGTGGGTATCCATGATTAGTTTGCAACACCTTCTTATCACACATGGTGTAATACTGATGTTGAGCTCTGGCATGGCCGTTGGATGTTGACCTTGTCCTGGGCACCACCACCCAACCTCAGGGTGAGCACATTACCCTGCACAATGTGACGGGGGTGTAGCTACCCCTCAGCCGCTAGTCCTCACGCTCAGCCCCCCCCACCAGGCCCGAGGCTCTGTGTGGTGTGTACACGAACAGTGCCCCCTACCATCTCTGTGGGTAAACTGTTTGGGTGCAGGTCCCCATCTTGTGTGCATCTGTGGTGCATGCTTGAATTTTGCATGTGTTGTCCAGGTGGCATCATTGCTGTACGGGTCTGGCCTACCCCGGCCTGTCTACAGCAGCAGAGCGTCTGTGGGTAGAAGTGCAGGCTCTCTGCAGCCACCACCGGCTCTTACTCAGAGCTATATTGCCTTATCCCAATGGTTCCGTCACTCTGCCTTTATATCAGGAGGTCATGGGTCTCAAGTCCACAGAGGGGTTCGGTGATAGGGTTGTCCAGAGCATTGGACATTTGACTGGACATATGTTTATGGCATCAAACATACCCCTTGTTGCCCCTAAGCTGACGTAGCCCATCAAGGTGGTGCCTCTTGGGTGCGACTGCTGCTGCCCTCTTATAAATTAGCCACCTTATGGTTTTTGCCATCCACATTGCGTGCTCACTATATCATTATCCCTTGTGGCGCAGCATACATGGTGCACTCTATCTGGCTGGACGTTTGCGAGGGTGCCTTTGGCTGTCGACTTGGCGCATCGGTAACATGTGCCTTACGGCTCGATATCCCATATTATTAACACGCTGGAGAGCGGGTATACTGGTAGTGGGTAATACAAATAAACTATAAGGCCTCCTACAGCACACCTCACCATAATATTTACTCGCCCCAGCCAACCTTGCTTCACTAGGCACTGTGAGGGGTTGAACCCCTGACTCTCTGCACTAGGGGTCATGATCCCAACCAGGGTGCGAAGGCTCCGTTAATGCGTTTTCTTGTGCCTATCAGTGCGCCACCTAGGCCGCGCGCACTATTTCGCGGACTTAAGCGTTGCCCTCCCTCATTGCATCAGCGCCCGGCTGCTCTCGGTACAGGGTCCCTCCCCAAACCTAACAGTGGCGCCGCCCCCTAAGTGCCGCCCACACAATGAACGGATGCGCGCGACTCATGCCGGTAAAACTAAACCTTGTGCCGCCCGCTCTCTGCCGCCCAAAACATCATACTATAAACCATCGCCACACCACTTGTTTTTCCCACACTACATTTGATGGCCGACCAGACTGGGCACTCTTCCTTTGAGCACAATGGGGTCGTTTGTACCCATGGCGCCTGCACCATGGGTCATGTTGGTCACAACCATTGTAACTACGGCTCTGCGGTACGGTTTATATGCAGCAGCGTGGCCCACGTAGCCTTTCCCCACACGGGCGCCAATGTGGGCCAACCGCACAGTACTAGCGCTCATGATCGCCCAGGTTGGCTCTGGTGTCTGTTCCGGTCCGCCTCGAAACGGCCACTCTTCCGTAGATGGCAAACCCAGTACACGAACGGTTACCCACACATCAACCTCCTGTTAATACACTTACACTCCGGGCCCTTAATATTGGACAGACTCATTGGCAAAATATGTGGAAGCTATAGCACATCATATGGTTCATACAGAAGCCATAGAACCATTTGGGCTAGGGGGTTGGATAGGTGCAAGGGACCCAAATGTGGACGACCCATCAACAGGCGCAAATTCTGTCTCAGTTTCCTATAGATACATGTCACACAACAGTTGTATAGGTACTGGTGTGGCGCGCAGGTTCGAGCGAGTAAACTTTGCTGCTTCTGCGTCAGTTGCGGGACGCAGTTGCACGGGAGATATGTCAACATCAGGACGCCAGTGCGGGCGTAGTGCCACAAACACGGCCGGCAGCGTGCGGTGCCGCGCGGGACGCCAGGCGGTGCCTGACCTGGTCCCGAGTGGGCGTGGGCCAGGGGCCCCGGTAAAATTGCGGCGTCAGGTGCCCGACCTCATGGGCGTGATGCACGCTGCGTCCAACTCAGGTGAGAGATCGGAAAATCGCGCCCAGAGACAAGAATCCCGTCCTTCAACCTCACGAGAAGCGTCCAGGCCACCTGTCCCCGCTTGATCGGCGACCATCGCCACCACAGAGCTCTTTCCGCAGACGGTCTCCCCCGGCACAGGGACAGCACCAGGGTCCTCAAGGGCGTGGCCTAACGTTCTGCAAAGACGCGTCAATAGGTGAACAGCAGCACTACCTCTACGTGAAGTAAGTGTATGGCGCCGGTACCCTCAAAATGAGATCCTGGAGCCGGTGCCAATTGCCAAAATGCCATGCTGTTGTCATGAGTTACTGTGAGTCAGTACTAGTGCACAAGATGAGAGAGACCTAGCGAACTGTATCTTGTGTCATTTGTGAGTGTGGTGACCTGCACCCCTGGTGGGGATGGGACATGGTCATAGAGGTGTCCATGCCTACCCTCAGTTGGCACTGTCAGCTCGCTGCCCATGGCTTGTGTCCCAGCAACTTACTCGCGTAATTATTCCTAGACCCGAGATCATCAGAATGTAAATAGAAACAACCAATCATATGGCGCGAGATGGTGGGTGGGTCTTTACACTGAAACAAAGCACCTCTGGGAAAAAGACAAAGGATAAGTTGAACGTAGCCCATTGATTGGATGGTCACCTACTCACCCAGATGAGATGGGCAGTGGTTTGGGTCAGGTTGTTCAATTACACACGCCTATCTGCATGGGTCCACAGCGCCCATCACAGTGGGCTAGCAATCACCCTGGAGAAATGCGTGTGCGTGCCCATCCAATTTCAGGCATCCCCCCTATCACAAGGAGGACAGAGAGCCCATCACAGTGTGTTTGCTGTCAGCCCTGTGATATTGGTCTGTGTGCTGTCAGAGCCCCAAACACTTCCCCTAACTGCAGAGGTCCATAGAGCTCATCCCAGTAGGCTCTAAGAAACCCATGGAATATGCTTGTCTGTGCATGGGCAGGTTAACACATACACCCTATCCCCTGGATTCCATGTGGACAATCGCAAGGGCTCATCTGGCACCATGGAGATATGCTTGTGTGTGCTCTAACAGTTGTGCTGTATGCTCCCTATCCCCTGGAGGCCAGGTATGCCACTACAGTGGCTCATCTGGCACCATGGAGATATGGTTGTGTGTGCACTAACAGTTGTGCTGTATGCTCCCTATCCCCTGGAGGCCAGGTATGCCACTACAGTGGCTCATCTGGCACCATGGAGATATGGTTGTGTGTGCACTAACAGTTTCTGCTCTATGCTCCCTATGCCCTGGAGGCCAGGTATGCCACTACAGTGGCTCATCTGGCACCATGGAGATATGCTTGTGTGTGCTCTAACAGTTTTGCTGTATGCTCCCTATCCCCTGGAGGCCAGGTATGCCACTACAGTGGCTCATCTGGCACCATGGAGATATGGTTGTGTGTGCACTAACAGTTGTGCTGTATGCTCCCTATCCCTGGAGGCCAGGTATGCCACTACAGTGGCTCATCTGGCACCATGGAGATATGGTTGTGTGTGCACTAACAGTTCTGCTCTATGCTCCCTATGCCCTGGAGGCCAGGTATGCCACTACAGTGGCTCATCTGGCACCATGGAGATATGCTTGTGTGTGCTCTAACAGTTTTGCTGTATGCTCCCTATCCCCTGGAGGCCAGGTATGCCACTACAGTGGCTCATCTGGCACCATGGAGATATGGTTGTGTGTGCACTAACAGTTTTGCTCTATGCTCCCTATGCCCTGGAGGCCAGGTATGCCACTACAGTGGCTCATCTGGCACCATGGAGATATGGTGGTGTGCTCTAACAGTTTTGCTGTATGCTCCCTATCCCCTGGAGGCCAGGTATGCCACTACAGTGGCTCATCTGGCACCATGGAGATATGGTTGTGTGTGCACTAACAGTTTTGCTCTATGCTCCCTATGCCCTGGAGGCCAGGTATGCCACTACAGTGGCTCATCTGGCACCATGGAGATATGCTTGTGTGTGCTCTAACAGTTTTGCTCTATGCTCCCTATCCCCTGGAGGCCAGGAAGACCATCCCATCACTCGGGCGAAGCCCCGCCTCCCGGAAGTGACGCACCCGCGTCTCTCCCAAGGTACCCGACCAGATTTAGGTGTTCCCAGACCGGCGTTCCGGACCGCAGCGGCCGCGCGCCATGGAGCGCGCGCCGAAGGAGAGTGCACAAGGAGCAGGTCGTTGCTCCTTGGGCGAGCTCAGCGCATGGTGTGACGGCGACGAATGGGGAGTCCTAACATAACATCTCCCTACGTTCCATTTAGCATCGTCGTGGTTGTAAGTATCATCAGTTCCTACCTCACGCCGCTGCATCCCCTTCCATATCGGACGCTTACTTTCCCTTCTTAATCCCTTTGTGTTGTCATGTGTTGTCCTAAACTAGTCTTTATGTTCTTTCTCTGTCCAATTGTGTTATTCTTCTGTGCCACTTGATTCTCCTGACCAGGCCATGTCAGACATCCCCCGTATCTTGGGGCTACCGCCCTCTACCTTGATATCCCGCTCTTCCCGGTCCGCTAGCAAGGTAAACGCAAAATCTACTCCCATGGCTCTTCCAACCGGACGTACTCTCCCTCTTTACCTTCTATTTCACCTCCACCTCCAGCTGTTACCTCCTTTACAATCTCTAGGGCTTCTCCTTAAAACTGTCGTTCTATTCTTAAAAAAACTCATCTAGTTCATGACCTCATTACCCAGCATTCCATAGATGTTGCTTTTATCACTCCGAATCCTGGCTCAATGAGGGGGAGGATGCCCTTCTCTACCAGTTTGGTCGTCTCTCCTGGTTACTCTGCCCTGAACACCCCACGTCTTCGCACGCATGGCGGTGGGGTGGCGCTGGACTATTTAAGTCCCCCCTCTCATTCTCTCTGATTTAACCTCCTCCCGCCTACCATGAATCTCTTCTGGTTCGTTCCGACTCTACCCTCCTTCTGTTTTCTTTCTTCTTTTCTACGTTCCCCCTTCTCTGCGTTCAGATCTTTGGCTGATTCCCTGCTGCACACACTATCCGACTTTGCTATTAGGTCTCCACATGTAGTCGTCCTGGGCGACCTCAATGCCTATCTTACGCCCCCTTCTCGTTCCTCCCCGTGACAAGGTTCTATTCCTCTTTGTTCGCTGAACCTATCTCTTACCCGAACACGTGAGCTTATTTGGCTCCACTCATGTTTCCAGGTCATTCCTGGATCTTCTTCTCCACCTCTGTGATTCTTCTCCTTTTTTTTCCTCTCTAATATCCAGTCCCTGTTCCTATTCCCTGGTCCGACCATTTATTGTCTTCTCTGTTACACTTCCCCTTTCCCTTCTTTAGGCTCCACTCTGGCTCCTCTTCAGTCTCTATTTCTGTGTCCCCTCGCCTCAGGCTCGCTTCAATCCCAAATTCTCGGTCCTCTTTTTTCCATCTGCTTATACTTTATTCCCTCCATCAACTTTTCTTTTCCTTATCTATTGATTTGCCAAGTTGACCCTTTTCTCGGTCTGTAGTTCCTCTCCTCTCACGAGCTGCTTTCGTACTGTAGCACCTCTCCGTCTTTTCAGCCCGCTCCCATCCATCCTCATCGGTCCACCATCCTTGGTATCACCCTGGTCTTTTTCTCTCTTCCGCGTCCAATCTTCGCCAGTGCTGAATGACTTTGGAGGAAGTCCCGTCCTTCCTTATAGTATGCCGACTCTCACTCTAACTAAAACCTGAGGCTTTGCTCATCTCTCCTACCGATCCGAACAATCACCTCTGCCAAAACATTTCATAATTACTCTCATCTCATCTCTATTCTACAATCTTCAAACAATCCATGCTCAGGCGTCTTTTTTCTGTGTCCTTAAATCTAGTTTCTTCCCCCTCGTTCTCTCCCTTCTCTGCCCTTTCTCAACCCCGCTCCTCCCTAAGCCCTTCTTCTAGTTATGCATTCTTTCTTTACTAATAAGAGGTTCTAGATATTTCGTTGCGCTCCTTTCCGTTCTTGCGCTTCTCATTCTCAATCTCTCAGCCCTTCTCCCCTGCCTTTTCCCCTCCCCTAATCCCGTAGTCCAGTCCCTCCCTCGTCCTTCTTCTCTCAGCCCTCCTGCCCTCACCCCCCTTCCTCTCCTCCCCCACTCATACTCTCGGCACCAGTAGCTCTCACAGCCCTGGCTGCTCCTTCCTCTCTTATCTCTTCCACTTGAACCTCACCTTAAGGCTAATTTTCGTCCGACCACCAGACCACCTGTTCTCTTGATTCCTCTGCCTCTGCCATCCCTGCCATCACCCTTGGCCTGACTCGGACTCTCAATATATGCATTAGTGCCTTTCATCCTCTCTATTATTCAACACTAGTCCTTATTCCTCTGGTCTTATTTCCCCGGGTCCTTATGGAAGCCCGCTATTGTCCTTGACGTCCCCGATCCGTCCTGAAAAAGCCCACTCTTGCAAATCCTATACTCCTTTCGGAGCCAAAACTGGCGTCCCGTTTCTAACCTTCCTTTTCCTGTCCAAAATTCTTGAAGCGAATTGATCTTCCTCCCAGCGTGACCTCTCATCTTGACCTTCCACTCACCTGGGTCCCATTCACTTGCGCGAGGCCGACAATCTGGGGTTGTCCCTCTCCGTCCGTGGTCACAGCCCACCGAAACTATTCTCACAAGCTGTGCTTTACTCGAACTTTCACAATCACCTGCTCTCCTACGATCGTGGTGACATTCTCTCTAGGTGGTTTCCTCTGGATCTGTCCTCAAATGCGTTCGATGTAGTTTCGGCATCACGCGCACGCTTCTCTTCTTCCCGCTTGTCTGATTTTTGTCGTATTCAGGGCACAGTTCTTCAATGGGTTTCACTCTTTTTTATCCTGCACGTATCTCTTCTCAGTTCCACGCCCCGGCTCTTCGCGTCTACCTCCCCAAGCTCCCCCTGCCCCCATGCCACCTGTGGTGTTTCCTTCCAGGGTTCTGTCTTGCCCCCTCTTCTCTTTAATGTTTTTTCCCCGTGGCTCCTTTAGCTTTGGCTAATCCAGCAATCCGCTGCTCTCTTTTTTATATCTATGCTGACGACATTCCTTCTGGTTCATCACCCATCCCCTTCTGCCCCTGACCTTGCCTCACTTAACCCCTGTCTTTCCCCTTTCCCTCCTCCCTCACGCCCTGGTTTGAGTCAAATTTCATGCATGTTAAGCCCACTAAATCGGCTGCTCTCTGGGTCACTTTTCGGGAGTGTCCGTCCTTTCCCCTTCATACATGTTTCCTGGTCTATGGGGCCCATTCTATCAAAGCCTTCCACCACCCCGACCCCGCCGTTATCTGGTGTGGGGTACCTTAGACTCCTCTCTTGCTGGTCACGACATCATATCTCTTCGGTATGTTCGCATCTCCCTTTTGTCCTTCATCTAACGCTCAGGCATTAGAGGCTGTTCTCCCAACAAACCTCTTATTTTCTCACAGCTCTTCCTATTCAACTCATGGTCTTAAATCCCTAGTTGTATTTCTCGACTTGATTACTGTGTTATGTTGTTTATATATGCAGCGGCCGGTCTTTTTTCCCTCTCACCACATCAATCACCGCCTTCGAACTCGGTCAAAATTCTGCTGCCACATGCTGAGCCTACCTTCTTTATTACTTAGTCGGCCCGCCGGTTCGTTCTCATGTTTATCTTCCTGTCTTTCGTTCTCCTTACAGTTGGGCTCCCTATCAAGTTGTCGCCGGGTTCATGTTTAAAATTACTACTCCGTTGCACATAAGGCTTTCTTTTCTCGTTCATCTGACTCCCCATGTATTTAGCTAACATTATTCATCTTCAGCCCTCTCCCCGCCTTCTCCGATCTGCTCATGGTAACCGCCTCTTTCTTCCCTCACCCACTCAGGCCCGCCTCGAATCCACCCGACACTCTGCTTTCTTTTTTCTATGTCCCGCCCTCTGGAACTCTCTTCCCTTACCTCTTCGCCTAGAACTATCCTACACTCGTATTAAAGCCTCCTCACGCCCCCCCTTTTCTGTCAAGCGTTAGATCTCCCTCCCCCTAATGATGATGCTTTCCTCCCCTAGTCTCCCATTTCTTTTCCCCCCCCTATTCCCTTCTGTTCTCCCCACTGATGGTGTTTGTCCCCCTAGTCTCGCCCCCTATTCCACCTATATCTGGCTCGTGTTTCCTCCTCCCCTCCCCTGCCTTTTTAATTCGTCTTATTTTTAAGTTATTATTTTATTGCTTTTACAATTTTGTTTTATCAGTTTTACTGTCTTACTGTTCTGCTCTCTCTTTATTCTCTACTATTTCTTTGCTGTTCTATTATTTTTTTGGCGTTCTTTTCTTTTTCCTTTCTCAGCAGCTGTCACATTTTATGATTGTACACCGCCCTGACGCTTCGGCCTGGGCGGTCTATCAAATGTTTTAATAAAGTAAAGTAAAAGTAAAGTAAAGTAAAGTAATCTGGCACCATGGGGATATGCTGTGTGCCTAACAGGTTATATGCATTCTCCCTATCCCCAGGATTCCTGTGAGCTGCGCAATGCGTCGTGTTAGTCACCCTTTTGCTAATGTGTGTGCAGCTGATGAATTGTGGTAGGACAACCAGCCCACAGGGGGACAGATCAGCAATAGCTATGGTGGGTATGTCAGTAAGATTATGTGTATGTTCATGGCAGGTAGGTTGGACCTATACCATAGTTTGTGAAGTGAATATCTCATCACACATGTCTGTGATGTCTCCAGATGATATGCTAGCTGCAGAGGTTAATGTGTGTAACAGCACCCCATCCCCCTTAGCCATTATATGTGTTATCAGAAACCTGTAGCAGAGACATGTCCCCATACCACCATGCAGAATGTGGTCCAAAACCTTAACACCTAAGATAAATCCAACAACATCAGACACATGGACATCACTGATGGTGTTTCAGTGACACATGCAACTGATGTTGCTGGATAACACATACATAAACCCACACATGAGCACTGGTGCAAAGAGCCGTTATGTTGGTTTGGCCCCTGTCGATATTGCTTCCACAAAACACCTTCTGTCAGCCCAGCTGAACCAGTGAATATGAACATAACAACATAACCTAGGCCATACAGGAACAATACCCACCCCTACCCCTACATTACGCTGACATCAACTGTGTGCAACGTAGGTTGCACATAGCCAGCAGCTTGCCCATATGACACACCTCCCACAATGCAGCCAGTGGTGCAAGCATTGATATTGTTGGCCCTGTCAAAGGTGAATGTTTATGTTAGTGTCCCCTGTCACAGTCAATAGGGCCACCCACACAATGACTCCTCACCACACTCCGCCAATGATTGGTTGCATATCAGTTTGCCAGTGGGGTTGAGTACCAGGATGTCTAAAGAGAATCTCAACATAGATGTGTGTAACACAGCACATGCAGTGTAACTGTGACTAGCATGGACAACATCATTGGCACCAAACTGTGCAATGTTGCTACAAGGTCATGCAAGGGTGCGATAGGGTATGTACAGGATGTGCTGAGGGAGCCATGTACACTGGCCACAGGTGTCACTGCACACATGTGCACAGACAAAGCAACTAATGCAGGTGGTACTGTGACCCCCGAATGTTCTGTGAACAACAGGAGGTAGGCCTTCCATGTGTATCTATATTGATGAAACCCCAGGATGCATGAGCACACACCCCAGTGTCCATTTTCAATGACATCATAAGCAAACTAATGTGTATGTGTGTTGTGATGTTGGCCGTGCAATATGGCTCTTCCTAGGTCATGGATTGCCAAACATCAAGCAGGTCACTGTGTCTGTCATTGCATGACACTAGTTATTGTAGTGAAACACGTGTGGCAGTGTATGTTTAGTTTGTGTGTCATCTGACCTATATGTCACAATGTACACAAATGGAGTTTACATACCCCCCACACACACGTGAGCCATGAGATAACAGGAGTATGTCACTTTGTAGGGTTCCCCCCGTTTGCCAATAGGCCGTAATGAAATATGAATACTTAAGACGCCTTGCTGGCCACCCCCCACGAACCATGTAAGCTTCCCTGAAGGCCCTTCCAGGCATGGCCGGTTGGGCTGACTGCCCTGGGCCACACCCAAATGATGTCACCCACTTTTATCTGACACTCACACAGGATGCTATAGAAAGAGGTGGGGAATAAGAAGGCAGCCACAGTCCATCAGCACACCTGTGAAAACAAACTAGCATGTACATATACTTTGCAGCCAGGTGATAGACCATGTTATGTGTGTATCTGGTGACAGCATAGCCAAACCCCTGTCAGAGTTTACCTGGCGTAACAGCAGCATGAGGACATAACAGCCCCCCCAATCCCCCGGGGGGGGGGCCCAATCCATGTCCGTGTCACTCTCACACGTTTTTCTCAATGTTGATCCCTGTGTAAGCTGTATACCTCACCTGAGAGAGACATGTTGGACAGGGGAGGGGAAGTGCATTCACACTGTGGGATGCTGACACACACCGTCACAAGGGATGAGGGTCAGCTGTGACACACAGGCTCCCTTGTCACCAGCGGAGAACCCATGGCATGACATATGCGTGTTGCCCATGGAACTGCCTGCTGACAGGTGACAAACTATGCAGTACATGACACACACACACACAGCACTGTCGCTGAAGCAGCAAGACCCTGTGCACAGTGATGTGTGTGTGTGTGTGTGTGTGTGGGCAAACCAGCAGAAGGTGACCAGTCACTAATGCCCTCACCTTTCCTTTGCATATCCACAGATCGAGGATCTCCGGAAGAAGGGCAGGGAGCTGCGCCTCCACCATGCTGCATACCTTCAGCGCCTCCAGGGTGAGAACTCACAAAAGGGTGATGATGTATAATAATGAGAATGTCACGTATTTGTAACTTATGTCCCATTATCAGAGATGCCTTTGTGTTACCTGCCTATGTAGATGTGCTATATTTCTGACAGAGAAACGTGCTGATGGCTGTCATGTTCCACAGATGGTGATGGCACCGAGGATGAGGCCACCACCTCTGCACACCTCTTCAGAAGGACACCAACACCACATGATGCAGAGGTGGTGGTCCTGGACACCACAGAGGGGGAGGAGGAGGAGGAGGAGGAGGTGGACGAGGATGATGAGGTGGAGGTGGTGGAGGCGCAAACACCTGCAGCACCTGAAGAAAGGACACAGGAGGGCCAAGAAGGACATTCTGAAGGGGTGTCTGTGGGGGAGGCAGGGTTGAGGGTTGCTGCCGGGGATGTGGAGGGGGGGGATGTTCGGGAGGGATCAGGGGTGGAGGATTTCCCAGAAGGGGTTTGGGAAAGTGATGTTGAAGACAGGGCATCACAGGGCACTGTGGCCTCCCCCCAGCCACTGCAGTTGCCTCCACCATCCAGGGCCACAGACAGGCCCTATGCAGATGCCACCACACAGACAGCATTGACAATGTGTGTGTGGTGGCATATGCGTGGACCACCTGTCTGTGGCCTTGGATGGGATGGAGCAACGCATACATGAGATGTGTCACTCTCAGCAGTGGCTGGCGGGAGTGATTGAGAGGGTGGTTGCCGAGGTGGTACGTCTGCCATGTCGGCAAGCACCCCCTCAATGGCGTCACTGGCGTCAGTGATTGTGCTAGTGACGTCACCACATGTGCCCTGTGCTGCCCTGTCTTCCATCAGTGGGCATGCTGGGGGAGGGTGGGTGTCACCTGTGTGTCTGTTTTATGTGTGTGTGTGTTTTATATTTGCGTGTGGGCGTTTGCGGGGAGGGGAGGATGTTTGGGGAGGGGGGGAGGGTGATGGTATTTTCCCCCTTCCCACGTCTGTAAAGTTTATCCCAGTTCTGTTTTCCATCATAAAATATAGTTTTGTAAAAACCTGTATTGCTCACGTGTTTGACCTAGGCAAAGTGTGCGGATGTCAGCATGTGATATGTGTGGGTGCACATATGTTTCTGTGGTGCAAACATGTGTGTGAAACCAACAGCACCCCCCAAATAAGGTGTAGATGTTCATAATTAGGGGTCTACAGTAACCATTGCAACGTAGCAGCTGTCTCACTGATGTACATGGCACAGGAATGGTCCTATGTGGAACAAAGGTCTTCACATATCTGAGTCCCAAACATAGGCAGACCACCCATATCTGCCTCTCTCACAGACGTACCTATGGTGTGTTGGGAGGCAGGAGATTATTGATGTGGTCAAGGGAAAAAAGCCACATATATGCCACCAATGAGTGTTCTATGATGGGTTTCACACGGCGATGAGTATGTGACGTAAACACGCCATTGGGAAATAGTCCCCCTGTGACCACAT
>CM066031.1:113954379-114075952 GCA_033557465.1 Ichthyophis bannanicus
CTACACACCTCCAAAGATATTATTTGAGGGGCCTTCTCGTCGCCCACCGCTGGCAGTTGGCAAACCACCCCGGATCGCTAATGGGGCATCCGCTATCTCTGGCAGGGCAAACCACCAAGGATAGCTAAACAAAACTACAGTCTGCGAAGGAACTAGGGGGTACCCGCTTTCCTGATTTTCTCAGATATCATCAAGCCTTCCTACTTAAACAAGGTGCCCGATGGCTAGATGCCTCAACAGACAGCAGACCAGTTTGGCTTGACATAGAAGAGGAGCTTAGTAGCCCAATTCCGTTGATCCATCTCCCCGGTATGTCCCATCAAGTAGACACCCGCCATCCCCAATGATGATTGTCGATACTCTTGCGGCCTTTAACACTCTCATTCTATCACTGGGCCCAAACGTATGTCCTCAGGACGGACTCCCGCTGTGGAATAACCCCAGAATTCAAGTCCTAAATAGAACGATAGCATGGAAACCCTGGTACTCTAGGGGGATCTGGACACCCCAACAGCTCTTCTCTGCAGCTCGTTGGAAAACCTTTTCTGATTTACAAAAGGAATTTGCGTTACCAGCGAAACATTACTTTCAATTGATGCAGCTTCAACACTGCCTCAAAAGTGCTCGAATCCTGCCGCCCTCTGTCCCTACTGAGGACGGGCTATTAGACCTAATTCACTCTATTAGTAGTACACATGGGGTAGCCTCTAACTTTTATAAACTATTATGTCAGGGTACAGATACTGCTACTTGTAGAGCCCAACAAGCCTGGGAGCGCGAACTGCAAACCACTTTAACCCCTGTGCAATGGAGCGTTTTCTGGAGCAAAGTAGTGCGGGTTTCCCGATCTGCCTCAGTTACCCAAACTCTCTTCTTTTTTGCACATAGATGCTTTTATACTCCAGAAAAAAATAGCCAAATGGAACACAACTGCTAGGGACCAGTGTTGGTCTTGCCATACTGCTGTGGGAACCCTCGCTCATGTTATTTATGAATGTCCTCAACTACAGGTTTACTGGGGGCGGGTCTGGGGTCGTATTCAATTTATCTTACACCTCCACGAGCCTCTTTCTTGGAAGATTGTGGGACTCCGCTCAGTGGCGGAGGTCCCCTCTCTTCCTAAGAAGGGTCGCTTTCTCCTTGATTTCATGCTGGGTATAGCCATATGTTTAATCACGAGGAATTGGAAGGATAGCTCTCGACTTACTGTCAATGAATGGTGGAACCTTGTCTGCTTATATAGTAAATATGAGCAGATATCTCGGAGAGCTATTCCCCATACCCAAACTCACTCTCGCTTGTCTAAATGGCAGATGCTCAATGATTATGTACAATCTGCTCATTGCTCCGACATGTCTGTTTAATGTACACTCATCATGTTTCAGATCACCGTTAGGTTTTGTAACACAATAATGTCAGTACACGCCCGTTTCGGGAATGATTAGTTTTCTAGAGAAGAAGCAGGGGGGAGGGGGTGGCAGGGGTTTACTTTGGTGTATGTATCTCATTCTATGTATGTATCTGTCTTTTAGCTGTATGTCTTCCTTTCCTTTGTTGTTATAAAACGAAAATAAAGAATTAAAAAAAAAAAAGAAAGTAATCAAGTCCCTAAGGACCACAGTACAGGAGGTAAATTATGCATCACCAACCCCCCCAGAGTCCTGTTAATCCATTAGAACTTTCTCGAGATGAGACACATCCTGAAAAATATATGAAATATTATCATACTTAATAACACATTTACAGGGGAATCGTAAAAAAAAAAAAACGAAGCCCCAATAGCCAGCACACGAGGTTTAAGGACCAAATATTGCCACCGACGCATCTGCGTAGGGCGTGAAACATCAGGAAATATATTTATTGTCTGTCCGCAGAATTTAGACGACTTAGCCTTAAAGAAAGCTTTTAAGATATGTTCTTTCATCAATAATGATGAAAAGGTGACCAACAAAGTAGCACGCACAGAAATTAAATCAAGGGAATCTTACAAAAAAGCAGTAATGTTGGTCACAGAAGGAACAATTTCATCCAGATCTCCCCCAATAGGATTCACTTTTTTAGAGGCGGCGGAAATATAAGAAATCTGCCTAACATCAACAGGATCGGATATAGCTAAAATTTCCTTTAGATATTTATCTAAAAGAATTTTAGGTGAAAGTAAAGAAGTCTGGAGAAAATTTAAAAATCGCAGATTATAAGCCCGAATCGAATTCTCCAAGGTTTCTACCTTAGAGTGTAAAATAAGGGAGTCTTTAATTCCCAACACATTTACTGATTGAAGGGGAGAAACCTGGGATTCCAATTTGGCGACAACAGAATAAATCATGGACACTTTCTTATCGAGCTGCTGTAACGAGACAGCAGCCTCCTGAGTATATTGATATAAGGAGCCTACAGCGACCGATACCTTGGTATCGATACACTTTAAGGCTCCCCATAAATCTTTTAAGGTGACTTCCCCATCAGGAAGCAAAACTGGAAGTTGCATGACACCTTCCAAAGTTGGAAGGTGTACAGGAGTAGGTAAAGAGATTAAGTTATCAATTCTGCGGACAGCAGAGGGTAACCCAGACGTTATATCATCCAACGGGACAGGACAAGGAGGAGGGGATCTCCCACCTGGGCTTAATGATGCCCCATCAAGCTTAGCTAGATCACTCCTCATGTTTTTTACAGCTTCCTGGGTGTCTACCCTATTACAGATTGAGTGGGGGAACCTAAGAAACACCAGACAAGGGGTAGCTGTATGGATTGGCGACAACATAATATGTAACAACCACACAAATGCTCGCATCTAATCAACCAGCATCACACAGCACCAAAGCAGGGCGCATTTGGAGGGCAACAACCCCTTCCCCCTATATCCCACACAGGCAGATGACACACACACAATGAGTGATCTACTCCAAGACACACATTTACACATACGCCTAGTCACATGAGCACCATGTGCATGTCAGAAATGGGAAACACCCACCCTGCAATATACAGTCCTCATACTGTCCTGCCTCAAATTGTTGGAATAGTGCCAAGTGATGCAGGATATAGGCGTCATGGGTGGACCCTGCAAACCTGGGGACCACATTCAGAATATGCATATTTGCATCACATACAACCTGAACATTCAGGGAATGATAGTGTTTGCGGTTGCGGAACACTACCTCCCTGTCTCTAGGCGGGACCAGGGCAACATGTGTGCAATCAATAGCTCCCATCACGTGTGGTATCCCAGCTAATGCCTCAAAGGCCTGGTTCAGGGTCCACCACTGTTGCCTAGTGTGTGGAATGGCAATATAATTCCGCACCCGGCTGACCATGGCACGCAGTACTTGGTGGAGACAGCGTGAGAAGGTGGGGGGCTCATGCCACCCACTGCGGCCACAGATGACTGGAAACAGCCAGAGGCAAAGAAATGTAGGGCAGCAAGGAGCTTGACCAAACCTGGTATGGCATGTGACCGATCAGTCAGGGGCTCGAGGTCAGGTCTTAGATCCTCATAGAGCTCCCTAATAGCCCCTGTGCTCAGTCGGTACAGGGAGATGACCTGGTCCTCTCACATGCCCTGGAGCTGGGCCCTGGGCCTGTAGAGGCGTGGCTGGCGAGTCTGCACCTCAGCACGCCTCCTGCGCCATGCGGGCACAGCCCCTGCCTGCCCTGCCCCCACAGCTGCAGGTCTGATTTGCTGCGGGACTACACCCATGCCCTGTGCCTCAGCCCCATAGACACCATCTCCCCTGTCACGCAACCGCACCACCTGCCCACCTCCCGCTGCAGCTGCAGCAAACACAAAGGCCGCCATAAGCTCCACCCGTCTTGCTCCTCTAACACACTCAAACACAGACACCACTTCCCTAAACAAGACACACACCTTACACACCACACAGAAACACAGCCACACAATACAACCAACACCAATCACAAACCCAGTCACGCTCCACAATACACCTGATTCTGACTCGCTCCTTCTGTCACTGCCAACGCACACCTTCTCTCTCCCTCGACTACAAAAAACCCCTCAACATGCAACATGTGCTCAGGACTATTTATAGGTTTTTTTTATGTAGCGCGTGTTGCGTGTGCGCAGGTGCGCGAGCGTGATGGCTGCACATGCGCAGTTGGCTGTGCGCATGGCATATGCCCCGCACACATGCAGCACTGCGCATGTGCCACATCTCACGTGCAAATGTATGCATGCACCCACTTCCTGCGCCTGCGTGGCACATGCGCAATGTGCACAGCCAACTGCGCATGTGCAGTGTGAATGGCGGCGGCGCATGCGCTGCGTAGTTGACTGCGCAATGTGCAAGCACGCATTTCCCACTTCTGGGTGGCGCATGCACAATGTGCGCATGCCAATGTGCTCACGCAACTGCGCATGCACAGCACGCAGCCAATGTGCTCACACAACTGCACATGCGCAGTATACAGCCAAAGTGCTCACGCAACTGCGCAACATAAAAAAACCCTATAAATAAACCTGTACACGTGCTGCACGTTGAGGGGTTGTTGGTAGGCGAGGGAGAGAGAAGGTGTGTGGTGTCAGTGAGAGAGAGAGAGAAGCAGGTGTCTAGTAGAGCTAAGTTAGTGTGTTGCGGGTCAGAGTGGTAGAGGCTGGGTTGTGGAGGATAGGTGTGAGGTACGGCAGGGGATACAGAGAGGAGGGGAGGCAAGGAGCAGGTGAGTGAGAAAGGAGGTGAGGTAAAGAGCAGATAGCAGGGAGAGGAGGGAGGTGTGAGGTGGAGCTGAGAAGGGCAAGAGAAGGAATGTCTGACAGGGAGGGAGAGGACAGGGAGATGGAGCCACAGGACAGGGCAGGAGTGGAGAGGGAGAGGGACAGAGAGAGGGAGAGGGAGGTGGGGCCACCTGTTGGGGAGGAGACAGATATGGCAGGGAGTGTGGTGGAGGCTGCAGGCCCATCGGCCCAGCCCACACAGGGTCCTCTCACTACAAAACGTAGGCGCATACCGGTGCCAGCTCTGCAACGGAAGAGGGCTCAGAAATTCACCCAGCAGGAAAACCACATCCTGCTGGCATCTGTTCTTGAAAATTATGATGTCCTATACGGACGACTAAGCAACACCACCACTGTTGCAACACGCACCCAGGTGTGGGAGGAGGTGCAGGAGGCAGTTGCACAGGCAGGGGGCCCAAGCAGAGACCTTGACAGCCTCAGGAAGAAGTTCAACGACATAAAGAGGGGTGTGCATGCACACATGGTGGCAGAGCGGCAGCATGCCATGGGCACTGGAGGGGGAGGCCCCTTTACACCCTCCCTAACACCCCTGGAGCAGGAGTTGGCGGAGCGGCTAGGGCCAATATACCTGTATGGATTGCCAGAGGCACTGGACACTGCCATCCCCAGGCAGGTAGGTACCCAAATCACACCTTGCTGCTCCCAACCCATAGAGTACCTGCCCTTTGGATATGCATCAGGCTTATTAGCACCTCCTCATACCTGCTCCCCTGGATCATCTCCCACCCTCTGCCTTTGGCTCATTAGTGTGCTGTCCCCATTCCACCCCTTTTACTCTGTGTTTTGCTGCCCTCCAACCACATGTTTCATTAGCATCATCCCTTTTTATATCTGCCCTGCACATGTGGCTACATGTCTGCTACAAGCCCCCTCTCAGACCTGTACGTGTTATGTCTGTGTCTAATCTAAGCACTGCTGAGCAGGGATGGTCCTTCTGTGGGATAATGCACACCAGGGGTCCTCAAACATTCTAAACAGGGGGCCAGTTCACTGTCCCTCAGACCATTGGAGGGCCGGAATATAGTTGAAAAAAACACTATGAACAAACCCCAATGAACACTGCATAAATGCAAAATACAGAGAATGTTTCCTACCATTTTGGTTTTGTTTTTCCAGTGGCAATTGCTCTAGCCATGTTAGTCTGGTTTCTTTGGGTCTTCTGCTAACTCCCCATCATCTGCTTTCCATTTGTCCTTTCGTCCCACGTCTAGTATTGTTTCCATTCTCTGTCTACATCTGCTTTAACATAGTAATCTTTCTCCTTGTGCTCTTTTCGGATTCCTAGTTCATCCACTCAAATGTCAGACCTCCATCCTCAATCCCCACTTACTCTCCCACTATCCGTCCAATTGTAGATATCTCTTATCTCCCTCAAAATGTTTTTTTCCCTCACCATTTCATTTGCCCTGCTCCATCCCATTCTGATCCTCGCCCAACCTCACCTCCCGTCTATTTCCAGCCACACCCAGCATCTGCTCCCCTCTAGTCCGTGCATCAGCCCATTTCCAGTCCTAGCCCCCCATCAGCCCATTTCCAATCCTATCCCTGGCCCAGCATCAGCCCAGTACCAGTCCTAGCTCCACATCCATTTCCAGTCCTATCCAAGTTCCTCCATAAGTGCATTTCCAAACCCCAGCCCCCCAAAAGCTCATTGATAGCCCTCTCCTAGCCCCACCATCAGCCCATTTGCAATCTTAGCACCCCCAACATCACATTTTGAGCCCTATCCTAGGCCCTCCATCAGCCCACTTCCTGTCTTAGCCCCACACTCAGCCCATTTCCAGTCCTAAGGCCCCCATCATCACCACGTCCAATCTTACCACCGCCCATAGGCCATGACCTGTCCTAACCCCCTCCCCCCATCAGCACACTTCCAGTCTTACCTCTCCCCCCATAGCCAATTACCACTCCAAACCTCCTCCCCCACCCCATCAGGCCAGGTAGGGTACGAAATAAACCAAACACGGCTACTGCTGCTGCTTCCACCGTGGCAGCAGCAGAATCACGCATCCCATGGGGCTCCCCCTGCTCTGCAGTGTCCTCCATGCGGCTTCAGTGTGGGCTTGTCAGAGCCGTGTGAAGGGAGAGTATCCCTTTCTCACGGCCATGTCAATCCCGCCTTGGGCCTGATGGAAAATCCCATCAGCCCCACGGCGGGATTAACAGAGACACGAGAGGAGAAGCTCTTTCTGTTTGCGCGGCTCTGACAGCCAACACTGAGGCTGCATGGATGACACTGCAGAGCAGGGGGAGCTCCGCGGGATGCTTGATTATGCTGCTGCCACAGCGGCAGCAGCAGCAGCAGGTTTGTAAGGTGTTAACCTAGCTGGGCTGCTGCTCAATGAATGCTGCGGCCTTGGGTAGAGCTGCCCCTGAGGACTGGCAGCGGTGGCAAAAACACCCGTTGGGCTGCATACATGTCCTTGGCGGCCCACATGTGGCCTTGGTCCCATGAGTTTGAGGACCCCTGATTTACACAATCGATGTGGGGGCTAGTTTACTGGCCTATATATGCCTAATAGTGGTAGCAGGAGCTGTAGTGGTAGCTATGTAGCACATGTATGGCCAACGGGCCAAACACACATTGATTGTGGGGTGGATGTGTTACACAGTTGTATTTAGTTGAACCATGCACACTGATCTGTGCTGTGTATGGTCTTCCACAACCCAGGTGACTACACAACCATGGCCCCAGCTGGAAGAAGAGGAGGTGCAATTGTGCCTAGGTGTTCCAGAGCCCCATCCCACAATGTCCGGGGGGCAGCACCAGTAGTGGTGACGGGAAAAAAACCCCAAGCACATCACGAAAGGCAGCCTGAGCCAGAGGACCCACACCCCAGACGTCACTGCCACAGAGGGCTCTGAGGTGATCACAACACAGCCCCCCATTCAGGCACCAACGCCAGATGAAACTCCCTCCCACCATAAATGGAACCCAATCATTGCCGGCGCTGAGGACACACACTGCTAGCAAGCATGGCGCAATGCAGAAGGTGGGTAACAGCATACGCCCCACGATCCCCCGATGGGGGTTGTCCTAACATCCACAAAATGACTTGCCCTATTGTCCACATCGCATAGCGTTCTGATGGTGGGGGGGTGGTGTGGTCTGTATGTTCTCTTGTGATTATACCTCCCTGTAGCATGGCTTGTCAGGTGTCCAGCATTTTGTGAGGGGCTCACACACATGGCACACTGCTCGTTGGCCCATATAACCCCACATAAGGCCCAAAGAGCAAAGCAAATGAATCCGCAGGTCCCCCAGAACACCCTATGTGACAGATAACCTTTGTCATAGGTATGGTCACGCAGCATCATTTGACAACATAATCTGCCCGTGTGCGCCAGCATTATAGAAATGGGGGCACCCCAGATATGTGTATGTGTGTCCTCAGGCCCCATCAGAATCATCTGACCTCATCCCATACAAGCATCCTGCAGACCTGTCATTGACCTATTAACCTGTGGCAATGTGCTTAATGTGTGAGATCTGTGATTCTCAGGACCCCTCATCCAGACCCCTTCCAGACATGGTGATGGCTCATGGGAGACACAGATCTAAAAGTTTTGGTAGCTTTGGCAGGCATGACTGTTCTGCCGACTGCTCTTCTGGGATATAGCATGACATGTGTATGTGTAGCAGTTGGTAAACTGTAGAGGAATCTCACATATCACCCTCTGTCCCACCCACATGCCCTCATCATGCACTCCCGCGTCTATACATGGCTAGTCTGAGAAAATACCCGGGAAGCTGCAGGATGATCCCGGGAGGAGATTCAGTCATGTTGCGCTTGCCCGCATTGCGGATGCCAGAAGGACATTGTGGGCCTAATGTGCGCAGCAAGCACCAGCACCAGCACCAGTACCAGCACCAGCACCAGCACCGTCACCTGATGCACCAGGACAAGGTGCAGTACCGTCGGGGGTGGTGTGCCGTTGGAGGCGCGGGGCGACCAGCGCATGAAGATGACTGCGGGTCCTAATAAACAGCTTGTTAACCAGTACATATGTGTGTTTTCCAATGTGTATCCCTGTGTTCCCCTAGGTAAGTGTGCACAAATGCATGTTCTGTCCTGCACACAGGCCCCTCGATTGTGGGTTTGGTCTCGTAGCTTCCTGTATCACTGCACAGACAACCATCACATGCGTGTGTTTGCCCATGCACGGGGGTTGTGTCAGATCCCAGCCCCTGTGCTGCAGTGTGGCGGTTTACACATCCTCCCGGGTTTGCACATGGGGAATGTCCTGAGCTACATGTCCCAGTGTATGGGAGGCCATCACAGAGTTTTTGTCAAATCCTTGTCATACCCTCAACATTGGACCACATGTGTGACTCATTGTCCCTGCCTGCAACACTGCCTACGTGCCTGCCGCCCCCACCCACGTGGATCTGTGATTATCACCAACCATCCCTGTGACATGTAATTGTCCCTGACCCACTCAACAGCTTTAACCCCTGAGTAGCTCCTGGGCTCGCAGCAGCACATCTTAACCCATGCCAGTGCAGACGTAGTGGTTTGCCAGTTTCTACTAATTGGCCACACCAGGCATGTTTGCATCAGACACGGTTCCCACCCTTTTCAACCCGCATGCACGTGCCTTCCGTATCCTGGGACGGTCCTCTACATTGCAACATTCTCTGGGTCCACACCTTGGTCTCCACACACCTACCGAACATGGCAAGACCCCCACGACTGCAATATAAATGAGGCAGTCCACGTATGCCACCCATGTCTACCTTTACTACACACACATCTTCACACACATACTCTATTGCTTGCAGGCCATAGCGTGGAGTGTGTTTGTAAGTTGAGACCCCAGACGTAACCCATGTGTGCAATTTGATCAAATGTGTGGTAGTTTATTCCAAGTACTAGAAAAAACACAATCAAACCCCCTCCCATGCTGCATGACTAAGTGATCGAACACAGGACAGCACAGGGCAACATGTGTGGACATCACAGGTGCTATTACACACTCCTTTTACGCCGCTTCGAGGGTGATGGCCGCTGGACCTGGA
Organism: Ichthyophis bannanicus; assembly: GCA_033557465.1. Lineage (NCBI taxonomy): Eukaryota > Metazoa > Chordata > Amphibia > Gymnophiona > Ichthyophiidae > Ichthyophis > Ichthyophis bannanicus. The sequence continues at coordinate 113,964,153 of CM066031.1, forward strand.
TATACGCCCCACCTCTCGGGCCACCCACATGAATGACTTCCTGTTCACCACTGGTATGATGTGCCCCAGAACCATGGAACACGGCGCTCCAAGCGCATCCAGGGGCAACATACAGGTCCTGCACCAACCGTGCCACCACACACACACATGGTGCCAGGATTTCTGTGTGTCATGGAATGTGCATGCGACCTGGTGATGGTGGCCCTGGATGGTGAAAATATCCACATGCCGTGGCTGGCGGGAGCCCACAGTGCCCTGATCCTGCCCTGTTGTTCCCCTTTCAAACCACTCCCACACCCACACATCCTCCTCCCCCCCCCGTCAACTCCCACCATCACCTCCACATCCTCGGTTCCGCCCCTCCCCCCACCCCCCCATCCTCTTCTACTTCGACACCTCACCCCCACCCACATCATCCACGCCCTCATCCCTCCAACCTGCCACCCCTGCACCCCGCACACCCACCCCTTCCATGCCCTCACTCAGCCCCGCCGCTGCTGCAGTGTGGGCCGGCTCTTCTGCCTCCTCCTCCTGTGCTCGCCTCCCCGCCCCGCCCCATCCTCCACCACCACCACCGTCCATCTCTGTGGCATGGTGGGCAGGGGGGCGCCTCAGGACATATGCTGATGTGGTGGGGTCACGTAATAATGGGTCTCCTTTCAAACGTGCACCTCTCGGACACTCAAACACGTCCAATGTCTTGATGGAATGTTCTTTAATAACTTAATTCCTCTCTTCGTATTCAACTGTATGGTTCCCTATTTTTTCTTTGACCATATAAGTCTTTTAAACCCTACTGGGAGGTTCTCAGAGCACCTGCTCCGCAGACTGAACGCCTACCACACTGTGCTCAATTGCATCAACGACCACGGTAGCTCCCAGCTATGGCTAACTAACTTAGTTCAATTATCTGAAGCATTATCATCAAAATCCCACACTGATCACTTTGTATCAGCCCCATCTTCCCAAGCCACATAGATCTTTTTATGTATTATAGGCGTTCAGTCTGCGGAGCTTGCTAGTCTGATACCTCCCTAGGTTTCGACTCATCAATAGGTGGAACCATACCAACGGAGGGTGGGAACGGGGTACTGGATGTGTTTGAGTTGTTTTACCGAGATGTGGTGCATCATCGTTGTCATCACCCTCTGTGGAAGCGACAGTCATCATGCACCTTATTATGTGTGTAACATAGCACATGTACCTATGCATGCACCACACAGGCTGCGGGCCAATGTGACATCTGTTTTAACTGGGCAGGCCAGGTCGCCAATACTCACCGTCTCAAACCCTGTGACAGGACCTCCCTCTGGAGGCGGGCAAGGTAGGTCCTGGTGGTGGAGGCGCAACTCTCGCCCCTTCTTCCAGAGATCCTCTACCTGTGGAGTGTGAACAGAATGGTGGGTCATCAGTGACTGTGTTATCTCTGGTGGGTGGCCAACATAAACAAACATCTGTGGGGCAGCATCTTGCTGGTCCTGCTCCACTGCTGTGTGTGTCATGTACACCATACTTACCACCTGTAACAGGTGATCTCCATGAACAAGTCTGCACATGTGGGTATCGTCGGGTACCAACTGAGCCTGTGTGGGAATCCTCCCCCAGCGTCCTATAGGAAACCTTTGGGAGCATCCCACAGTGCCACGTGCTGCCTTCCCACCTTTCACACCTGGCCCCTCTCAAGTTGAGCTGAAAGCTCAGACAAAGAGAGATAGATAGAAAAATAGGTAATGAGAGAGCGAGAGACAACCTCTAGGGGAGATGGGTGGGTTTTGAAGGCTTATTCCGTGGCTAGCTGTTCCCAAAGATCACCTGTTAACAGGTGATTGACTCTTTCCATCTCCCGGAACAAGCAGCAATTAGGCCTCCACATGTTGAGGACACCCTAGATTGTAGATGCGCAGGGAAGGATCCCCAGGGCTGTGAGGCCCTGTGGAGGTGTTTCCACCTCCTGCCCATGGATCTCTGGCATCCTGTAGAGCGAGGCGGCTAGGATTTGATTATAGTTAGGTGTGATGTTCCTGAGAGCAGCCTGATCAACCATAGCATCCCTGCGGTATCCTTTATCCAAGCATTAGTGGACTGTGCACTTAGGACAATGAAGCTGCTCCCACGAAGTGTCATAATATATAACGGAATGGAGGTGCGCCCTTAGAGGCTGCCAATGACTCATCACATTGTGAGCAGGAACATGGGCCTCCAGTAAAAGGTGTTTGCTATGATATAATACAAGTAATACATGGTTCATTCCAGTTGGATAGACTAATGTTGGAAATTGCTGTACCCAATTGGGACAGAACAGACAAGGCTATTAATAGCTGAGAGGACCTTCTGTGTTGCTTGGGTCCTCTGCAGATGCCCAGCCACAGCTCTTTTAAACACTCCAAAGTATTAAGTTCTTCTCTGCATTTGACCGCACAGAGGCTGTTGTTGACGACTACAGGTAAATAAATCCTCCTTGGTTTCAAATGAAAGTTGGAAACCACCTTAGGCATTAAGTGTGGATTTGTCGCTTAGGACAGCCGTATCATGGTGAGAACAGCGTGTAAGGTGGATCAGCCCACTAGGTCTTTCCAAATCACTGATACGACTTGCTGTCCCTGTCATCATTGTCATCACTCCTTGCTGATGTGCTTGCAAGACGGAATAATTCTTACCATGAAAGAGACTTCAAGGAAGTAGTGGCTAAGGGCTCAAGAGGCGGCAGGCTCAGCTGGCCTAGCAGCACATTGAGACCCCATGGCACTGTAGTGGGTTCGTAAGGGGGAGGTTTCATTAGATGCAGTGCACGTCTCATGATTGTGGATATGAGAGGATTGGATGAAATGGGTTGTTCCATTGATGGGGTCAAGAAGAAGCAGCAAGTGGCACAATACAGTGGGCTCTGACATGACTCAGGTGAAGACCAGTGTTTTAAAACGTAAAGTACGTGAGTCCAACAAATGGTTCCTTAGGGATGACAAGAGTGTTGACATCCTTTTGTGATCAGCAAATGGAAACTCTCTTCCACTTGAAGACATAAGATTGCCTTGTGGAAGGTTTCCTTGAAGCATAACGGACATCTCGGCACTTCCCTGAGTGATGGGAACGGCCAAAGCGTTACGTCCGTCAGTATCCAGGCTCTGAGGTGGCGGACACTGGGGGTTTGGGATGCCACATGTTCCCCCCTCCTCCTGCGCCAGTATGTTTGGATCTGACCCTATGTCCAGGGTTGGAACCTGTGACAGATGTTAAAGCAGAGGGTACCACACCTTGTTTTGACAGCATGGGGCTATGAGTATCATGTTGCCTCTGTCCATCAGGATCTTTAATAGGGTCTTGGCAATCAAGGGAATGGGAGAAACGGCTATATACGGACCCCCTCATGCCCCCAGTTTGAGGTGGAACGGCATCCCTCACTTGGCAGCCCTGAGCGCTGTGACAAAAAAAAAAAAAAAAAATCCGAAAAGGAACAGAACCGGGTAGAGTTTAGCCATATGAGGGTGACCTTGCAAAGAGGGCTACTTCTTGACTTCCGCCATAGTTGCAAATACTCTGGGAGGTGTTGGTTGCCATGTGGTATATACCATTTGTGGCAGAGGCATAACAGGACAGTGTGTTTTGTGTCTGGCCAAAGAGTCTGGATTGCCAGGGAGAATAAGCCTGGCAGGTATGGATCTGCTGCTCTCCTGGCAAATTGCCACGTGTTGCAGATCTTCATTGTCAAAGGGACAGAGAGCCTGTTCCGCCTTGTTTCCTCACATAGACCATGGCTACATGATTGTCTGCATGATGTAGTATTCTCTTGAGCCTGTAGAAGGGAATGGAATACGTGAGGAGCCAGGCGAATTTATCTGAGCTCCAACAGATTGATGTGGAAATCAATCTTCTGACAATTTCAAGGTGGCTTGGGTGGAGGTGTCCAGTAGATGTGCACCCCACACCATTGTGGAGGCATCGGTTGTTAAGAAGAAAAAAAAAAAAAATAAGTCTGAGGAGGTTGGTTGCAGGAAAGGTGACCCGCCCCCCAAACACAAAAAAAACACAGTGTTTGTGCTGACCGCCACCAGTCCCGGGACAGGGTACTGTGGTTTTAGCTTACTATCAGATCTGTGAGACAGCCTGTTGCTTGCGTCCACTGGGAAGAGAGGGCCCACTGGGCTGGTCTCATGGGGAGACAGAGCATAGGGGACCACATGCGGCCGTATCTGCCATGTGACCCAGCAGCTGACGCATCTCTCGAGCCGAGAGGTGGGTCTTTTGTAGTGCTGAAGAAACCCGTTGCAATAATGCAAGGACCGCGACGCTGAGGCAGGTATGTCCTTTGCAGTCTGGTAACTAGCATTGCTCCTAGGAGCTTCAGCGATTGCATGGGAGTCAGAAAGGATTTCTGTATATCTTATGACAGGGCCACAGATATTGAAGTCCATGCATTGTGGTACGAGAGAGAGGCCTGGGCTTCTGTTTTTGACTCTGCCCGGATGAGGGCAATCGTCCCAGTAAGTGCAGACAAAGATCCAACTGGTGAAAATGCATTACACACGCTACCACAAGCCATGCACTTTTTTTGTGAATATACTCTGGGTGCTGAGGCAATGCTGAAGGGAAATCTTTTGTTTGATAGTGCTGTCCCTGATGGTTTACCCAATAAGGGAACTTTCGGTGTGATTGTGTTGCCTGCGCAGATGGGTGTACGCACTCCTTGTGGATCTAGAGACAAAAGGCAGTTCTGCCTGTGTAGGTCAGGAAGTTCTGGGTCACAGAGAAACCATTTTGTCATGTCTGTTGGAACAGGAAATTTCAGTTTCTCAGAGATCTAAAATGGGTCTGTGGACCTCCTGTTTTCATTGGTATGAGGAAATTTGTGGGGGAAGAACCCAGAACCCTGTTTGAAGGTGAGGTACCTCTTCCCTTGCTCCTTAGGGTAAGAGATGTTTTACCTCTGGATTCATATGGGGATACCTTTCGCGAACTGAAATGTCCTTATTATTGTAGGAGGCGGCAGGCTATGTGAATTACACCTGTACCCTCTTCTATGATGGACACAGTCCAGGGTTCTGATGTTATTTTCCTCCATCTGTGGATGAGGTGAAATAATCTTCCTGGGATTGGTGAAGGTTGTTTTCCACTGGAGGCCCTGAAAACAGGTACTCCTATCACGGATTCAAAGGCCCTGTGGGGGCTGATGCTGCTGGGTCTGCTGAGGCGAGAGTAGCTCTCGGCTTTCTCTGCGTAGTAGATTGTTGACGGGGGGGCCTTGTGCGTGTGGCAGCTTGTACTGCAGGTTGTCCTAGGCTTGCTGCAAGTTGACTTTGAATAGTACCTTTTCTTTTTGGATAGGAAGGTCTTTTCCTAAGGCTCTCATCTTTGCAGGAGCCTACAATATTTGAAAACCTTGTCAAGGTAGAATTGTCCTGCCAGTTTCTTACAAAACAACATTTTCACCAGTACAGGGGATGTTGGCCATTTTAATCCTGTACCCAGTGTTCCAGGTGAGAAGGCTTTTGCAGCCAGCCAGTTTTCCTTGCCCCAATAGCAATGGCAGAGACTCTGCCTATGCATGCAAAAACATTCAAAATCTGCCCTGTATCCCAAACTTTTGAAATGTTCTGGGCTATGCTTGACAGGTGCTACCTAGTCATGAACCTCTGTGATATGGGAGATGTATACTTACGCATTTTAAGATCTCCTGTGACCTCAGTCCGGAACATTCCCATTGTACATGATATAGGAACCATAGTCCTGCCTGCAATCAGGGATGTTTGGACGACACAGCGACCCAAAGCATCTAATGTCTTACACTACCTACCATGAGGGTTGGTGGACATGTTTTTTTGTAATGTTAAATTCTCGCTCATAGCAGACGCCCCCATGATGTAGTGATCAGGGAGGTGTCCTTTCTGCAAACCAGGGGACGGAGGCACACGATTACATAGTAGGCACCCTGTGAGAATGTGGAGAGGTGGTAATAGGAATCGCCCACATTCTCACCAAGAGGATTCCTTAAGATCTGATGTATTGTCAGGATGATCTGCCATCTTTGGAGTTTGGTGGATATTACGGGGTGAATCTCTAGCTCCCGTGGCCTGTGCTCCACATTGAGTTACTAATGAAATGGAGAGGCCCTTGACTACATTTGTGGTGGAGATCCAGGAAGGACAATATCCTGAGGAGGGGTAACCCCTCCTCTTGGTAGAGGCAGGCTTGTCCTGGAGAGGTACTCGTTATCCCTCTGAGCTGTCAGAGTCATCATACCCCTCAGGAGATTGGAGGTATCTTCTCTACAGAGGCTCATGTAAATCTGGAGGTATTCGTACGCGATTGGCCTCAGTATCCGAGTGACACGGTAACGGGTGGTGGATACCGGTAACTCATCAATCAGCACCAATGGTGCAGTTGCCGATGCCGGTCATGTAGCAATTGCTGCACATACCGGTGCTGGAACATTGGCAGGGTCCTGTGGTTGGAACCAAGGTCTTTGATTGCCGCAAGGAGAGCTGCCAGACTGCATTTGATGGCCACGGATCCCTTGGGTAATCAACACTGCGCAATGTCTGTGTATGAGTACTGGCCAAAGCCAGGACCCCAAGCATAGCACCAGGTGGTCGGACCATGTTGAGGCCTCCAGAACTATCATGGAGTCCCAAAGTGGCTTTGGAGGCCAGGGACTCCCACCTGGGCGTTTTTCCCGGAGCGTGCTCCTCAAGGGCAATGCCAGTGGCAGTCCGATATTTTTGGAGGGTGATCTACCATTTGATGAACGGACACGATTTGTGTTTGATTACCTGATATCCACGGGAGGAAGAGGAAGCCCTTTGACGACATTGCTGCCACCGAGGCCCCGTTGGAGGGGAAAGAGGGTACCGAGCTTGGCTTGGCTCTGCTCCCCCCCCCCCCCCTGCCAACCACATCTTGGATTAACATCCCACAGGCCAAACATTCAGACATGCATTTGATCGGGCCATTAGCATTTACGACACCAATCATGGTTGTCATTGACATACTAGAGAAGGTACCTGCACATTATCAGCATATTTTCTGCAGCCGAGGAGTGCTTTTCCATGATGGAAGGAGGGATTATGGCCTAAATGCCAACCCGGGGGGAGACCTACAACGGATTTTGGCTCTTTTGTTAAAAAAGGTTTGTTTGTGGTGAGGGAATCTGACCTTTTTGAAAAGAAAATTACAATACCGGTGGTACCAGTAAAGCCAAACAGGCAGACACTGCCACAGGGAAGTGGCACTACAATAGCTGTTTTTCAGCAATGGAAGGAACAATGACCTGCTGGCTCTGTGGAACACAATGAACTGGAGAGAAGCCCTTTGAGAAAGGCCAGATGGCAGCACACCGGCACTGTGGGATGCTTCCAATAGCTTCCCTATATGGACTACTGGGGAGCGTTCCCACGAGAGGCTCCGTCGGGGTAAGATGATACCCACATGTTAGAACTACTTCCTGCTTGTTCCAGGTTGATTAACCTGTTTCCAGTGCCCCCTGCATGCGTAGCTTTGTCTCTGGCACCATGTGTGCAGTGACACCTATGTTCAGTGTGCCTGGCACCCTGAACACATCTTCCAGTCCCCTGTGGCCACCCTTGCATGACATTGCATGACCATGCGCACCTTTGGATTGCCAATGATGGTGTCCATGGTAACCCCCCTAACACCCGGTATGTGGTCTGGTGAACACATTTGTGTTGTCATGAGCTACGCACATCCTGCGGGGGAAAGGGGAACCCAACCCCCACTGGCAACATGATATCCTAACAAACATATGGTGCTTGTGTCCATACATGAGACATTGTGTGGGGTGGCTCTATTCACCTTGCCATGGGCCCCCTACCAAATGACATTTGGATTTCCTAACGAGGCCCATGATAGCAAGGCTTGGCCCCCTACAAGCATTGTGTATGGTTCCTCTCTTGGGGATACTGGGGCTAGGTACGTCATACCTAGAGTTTGGCCACCTGCTGCAAAGAGCATACTGGGTCGTGAAGGACGAGGGTGTGACCCAGTATGGGCTATCTTATGTTATTATGTTTCCTATGACCTGGGTCTCCTTGTATGCTTAGGGCAGGTGTGGTTGGCCAACACCAGGGGCAGGGGCCTTTGCACCAGAAATCGGCTATTGCGCATCTGTGCTCATGTCAGGGTTTCTATCTCTGCTGTGCAACCACAACAGGTGAATGTATCCTTCCAACACTATCAGTAATGTTCAGCTGCAACAAGGTGTGGGATTCCTAGAAAGTGGGCAGATGTGTGACCTGACTCAGCATACAGTTCTGGGGACATGGCTCGGTTTCAGGCCTTTTTTAAATCCTCTCATAGCTCATGGGGGTGGAGTGCTGTTACACACATCCACAATCTGCACCTAGCATACCATCTGGATACAATCAAAGACGTGTGTGATGAGGTGCTGACCTCACAGACTAGGGGAGATGTGCAACCTACCTGCCATAACCTAACACAATATCTGAATGACATCCCAACCATTGCAATCTGTCTCTGGCCCCCTGGGGGTTGGGTTGTCCTAGCACACCTCATCAGCTCCATACAACCTAGACACACCAGGGTGACTGACAGCACACCTTACGCAGTTCTCATGACTCCTGGGTATAGGGAGAATGTATTCAACTGTTTAGGCACACAGGACCATATCCCCATGGTTACGTGAACAGTCCACTTTTGATGGGCTCTCAGGACTCCCTGTGGATAATGGAGAATGTATTGAACTGTCTACCACACAGGACCATATCACCAGGGTGATTGACAGCCCATTTTGAATATATAATACTCTCAGGACTCCTGGGGATAGGGAGAATGTATTGCACTGTCTAGGCACACAGGACCATATCACCAGGGTGAGTGACAGCCCACTTTGATGGGCTCTCAGGGCTTCCCTGGGGATAGGGAGAATGCTTCAACTGTCCCTAGGCACCACAGGAGCATCTCAACAGGGTGATTGAAAGCCCACTTTGATGGGCTCTCAGGACTCCTGTGCGTAGCGAGAATGTATTGAACTGTGTAGGCACATCCTACCCTCATGTGCATGCTGCTGACCCCCACTTTGATGTGCTCTCAGCACTCCTGGGGACACATCCTGCAATTGCACTGTCTAGGCACACAGGACCAACTACCCTGGTGCCTGACAGCTCACTGTGATGTGCTCTCAGGACTCCTGGGGATAGGGAGAATGCATAGCACTGTCTAGGCACTCAGGACCATGTCATCAGGGTGAGTGACTTCCCACTATCCTCCATTTCACCTCCTGGGGATAGGGAGAATGTATTGAACTGTCTAGGCACACATCTTCCATCCTCTAGGGTGAGCCACACCCTGTCATTTATTTGCATGGTACTTAACCATCACTCCTGGGGGTAGGGTGCATTGGAAAACAGCTCACAGCTGCATATTCCATACCAGCAGATATGTTTGTCCACTTTTTTGGACTAGCTTGCCACATGGCCGTAGAGCTGATGTTTTGGACTGCTGGTCCTCACACACGCATATCACCAATGGATCTAACATACCGTGGGCACGTTTCATAGCCCCTGGGCAGGTGTGGGGGGCGGGGGGCAGGGCTGGGCGGCAGGGGGCCGGCCATCTCTTTGGACCCATAGGCGGATTATGTAGTTACCAACCACCAAACTGCCCTCTGGAGCTCAGGATCTCCCACCAACAGATCCACATTCTACATCCATTGCAATGGTGCTGGTAGAGTGTACCATCAACCCTCAGTTTTCAGCTGGGGGGACAGACAACATACAAGGTGCAGTTCATACATTTCGTGTTTGCATCCATAGCTTTGATAGGCAGACAGACAGGAGGGCCTGGAAATGTTCAGCTGCCCACCACCACTATCTGACATTCTCCAGCAGCAAGCCCAGTGAATCTTCTGCCACTGCACCCTGCAAGGTGTTCCAGCCTCCAAACATACTACCTACAAACAGTCTGCTAGCTTATTCCATAGTGCATATTACTGGAAGAAATGTGTTTACCCCAGAACCGGATGTCATCACACCCCACCAAGCAGATAGGTTAGTGATTTGGCCCCAAAAAAGGCAGCCCATAGATATCACTTGAAAAAAGGGAGATGCTATTAGCACTAAGGGTGTCCTAGCCATGATGTCCCATTGTGACTGCTCAGTCAGGTGTGAGAGTTACCTCCCAGCATGACATGCATGGGCCACCCTCTCCATGTGCGTCGGTTGTGAGGGTTGCCCAGCCACTACAATGTCCCAGCCATTTGCCCTATGCCCTGTGCTCATGCAGCCCTGCCCATGCCACCCGGTTCCGAGCTATACCCCTAGTACCGTTGCTCCTCATTATGCACAGTTGTCAAGCTAACACGGTACCGCAGTGCAAACATTGTTGGGCTGAGTAAGGTGTTTTGCAAACCACCACACACACTGGATGGACAGCCACACACTTCCCCACATCTATGCCAGCATTTGTGCTACTATAGAGATTTTTTTCCGTCCAGGCCAACTCACCAGTCTTTGGAAAAGGGGGGCGGGCACAAAAGCGCAGGCATGGCTATGGTATGCAATACTGTTGGGTCACTCCCCAGGTTGGTGCACACTGTCGAAACCAGACCCTGAAAAAAAAAAAAAACACACTCCACAGACATCAGAGATATTTGGTATAGATACAGCTCACTGAGCATATTGTGCTTAACTTAGGAATAGCTATCTGCCAGTAATCATAGCAACCTTTTCATATATGTGTACCATACTTCCCAGGTTTAGGATGGCATTGGTAAGGTATTCCAACGTACTAGTATTGTGAGATGTACGCAAGGCCCGATATCCTGCTCTCTTCATGAGGCTTTCGATCATGGAGCCTGTGGGTGCGGTTCTTTCTGCTCCTGTTTGGCCGCTGCGCTCTAGGGCAGAGGTCCCCAACCTCCAGGTCCTGGTGGGCCAAACACTGTTCATGTTTTCCCTGCTCGTCCCTAAATGAATATGCATGAGATACCTCTGCATACCATGGGGGCGGCACATGGCAATTAAGCACACGACATCTTATATTAGATACAGCATATACGTGAATGATTTGTGGCCCTCCAGGACTGCATTTGGCTGGACTCTGCTCTAGGTCAGGCAGCATGTTTTTCTGGTGTCTGTGCACTGTAGGGTAAAATGTTAATGCTTTGGGCATGTTTAACCGTTATCTGCACTAAAGGTTCTGTCTTTATTATCACTTTTTTTGGTGGTGGTAAAAATGTGGGGACTTGATGGCAGGACCCCCTGTTGGGACTTGAACCTGTGACCTTCTGTTCTGCTCTTGAAAGGCACGGGCTGTGTGTGCACTGCACCACCAGCTTGACACAGAAACAGTGCATTCCCTGGGGAGTCCATGGCTGTTCGGTCCAGACAGGGCCTGTCTATTTGCAGTGCACGGCACCCGCGTGAAGAGGGCTAGGCCATGGTGTGCTGGTGGGCAGCAGACACTGCCCCCTCCACCACCGGTACCCCCCCCCCTCGCCACCATGCCTGACATGGCCTTATATTGGAGACCAGCATCAAACCTGAATGATTTGATGGCCCTCCAGGGCTGCATTTGGGGGAATGTGCCTCTAGGTTATGCACATGTTTCTGGTGTCTGTGCCTCTGTAGGGCATAAAATATAGGCGTTTTTGAACCATGCTTATGGTTCTCTGCACTAACGGTTCGTCTGTACTCTCCCGGTTTAGTAGTGGGTTTAACATATGGGGTTTGGATTGGTAGGCGCCCCCCCTGGGATTTAACCAGTGACCTTCTGCTCCTGAACACCCTGGCTGTGTTCACTGCACCACAAAGTGTAGAGGACAGTTGTCATTCCCCTGGCGATAGGAAACCTGGCCAATGTGTTCGGAAACCCTGCTTCTGGACACTTTCCCACTGTGGGCTCATTCACCTTGTATGGTGACGTAGCGTAGAACCCTTCCAAAATTCATTTCTTTTTATTTTGGAGCCTTTCTTGGGAGTGATTTTTTTTATTTTATTTTTTTTATTTTATATTTTTGAATTTCAATTTACATTCAAAAATACATCTTGAAACAGAAATTGAGAAGGGTATAAGTAATGCAGTTTAAACATAATCTCATACGAAAATACAAAGGCAAAACAAAACAAACAACCCAACCCACTCTAGCCCACCATAATTAAAGGAGGGAATACCATAGGAAAATTAAACAATTCAACCAAATTCAGCAAGAATTAGAGGTGTGACAAACAGCTAACCTAATTCTCGGGGTGGAGAGGGGGGAGGTACATCCATCAACCGACTTGTGGCGGGCATTAAGACAGGCAAGCAACTGTGAGGGCTCAAAGAAAATAAAAGAATCTGATTGATACTTAATCAGACACTTGCAGGGAAACTTTAGGAAAAAGAGCCCTCCCAGTTGCTGTACCCCAGGGCGAAGGAGAAGGAAATCCCTCCGTCTCCGCTGGGTCTCCCTAGAGAGGTCTGGAAACATACGAACCTGCAACCCCTTGAACAAAACATTACGTTTTTTGAAAAATAATTTCATCAGCCATTCTTTGTCTGAAAGCAACGCTAAAGTAATCAACAAAGAGGAAGGTACCACTAGATCCTCCTGATATGACTCAATCAATGCAGTTACAATCAAAACATCAACATAAGATAACCCGTCAACCACCCCCAGACCCACAGCTTTTTTCCCCAAGGGTAGATAATACATCTTCACTATCGGGGGGTGAGACTCAGGGGGATCCCCAAAATATCCACCAAATAGCTTTTAAACATATCTCTAGGAGACATCATAGTTAACCTAGGAAAATTTACCAAACGTAAATTACAAACTCTAGACATATTGTCCAGCAATTCCAATTTGGCTCCAATAGGCACAATATTCTTCTTCAGGGTTTCCACCTCCTTTTCCAAAAGCGAAAAAGTATCCTGAGATTTGGCCACTACCTTCTGCAAATTAGCTATTTTAACTGCATGATCCTGAGTAACCAATTCAACGTTACTAACTTGAGAAGCCAATCCAGAGATCCGTGGTACCATCTCTTCCCGAAGTTGCATAATAGCGGCCCATATTGTGTCCAGAGTCACCACCGCCGGGGGTACCATAGGGGGCGAAGGAACACCGTCTCCCACTCCACCAGATGGTAAAGAAACGCCCGAAACAGGGGTCGACGTAGTAGGCCCCAAATCTGGGCCAGCAACTTCCTCCAACATCTCTCCAACAACCTGCGACCTTTGACGTTGCACCGGGGAAGGACCAGCAACCGCCTCACCCTCCTCAGGCAGGTGCTGCACTGCCGGGGAGTCCGACGACTCAACCCCCTCCAACACCTTCCCTTCCAGGTCAGAGTCTTGATGAGGCACCTTCGAGGCTCGAACCGAGCCTGGGGAAGACAGATCTCCGCCTGAAGCCAAAGCCGAGGAATCCACCTCCGACTGCTGCCTAGCCAGGCAAAACTCCTGTGTACCCGATAGCTGTCTCGGAGCCGGCAAAAAATACGAATCCAGCGGACCGACGTCCACAGGTAACTGAGAAGCCACCACGGGAGCATTAGAAGGCTGTTTAGCCCCCTTAGACCTCCGCTTCTTGCCCATAGGTAAACGCCGCTCCAAACACACACCTCACACAACCGCCATCTTGGATTCCCTCGGACTCTTGGGAGTGTTTTTTGATGTTGCCCATTGATATCACTATTGGCCAACTTGGTTATGTTAATTTTCCATTTTGTTGAGGTCATTTTCACAGTTTATTTGCCCTTTTGTTCCGTGCACATGTATCACACTTATCACTTTTTGTAGGTTTCCATGGTTTTGCTGTACATTGCTGACGGAAATGGTTTCTTTTCCCTTTAAATCGGCTCTAACGCGAGGGTTTCTCTGGCGTTATTTTTTTGCCTCGGATTTCACAGTGTTAGTGTGCGGGGAGCCTCTCCCCTCCCACTCTCCACCCATTGACCCCTTCTCTCCGCCCCTGGGGAGCCTTCCTCCGCCCTCTGGGAGCCTTTGCCCGCCTTCATCGCTCGTTTTTGCCGCGGCGCGCATTATCGCGCGATAAGGTACCTGTGCGCCGGCAGATGCGACATTATCACGCGATAAGGTACCTTATCGCGCGATAACGTTACAGAGCGCACATTAAGACGGTTTAGTAAACATACCCCTAGATTTCAAAAACAGATTTATCAGTTTTAACCCAAAGAATTCCCTTTTCCCCAAGATTTAGAGAATTTCCCAGAAGTAAATACTTACAAGTGCAGATTTCTTTCCAGCAGAAGCAGTTCTTTTTGATAGTCCTTCAAGAATGAGAATAACAGAGCTGTGGTTGAACTATTTATGCCTGTGCTTCTAAGGTAATCTGTTTCCAGGGTGATTCACACAGCCATTGGTTTGATAGAGGGAGCCTTTCAAATTGGCCCCTTTGACCTGGTCATTGGTGCCTTTCACCACCTATTTAAAACAAATTCTCAGATTTATGGCCTCCTAGAATATTGTTTTACCCTATGTTCCTTCGATGCTAAGCATATACTCTGAATTTGATTTAAAATTAAAGCTCTCTGCTGATACTAGGCCCTGACCATTGAGTTTTCAAAGTAAACTAAAAAGCTCTCTATTAGTTTTAAGTTTAACACTAAAAACCTCTTTTCGGGTTGGTCAAAGTAAACCTAACAACTTAACCTAAAATCTCTTTGCTGGGTTTTAAATTTAAACTACAAGTTATCTCACTGATATTAGGCTCTGACTGAATTTTTAAACTTTAAACGTTAAAAGAAAAAAAGCACTCTGCTGGTTCATCATCCTTTCTGTTTCATAGTCTAGCCAATCAGATTCAATAGTAACACCCCCACTGTCATTGTTGGCCTTCCCCTTCTTTACATGGAATTTCTGTCCATAGAGATTCCTACAGCGTTTTTGTTTTTCTGCAAAACTTTTTTTAATTCTATGTTACTCAATGCCCTCTCTAACACAGGTGCAACCTATTCCCCAATTAGATCTACTCTTCATTGTGATATAGTTTGTACCCAGTGGGTATCACAGTGTCCCATTGGTTGTCTTCCTTCCACCAGGTCTCTGAGATGCCAATCCTATCCTAACCTTTCATTTTGTGCTATATATTCTAGCTCTCCCATCTTTTTTTTTTAGACTTCCAGCATTTGCATACAGGCATTTTAGGACTGCATTTTATTCATATAATCATGGTTATCAGGTGATAGGGGTCATTTGGAATCTTTTCAGCTCTGTACTTCACGGCATCTTTATTGGAACCCTCATCTGTTGGGATGGTCCCTAGCTTCACTCTTTTGCTAGTACCCTTTGAGGATACATCCTTCTGAACCATGAGCTCTTCGGCGACTGTTGGCTTTGCCCTATTATCTAGTTTAAAAGCTGCTCTAGATTCATCAGATTTGGCCTTACTTGAATGATGAATATTTACATCTGCGACTCGGGCTTTAATTCTTCCCCCATCTTGATTATTATTTTTTTTTTCATTTGCTCTTTATTCACTTTTCAACAACCAATACAACAATACAGAAGTACAAAAACCAAAACCAAAATACATGTATACAAAACTTTAACAACCAGTTACAGAACCTAACTATCCCATTCACCCTGCCCTATTGTTTCGTTAAGGATCATACAAAGGGGGAACCCTTCAGTCCACTGATCATTTCCATAGAACATGACTTGTATTAGTATTGGTGGCTCCCCTGAGGGGAGGCCATCTGCCATTTCATCTGCACCCAAACCGACCAGGAGGCAGTTAGAGATAAAGGTACCATAGGGGGAAGAAAGGTGTAGGATGGACCAAACTTCCATCCTTTATTTCATGCTTCATATATCTATCTAGGGCCTTCCACTTCTCTGATGGAAATGAATGACCTGCTACTAGTCGAATACGCTCGTACTTACTATATAAGCATAGTTGATGCCACCATAAACACCAGCTAAGTTGAAGGGGATCCTTCCAAATGCGAAAAAATCTGATTTAGGGCCACCCCTAGCATGAAATCTAATAGTAACGTAGCTTTCAGCCTTTTTCAGGGAAGAGATATCTATTAAAGACTGAAAAATAAGTATTCGCCAAGTCAGTGGGGCATGAATTTTTAAAATTGATTGAATACAGTCCCACACTGGTACCCAAAATAGCTGAATGTTATGGCACTCCAGCAACATATGAGAGAATGTGCCCGGAGCTTCTTTGCAAGTTCCAACGTACATTACCGTATCGGCGTTCCCATTTTGGCCAGTTTAACTGGCGTAATGAACGCTTTGTGCGCTAGAAAATAAAGAGACTGTGTAATGGAAGCAGATTGAGACACACTTACCAGCGAATCCCAGAATTTGATCCAAAGTTGCGGGGTAGCTAATCTACCAGTCTCGTGCTCCCAAATCTTTTCAATTCCCATATCCACCTACGCGACTGACTATACTCATCGATTAGTTTGTAGAATTTTGAGGCAACACCAGACTCCCCCACCAATATCGACATTTGCCTTATCAGCTCTGACTCCCTTATCAGAGGAAATGTAACTATCTTGGATTTTTAAACAGTGTTTCAACTGTATCTATTGGAAAAAGAGGATGCAGAAGAGCGAACTCCTCTTGCAAGGCTGGGAAAGCTTTCCAATTGGTATCTTGAAAAAGCTGACCTAGTGTCCAAATACCCTGAGAGTACCATGACTGCCATTTGATAATCTTGCTTTGGATTTTAAAATAACGGGTTGAACCATATAGGGATTTCTCATGATATTTTATTGTCTTTCTGCCTTTGTTAAGCAAGAAATGATAAGCTTTCTGTGTGTCCGCGGATTATGAGGCAAGTTCCACCATTGTCCTGAAACAACATTTCAAGGCATAACTCCGTCGGTATAGTTGCATCATTTCAAGGCATAACTCCGTCGGTATAGGTGCAATCAGCCGTTTTTCTAATTTACACCATCTTAGTCGCTGCTCCGCATCACTGTCACTCTCATCCACTGTGTATCCTGCCGCAAAAGAAAAAGCATAATGGTACCATCGAAAGTCGGAAAATTGTGTACACCCCCGCTTCCCTACTTCTTTTTTAATTTCCATGTTGCAATCCTAGGTGGCTTCCCCTTCCAAAAGATATTGACCCAGGGTACGTTCCAGCTTTACATATAAGGAGTCTGGGAAGAGGAATGTAACATAGCGAGTAATGTAAAAAATTTTAGGGGCTATGGTCATCTTTATTGTCTCCAGTCTTCCCCACCAGGTCAGTCTCAGGGGTGACCATGGGGTGTGGGTCCACTCCTGCAAGGAAGAGGGGGGGGGGGGTCAAGTTGCGCACTGTCGATATCAACTTGTCCTCATTGTATTGCATAGTCTCCTTAAGCTACATCGCATATTACACTCCCAAACATTGATCCTTCTGGGTTTCCCAGCATGAGCGGGTGAAAATCGACTTCCCTCCCGCTTTATGCGTGTAAGAAGTAAGTGGGAAAGCAACAGATTTGGTCCAGTTTATTTTGTATCCAGATATTTGCGAGTACAAGTTAATCTGTTTGAATACCTTTGGAATGGAGGCAGTCGTGGCAAATAATAATAGATCGTCAGCATAAGCTGATAGCTTTAGTTCATCTTGATTATTCACTCTCTTCTACTAAGCATCTTTCAAAAGGATTTGCAATGGCTACAACTACTACACAACACACTCCTAGGCTTATTATGGGTCTTCATATTATATAGAGTTTGTATTGGCTGCTATTTTGTTATAGGGTAGAGTTTAAGGCTTTTTTATTGGCCTTCAAGGCTTTAAGTCAGAGCTTTCCAAACTTTTATCTCATGTGACCCTATTTTAGCAACTGAAAATTCATGTGATCCCCAGGTAATGATGAAATCAAAATAGCAGGTGTCCAGCCTCCTTCCCCTCCCTCCACTCATCTAAAGCAGAAAGCAGCAGCCATCAACACAGGGTCCCTTTGGTCAGTGTGAAGCATGTGTTTACAGACCCCAGTACTCAGCATGGGTTTCCAGTCTAACAGGAAGCTTACCCAGGAAGGAGCAAGGGACTATGGATGTTCACTGGCTCACAGGCCACGTGCTGACTGGTGACTGCCACTACTTGGCATAGGTCACAGTGAAAGTCCCAGAGAAGAGGAAATGGCCGTGTTTCTGTGACTATCTCAGACCAACACCTGTCACAAAAATACTCCCTTAAAACAATATTTTTCTTCTTTTTATCAAAAAATCAATTTTATTTATAGACAATTCTGATAAGTTTTTAGTCACTTACTACAAGGGGAAAAGACCTCAGTTAGTCCTTTAAGTCCATTATTGGATCAATGAATTTCGCAAAGAACGGCACCAATCCTCATAAGTTTAAAAACCCCTTGTTTTTTTATTATTACAAAATTTAAAAATGTACCCATTAACTATTAATCAGAACCCTCAATCTATGCAGTCTTAGGAAGCCCAGTTCAAAAAAGCTTTTGAAAAATAACTTAGCTTATAAACATTGGCAGATTGTGATGACTCACACACAACCACAGTGTGTAAACCACTGCATTGTTGCAAGTATCACTAAATTGTGTCTTAAATCCACATCCAGTCATTCACCCGATGTGGCCCCGTTTCGCCTTACAGCTGCTTCTGGGGTATGGACAGATGACTATATAGATGAGGACAAAAATATATTCATACAAAGTATTAACCTATGGGAGAACTAGTCACATTTATTTAAGACTGGTATATAATTTACCAATGAAATGGGTAGTGAACACCATTTATATGCTGATTAATACCATATCATTCAAACTCACAGCTCTAAAGCTCTATCATTGTAAAAAAAGATCTTAAAGGACTGCATAATTTGAAGTTTATTTTATATTTGTACTGCTAAGCAATTCATCATATGCAATCAACTTCCTTGTCTACGAGATCTTGTCTGAAAGCTTGTTATATGTTAACTGACTCTTTTCTTTCAAAAGAGAATTACTGTCACAATGTTCCTTTTCAAAAAAACTTTATTTTAATACAATCAAATGTTACATATACCATCTATCTGATAATGAAACCACTGTTTCAAAACTCCCATTACATCATACATATCAGCCAATATGAACCAAAACTGAAGGTTACTGCTATCCACTGCCTCAACACCAAAGTTAAAAATACTTTCAATATGATCAGATATCGCTCTTACCATTCATGATAGTAAAACTGCAGCTTAAAATTCTGATTTCAATGGTCATATCATCCAGCATGGAGCAAAATTGAAGCTGCCGCTGCTTAAATGCCAAAGTGAGAGTTCTCTACCTCATTACACCCTAGATTTTATGAAAAGCAATCAACCAAAGGTCAAAACTGGCACCCTTAACATTCTATATTGGCTAATTCATCTGCTAATAAGGTCATAGGTTTTTACGTCAGTATGTCATGTCCTATTGGTTTTTGCTGTTAATTAAGATGTGAAATGAGCTCTATCATCACTAAACTCAACATTTGATTACCTATGCGGCTAGCTGACATGACTCCACCCAGTTACCCAGACCCCCAAATGGGCCATTGAATATCATGCTGAATGAAACCCTTATAACACATTTTAAGCTAGTTGTCATCAGTCATCACTCTGTGACCCCATCCAAGCTTGGGAACCACTGCTTTATGTGCTTTGCCCCTACCTGTTTAATCTCTATACTACGATGGCATGAGCCCGCAAAGGCCCTCCGTGCCCAGGATGGGAACTTGTTGGCGTGTCCTTCCCACACAAGTTTCTGCATAAAGCCTTCTACTATCACCACTACTACTAGCTATCATTTATATAGCGCTACTAGACATATGCAGCTCTGTACAAATGCACATGACAAGCCCTGCTCCACAGAGCTTGCAATCTGCTGAGATTAGACAAACAGAACAAACAAAGAGACTAAGGTAATTCTTTGAGGGAAATATTAAAACACACATGGGCAAGGATCCAAAAGCAGCCTTGAAATGATGAATATTTAGCCTAAATGTGAATAGGACCAGAGACGGAGCCTAACATGCTAACTCAGGTAGTCTATTCCAGGCATATGGCACAGCAATGTAGAAAGATGAGTCTGGCGTTGGCAGTAGTAGAGAAGGGCATAGATATAAGTGATTTGCTTGATGAGCGGCGTTGCTGAGGAGGATTTTAAGGATGGATGAGAGCAGGGCCGGCCTGTCCATTGTGCGAGAATGTTCACACAGGGCCCCACACTTCAGGGGGCGCTGCGCCAACAACATCTCGCACATCCTATCGGCACCGGCATAGTTCGGCTTGAGAGGGAGCTGTCGAGGCCCTGGCTCAGTTCTGACAGTGCCGAAGTGAAGACCGCCTTTTTTCTTCACTTTGGCAGCTGTGTGTAGCATAGGCTGTGGCGTGTTGGAGGTCAAAGGGAACTTCCTGTTTTCCCGCAATCAGTGTGCCAATGGCCTATACTACATCACAGTGGCCAAAGTGAAGAAAAAAGGCGCTCTTCACTTCGGCGGCTGTCAGAGGTGATCTGGGCCTCTACGGCTCCCTCTCAAGCCATTCTGGCAGTCATCGGGCTCTTTGGTGGGGGGGCTAGGACTGGAAATAACTGATGGGGGGGCTAGGGCTGGAAATGGGCTGAATGGGGAGGACTGGAAATGGGCTGATGTGGGCTAGCGATAGGACTGGAAAGGGCTGATAGGAGGACTAGGTTTGGAAATGAGCTGATGTGGGGCTAGGATAGACTGGAAAGGGCTGATGAGCAGCTAGGATTGGAAATGGACTGATGGGGGGCTAGGATAGGACTGGAAAGGGCTTATAAGGGGGCTAGGATTAGAAATAGGCTGATGGGGAAGGCTAAGACTGGAAATGGGCTGATGGGGGACTAGGATAGTACTGGAAAGGGCTTATGGGAGTGTTAGGACTGGAAATATCTGATGTGGGGGGGGGCTAAGATAGGACTTGAAATTGCTGATGTGGGCTAGGATTGGAAATGGGCTGATGGGACGGCTAGGATTGGAAGGGCTGATGGGGGGCTAGGATAGGACTGGAAATGACTGTTGGGAGGGCAAGGATTGGAAATGGGCTGATGGGGGTTAGGAGTGGAGGAGTAACCTAATGGTTAAAAACAATGGCTTGGGAGACTCCGGAGTAGTCCCAGGGTTTGATTCCCCTTAGCACTACCTATGGCCTTAAGCAAGTCACTTAACCCTCCATTTCCTCAGAAAATCCAAGTTATCAATGTCCCTGTTTAATGTAAACCGCTTTGATTGAAATGATACGCGGTATAAAACCCTGTTAAAATAAAATAAATAAATAAAATTAATAGACTAGAAATGGCTGATGGGAGGGCTAGGAATGGAAATGGGCTGATGGGAGGCTAGATTAGAAATGGGTGATGGGAGCTAGGATAGGACTGTAAATGGCTGATGTGAGGGCTAGGATTGGAAATGGGCTGATGGGGGGCTAGGATCGGACTAGAAATGGCTGATGGGGGCTAGGAATGGAAATGGGATTCTGCGGTGGGAAGGGAGAATGGGACTAGAAGGGAGAGGATGCTGGTGGGGCTGGAACTAGAAGGGAGCTGGATGTTGGAGGACTAGAAAGGGGATGGGGCTGGGGGAGTGAGGATGGCGAGGGGAAAAGATATTTTGTGTGGGAGGGAAGAAAAATCTACAATTGGCCGGGTATTGGCAGAGTGACTAGGGATTGAGGATGGAGGGGTGAAATTTGAGTTGATGAAAAAGGAATAAAGAAAGAAATAGGAAAGAGCCAAAGGAGGAAGATCAGTATGTTAAAGCAGATGTTAAGAGAGAATGGAAAAAAACTAGACGAGAGAAGAAAGCACAAATGGACAGCAGACAATGGAGAGTTAGCAGAAAACAAAGAAACCAGAAGAAAGTGATTGGAGCAATTGCAACTGAAAAATAAAATGCACAAACAACAAAAGGTAGAAAAAAACTTTTTTATTTTGAAGTTATTAACTGGAATATGTCAGCTTTGGGAACGTGTATCGCTAACAACTTTGCGTTTTTGTTTAGTAGAAGAGGCATTTAATTTATAGTCTTATTTCTCCAGTGTTGTACATTCCAAGTTTGGCTTTTGATATACCCAGTTTAATTATTGTCTTTCAATTTCTAAATTGTGATCCCTTGTTCATTGTTTGGTGACGGTCTATGTTCTGAAGGTGTATCTGAGCTGAGATTATTCTGTTTATGTAGTTTCTATTTGACAGTGGCACTTGTTCTCTTTCCCCAGTATGAGATGTATTGGTTTCATGTTTTCAGTGTTGCCTTTTTGATAGGTAGGATTTGGTGCTTTGTGAGTCCTGGTAGTGCTGTTATGATACGGCCGGTTTACTATGGGTTCTAAATGTGCAGTGTACTTCCTAATGTGCCCTGGCAGTTGGCACTCGAGTATAGTATGTAGAAATCTGGTAGTCTTTCTTTATCCCGACACTCATTAAGAGGCATGTTTACTAAATGTTAGTGCATGTTAACATTATGCAAATATTTATGCAAATGAGGCCCCGCAATGAGTCTCCGCACATGACCCCGCACCCCCCTTGGGCCGCCCCTGGATGAGAGGAGAGGTAATTAGGAGACACAGAACGACTGCATTTGTGGGTCAGTAAGAGAGGTTTGTGGAAATGGATAGGGAGCAAGTGAATAAACTTGAGAAGAGGGGTTACGGTAGTATAGCACCACTGCCAGCAGATTAACCATGCAGCTAAGTTGCAGCCTTTTCACTGAGGTAGAGCCTTCTCCAATCAGGCCCCCAGTCTGTGGAATGCTTTGCCCTCAACTTGTGCAGTGCTTTCATGATTTGGCAGACTTTAGCAAGGGACTAAAAGTTTGGGGCCCGTTATTCAAAGGCATTTACACGGCTTTGTAAAATAGACACATCTCTGCCCGTGTCTGTCGCAATATAAAGATAGTGGGTACGTGCAGAACAGGGCCCAGACATATGCATTCTCCGCTTCTCTGTACTGTTAGCTGGTCGAAATGTGCACTTTTCATATTTCTGCCCGTCCCAGGGCAAGCGTAGACACAGACACATCTGCTGGTGGATTTAGGGGTATGTTGTCATGAGGTAGACAGCACTGAGCCTGGGATAATAACGGGAAATGAAAAAGAAGAGCTTACCTCACAGCCACATGAGCAGTTAATACATTCAGGTTGCAGAGAAGCACAGAATGGAGGAACAAACTTTCCTCATAGCATTAGTGACGCAGTATAAACTCAGAGGTCCTAATCATGCTCACCTGAGGAAGAATCACGTACAACGTACAACAAGCAGGGAGATAAAACCAGGTGGGAAATCCCACAGAGGAGGCAAGGGAGGCAGAGTCACTGAGAGAGAGAGCAGAGCCAGAGAGGAACCCAGAGGAGTCAGATCCAGAAGGGGATTGAGACTCAGGAGCAGACACAGAGAGACACGCTGTCACACAGAGATATGGCAGAGTGGAAGCAAGCTGTTGAACCAGAGAGTGCTGGGAGAAGCAGTGCAAGAGACTTCCAAGCCAGAGGGGTCCTCGTGCCGGGGAAGGCAACCAAGCAGTAGAGAGCAAACGTCACACCCAGGAAAGCTCACTGAAGCCAGGAAGTGATTACAGCTCAGCTAAGCCTAATGCTTGGAACTCCCGGAGAAAGGCAGCTTACACCTCAGAGAAGAAGCCTTGGCTAACAGAGGAAGGGCTGGAAACTTTCTATACCAGAAAGAAAGATAAGTACCCTGTTTTCTACAGAGGGAAGGATGTGGGTCCTTTTATAAAGAGTCAATACCACTAAAAAAGCTGTACAGGAGCAACTTCCAATGACATCAACCAACACACGCTCCTCAACACAAGCAAAGCTCAAATACAAATAAAATAATTTCAAAACTGCCAACCTCACAAAATAGGCAAAATGACCTCAGGGTGGCTATTACCCCACACGCAGCGAGAAACTCACTGTAGGGAATAGCTGATGCTCACATCATAGGTCTTAGCCTTATCAATTTATCTAAAGATATACTCAAATCTTAACCTATAATACCCAACTACAATTACACCCTGGGATCCTCAAGACAAGAAACTACAACAATCTTAACATCCATGCATAAACAATCATCCAAACACTCATACAAAAACACTACAACTATGCTGGATGTTAATATTGTTGCCTCTCCAGGTGGCTTTGGATAATGGAGCCTGTGGGTGCGGGTGTTTTCTGCCCCTGTTGGCCTCTGCTCTAGGGCAGAGGTTCCCAACTCCAGTCCTGGTTCCAGCCATACACATACTAACTACAGACAGTCTGCTAGCCAGTCCATAGTGCATATCCTGTGTGGGTGCTATGGCCACATGATATATGTACCGGGGGAGGGGGAGGGAGGTGAGGGGAGGGGAGGGGAGGGGAGGGGGAGGGGGAGGGGGAGGAGGAAGAGGGGGATGGGGGGAGGGGGAGAGGGGGAGGGGGTGGTTTTGGACCCATAGTCGGATTATGTAGTACCACCCAACCCACTCTCTGGAGCGCAGGATCTCCCAGCAACAGATCCACATTCTACATCCCTGCAATGGTGGCAGTAGAGAGGACCATCAATCTCAGTCTAGCTGGGGTACAGACAACCTACAGGGCAGTCCAGTACACATCCATAAGGCAATAGCAGACAGACAGTAGAGCTTGAAATGCCCAGCTGCCCCCACCACTATCTGACATTTTCCAGCAGCAAGCACGGCGATTCTCCACTGCTGCACCCTCCAAGGTGTTCCAGCCATACACATACTAACTACAGACAGTCTGCTAGCCAGTCCATAGTGCATGTTACCAGAGGAGATGTGTGCACCCAAAACTGGGATGTGAGCACACCCACCAAGCAGATATGTCAGTGATTGGGCCCCCAGAAAAAAAAACCCATATATAGCACTATGGGGGATCCTAGCCATGCCGTAGTCACTGCTCAGTCAGGGTGAGAGTGACCTCCCAGCAGGACATGCTGTGGCCACCCTGTCTGTGCAGGTGATGGCCGGGCACTACAATGTCGCCAGCCAGTGCCCTATGGCCCTGTGCAGATGCATCCTGCCCAGGTCGCCCTGTCCGGGCTATACCCACAGTACCTTGGCCTAGTGGTTGGGGCAAGGTACTTCAGCCGGAGGTCGGGTTCAAATCCCACTAGGGGACAGCAACCTTGGGCCGGAAGGACTGGGGTTTCTAGTCCCACAGGTGCTCCTTGTGGTCTTGGGCAAGCCCTTAACCCTCCATAGCCCATGTTCCCTGTAAAATAGTTATCTCCAAGTTATAATGCCCTGTTCAATGTAATTTCAGTTTGTTCAATGTAAACCGCACTGATGCAGAATAGCGTGGTATATAAGAGAATGTCAGAAATAATAATAAATAAATAAATAAATAAATTATGCACATTGGCAGGCCAATACTGGCAACAGTGCTAGCAGTGTGGTCTGAGGAGGGTGTTGGCAGCCACCACACACTGGATAGATAGACACACACTCCCCACACCTATGCCAGCATTGTGCCAACTATAGAAGTGTTTTGGCAGCCCTGGCCACCGCACCAGTCCTGCGCACAGTGCAGGCATGGCTATGGTACGCAGTACTGTAGGAGTCATTCCCCAGGGTGGTAAACACTGTCAGACACAAGATCTGTAGCACACACTCCACAGACATCAGAAAGGTTGCTATGATGCAGCTCACTCAGCACATTTGTGCTTAACTTAGGATTGCTATCTGCCAGTAATCATGGCAACCTTTGATAGATGTGTACCGTATTCCCAGGTGTAGGGTGGCATTGCTAAGGTATGCAAGTGCTAGTATTGGGAGATGCACACAGGGCCCAAACTCTTGCCTCTCCAGGAGGCATTAACCAATGGGGCCTGTGGGTGTGGGTGTTTCTGCCCCTGTTGGCCTCTGCTCTAGGGCAGAGGTTCCCAACTCCAGTCCTGGTGTGCCAAACACTGTTCGGGTTTCATGCTGTCCCTACTGAATATGCATGAGATACATCTGCATACCATGGGGGCGGCGCAGGGAAATGTAGCACAGGCATCTTTATTAGAGACAGCATGGAACCTGAATGGTGTTGTGCCCTCCAGGACTGCATTTGGGAGACTCTGCTCTAGGTAATGCACATTTTTATGGTGTCTGGTGCTCTGTAGGGTAAAATATAGGCGTTTGATGCATTTTTATTTTATTTGCAATAAATGTTCTGTCTGTATTAGCATGTTTAGTAGTGGGTAAATATGGGGACTGGGTTGGCAGGAGTCACAGCTGGGACTTGAACTTGTGACCTTCTGCTTCTGAACACACTGGCTGTGTGCCCTGCACCACTGTGTTGCCACAGACATGGTGCATTCCCTGGGGATTTCATGATTGTTCGTCAGACAGGGCCTGTCTGTTGCAGTGCACGGCACCCACCTACACAGGGCTAGGCCATGGTCTGCTGTGGGCAGCTGCCACTGCCCCCTCCACCACCAGTACCCCTCTGCCACCATGCTGACATGCCCTTCTGCTGGTGGTGCTGGTGGTGCACCATCTCAGGCCATCCAGTGTGCGGGTAGGCGGCTGCCTATGGTGTGGGATCTGGGGTAGGGGTGCCTGCATAGCTGTCCACGCATCCCCCCAGCACCGCCGGCCAATGTTCTGTGCCCTTGGGGGTACCTGCTGGGTACTATCCCCTGTGACACTTTGGGAAACACACTCATGCCCGTGTTGGGCCCTCATCAGTTGCTGCCTGGCTGCTGTACAGTTTCAGCATTCCTATGGGCCACCTAGGCATCACCCTAGTCCACACTGTGACTCAGCTGCACCACAGCATGTGCCGCCTGCAGCCCTCTGTGTCCTCTTTTCCGGCATCTGTCCAGTTGCCTGTTCTGACATGCCCGCTCTGCTGTTGCGGAACATGTGCACGCCATACGTAACCTGTCCAGTTCCAAGGGAATGCCCTGATCAGCGCTATTTCACTGTGGGATCATTCACCTTGTATGGGGACAGAGCATGGCCCTTCCGAGGTTGGTATCTTTTTTGTGGAGCTTTATCGGTAGTGTTTTTTTGCTGTTTCCCATTAATATCACTATTGGCCAGCTTGGCTAATTTTTTCCCATTTCGTTACGGTCATTTTCAATGTTTAATTGCCCTTTTGTTTCTGTGCACATGTACACACTTATCACGTTTTTGTTGGTTTCCGTGGCTTTGATGTACTTTGCTGACGGAAATGGTTTCTCTTCCGTTTAAATCAGTTCTAACGCGAGGGTTTCACTGGGTTTAGTTTTAAGCACCGGAATCCACAGCGTTAGTGTTCAGTGAGCCACTCCCATACCAATATCCACACATTAACCCCATCACTCCGCCCCTGGGGAGCCTTTAATCGCCCTCCGGGTGCCTTTCTCCTCCCTTCAGCGCTCGTTTGTGCCGCTGAGCGCGTTAACCGCGCGATAAGGCACCTTATTGCCTGGTAAAGCGCCATTATCACACGATAAGGTGCCTTATCACGCGATAACGTGGCAGAGCGCACATTAAGACGGTTTAGTAAACATACCCCTTTGTTCTTACTTTTACTTTGCAGTGTCTACTATTCTATCTATTTAATGGAGTTCTTTTCTCTCTTTTATTTGCTTTTATATTGTAAATTGATTTGCATTTTTTAAAGGTGGTATGTTAAGACTTTATTAAACTATAAACCATAGTATGTCAAAATTTCAAGGGAGCGTTTATCATGGGCATGGGCTGGGTAGAACAAAATCTGCACGTGCATTTACCATTTCAGATAGGAAACCCAATGTAAGCCCAAAATTGTCCCACATCCAGATTTATACCTGTTACTTGATATGTAGACGTATTTAATAAGCGCTTCTTTTGGTCATTCCCCTTAATCCACCAATGTCTATAGTATCTCCTCTCTGCCAATTGAAATGTGGTGAAGATAGAGTCCTCTGTAATTCATTAGCAAGATCTACAGGGGGCATTTTCAAAGGCATTTACATGGTTTGCAGACCTACAAACCATGTAAATGTCACTCTGGGATATTCAGTGGCACTAAAAATTCCCGAGTGCCACATCAGGGCATTCTGGGGCAGAGTGGAGGTGGCACCCATAGCTAACCAGGCAGTGGCGATATTGAGCCTAATCCAGATCCTGGTTGTCCAATTAGGGATGATCAAACAGGATCTGGATTATATAATATAATAACCCACTATCACTCTCTGTATTTTCGTGTCAATATCTATATGGATAACGACGCAGAATTCACAGATTAAGTTAAATGGATTGGTGGCATTTAACAAGCCAGTGAGCTGAAAATTTACCCTTGTTTGTGCAACTTGCACTGCACGATCAGACCCAGGGAGGATAAAAAGCAAAAGTTGGCTTAGGGTGCCACAAGCCCTTGAGCTGGCCCTGTCTTTGGAGTAAATCTCTACAGCAGGAGTCAATGGATTCACAAGGCAAAAAAATCCTGTTCACATTTTCTAGAGGTGCAGACCAGACAAACTTTGGGCCAGTCAGGAAACAGGAAAATCACTAGCATACAGGAGTCAAGATCAGACTGGCTCAAGCTAGCACCCATGGAGGTGTGATGGCTTTTTCAGAAGATGTCTACCTTCTAACCTGGTTTGAGACCAGCCTCTGAGTATGAGTCAAAAAGCCAGTTGATTTTTTTATTTTCCTGAAACCTCTAGTAACCTTTCAGCTATGTTTTTAGTTTGGGCAGCAGACACAACTACCTCTTTAATTTAAAAAAAATTGCCCTGAAATGAAAATGTAAATAAACAAATGAAAATTTATTAAAAACATACCAACCTGCAAACGACACAGGAAATGAAACAAAACAATTTTTTTTTTGCCAGCACACCCCTAATTTCTGCAGCATCTCCTAGGGCCTTCCTTGAAATTTGCAACTGACACTGCAATATGGATGCACACTCCTTGATGCTAGGAATGTGAGTAGAGGACTCTCACACTGTTAGAGGGAATATTGCTCTTGAAACTTCCACTGATGCTGTTATCAGCCTTTTCAGTCATTGCTCAAATCCTATTGGAGTTCAATGGCTCAGTTGATAGCTGCGGAGTGCAAGTTTCAGAGTCACAGAATGGGTTCTTAAATGTAAGATAACCTCCCTCCCCACTCCCTACTCCCGAGACTCTGTACTACCTGTCTCTGAAATTCCTGTACTCTGTCTAGGTCCTTTGTAGGTACAGTCTGGCAGAATAGGAACACAAATACCTCAGATAAGGCATCGCCACTGATCTGTACACAGGCATTATCATTACCTTTCCCTGTACTGGTTATAACTCCCTGTGCACTCTCTGCCTTTGGCCACCAACTTGTCCTGAATGTAGTGTCCAGGCTGGAGCCCATCGCAGCATATGAAAAGCCTGGATCATTTTCCTATGTGAAGTAGCTCATGCTTATCAATGTGGAAATTTTTAATTGCGACTTTATTTGCTACTGACTTAGGGATATGTTTACTAAACCCGCGCTCAAGTGCGCAGACGCACAATAGCGGGTGCTAAGGTACCTTAGCGCACGCTAATGATGTGTTTTTGGTGCCCCGCACACGTGTGCGCCGCACTAACGGGCCCGCTCATGTGCGTGGCGCGCAAATGAGCGATAGAGGCGTAGAAAGGCTCCCGGAGGGCGGAGAAGGCTCCCCAGGGGCAGAGAGAATCGGTCAATGGGTGGAGAGTGGGAGGGGAGAGGCTCCCCACACAGGAGCGGGCTGAAATTCAGGTAAAAAAATACCGCGAGTGAACACCTCGCGGTAGAGCCGATTTAAAGAGAAGAGAAACCATTTATGTCAGCAATGTACAGCAAAACCAGGGAAACCTACAAAAAGTGAGCAGTGTGATACATGTTCACGGAATAAAAGGCAAATAAACAGTAAAAATGAGTCCAACAAAATATAAAAAAATTATAATCAAGCTGGGCAATAGTGATAGTAATGGGGAACATCAAAAAATACTCCCAAAAAAGCCCCAAAAATAAATATGAATTTTAGAAGGGTCTATGCTCCGTCCCCATACAAGGTGAATGATCCCACAGTGAAATAGCACTGATCAGGGTTTCCCTCTCCATTGGACAGTTTACCTATGGCATGCACATTTCCACAACAGCAGGGCGGGCAGGTCGGAATGGGCAATTGGACAGATGCTGGGAAAGGGGATACAGAGGGCTGCAGGCGGCACATGCTGTGGTGCAGCTGGGGCACAGTGCGGACTAGGCAGATGCCTAGATGGCACCTAGGAATGCTGAAACTGAACAGCAGCCAGACAGCAATGATGAGGGCCCAACATGGGCACAAGAGTGTTTAGCACAGTGTCACAGGTGATAGTACCCAGCAGGTACCCCCAAGGGCACGGAACATTGGCAGGCGGTGATTGGGGGACGTGCGGACAGATATGCAGGCACCCCTACCCCAGAACCTGCACCATAGGCAGCCACCTACCTGCACACAGGATGGCCGGAGACTGCATACCACCAGCACCACCAGAAGAAGGGCATGTCAGCCTGGTGGCACAGTGGTACTGGAGGTGAAGGGGGCAGTGGCAGCTGCCCAGAGCAGACCATGGCCTAGCCCTGTCCAGGTGGGTGCCGTGCACGGCAACAAACAGTCCCTGTCGGATGTACAGTCATGGAGCTCCCCAGGGACTGCAGCACATCTGTGGCAACACGGTGGTGCAGTGCACACAGACAGTGTATGCAAGAACAGAAGGTCACAGGTTCAAAGCCCAGCTGGGGCTCCTGTCAATCCAGTCCACATATTTTTCCACAACTAAACAGTGATAGTAAGGACAAACCTTTATTGCTGAGAACATACGCATGGTTAAATATGCCTATATTTTACCCCACCGAGCACAGACACCATAAACAGTCACATTACCTAGAGCAGAGTCCTCCCAAATGCAGTCCTGGAGGGCCCCACAGCATTCAGGTTCCATGCTGCCTCTAATAAAGATGCCTGTGCTGCATATCTATGCACCACCCCCATGGTATGCAGATGTATCTCATGCATTCAGAGGGACAGCATGAAAACCCGAACAGTGTTTGGCACACCAGGACTGGAGTTGGGAACCTCTGCCGTAAAGCAGCAGCCAACAGGGGCAGACACACCCACACCCACACCCACAGGCCCCATTGGCCAATGCCTCCTGGAGAGGCAGCACTATATCAAAGTTCATACGTTCAAAGTTGTCTTCACTTAGTAGTAGTGAACCACATTAACTTCCTGTTATGGTTTCGGACAATTTCTGTCTTTTAACAACAAAGTGTACAAAATATTCTTCTCCAATATCTTCTTTAATTTTAAATTTAATCTTAAAACATATCATTCAAAATATCTTGATTATCCACTTGTCTCATCAACATTTCTTCTCATTTAAAAACATTAATCTGTCAAACTTGTAGACCACTGTTGAAGGGGAATTGCTTCTAACAGTGGTCTACAAGTTTGACAGATTAATGTTTTTAAATGAGAAGAAATGTTTGATGTGAGACAAGTGGATAATCAAGATATTTTTTGAATGATATGTTTTAAGATTAAATTTAAAATTAAGAAGATATTGGAGAAGAATATTTTGTCCACTTTGTTTTAAAAGACAGAACTTGTCCGAAACCATAACAGGAAGTTAATGTGGTTCACTACTACTAAGTGAAGACAACTTTGAACGTATGAACTTTGATATAGTGCTATACAAACGTTCAGGAAGCAACTCCAATTTATAGACGAGAGTCCTGGAGAGGCAGGACATTGGGCCCTGCGTGCATCTCCCAATACTAGCACTTGCATACCTTAGCAATGCCACCCTACACCTGGGTATACGGTACACAGCTATCAAACGTTTCCTATGGTTACTGGCAGATAGCAAGTCCTACGTTAAGCACAATTTGCTCATTAAGCTCCATCATAACAATCTTTCTGATGTCTGCGGTGTGTGCTTCAGGTCTGGTCTCTGACAGTGTTTACCACCCTGGGGAGTGACCCCCAACAGTATTGCGTACCATATCCATGCCTGTACTGTGCCCAGGACTGGTGTGGTGGGCATGGGGCTGCTAAACTCCTTCTAGATCGCACAATGCTGGCATAGGTGTGGGAGTGTGTGTCTGTCTATACAGTGTGTGGTGGCTGCAAACACCTTCCACAGCCCACACTGCCAGCACTGTTGCCAGTATTGGCCTGCCAATGTGCATAATGAGGAGCAAGGTACCATGGGTATAGCCCAGACAGGGTGGCCTGGCTAGGATGCATCTGCACAGGGCATAGGGCACTGGCTGGGACATTGTAGTGCCCGGCCACCACCTACACAGACAGGGTGACCTCAGTATGTACTGCTGGGAGATCACTCTCACCCTGACTGTGCAGTGACGACAGCATGGCTAGGCACCCCCATAGTGCTATATAGTATTTCTGTCAAGTGATATTTATGGGTTTCTTTTTGGGGCCCAGTCACTGATTTATCTGCTTGTTGTGTATGCTGACATTCCAGGTCTGGGTGCATGCATTTCCACCAGGAACATGCACTATGGACTAAGCTAGCCGACTGTTTGCAGCTGGTATGTGTCTTGATGGAGTGGCTTGCAGGGAGCAGCGGCTGAAGGCTTGCCTGCAGGAGAATATCAGATAGTGGTGGGGTGCAGTTTAGCATATCCAGGCCTAATGTCTGTCTGCTATTGTGTTATGGATGTGTACAGAGCTGCATTGACTGCCCTGTAAGTTGTCTGTTTCCTCAGCAGGACCGGGGTTGATGGTCCCCTCTACGTGCCACCATTGCAGGAGGTTGAATGTGGATCTGTTGATGGGCGACCTCTGTTTTACAACCCTCAGCCCTGGAGGAGGAGGGTGGTGGTACATAATCCTCCTAGGGGTCCATGGGGGCTACACCTGCCTGAAACAGACAGATATATCCAAGGGGTTTCTACAGAAACTATGTATCTCACACATTAACACCGCTTTGGACTACCAGCATGGCTTATTTCTGTCATGGAAGGTGCTGTGGACCTGGTGCTGGGCGCCTCACCGCACCCTCAGGGTGAGCACAGTACCCGCACAATGTGACGGTGTGTAGCTACTCTGTGCCAGTAAAACACACGGTCAGTACCACCTACCAGGCCGAGGTGACGCTGGGGGTGCACATGGTCAGTTCCCCCTACCAGGCCGAGGTGCTGTGGGGGTGCATACCCCATCTTGTGTTTATCTGTGGACAAGCTGATTTGCATGTGCAGTGCATCATGGTTACGGGTGTGCTAACCCTATCCTGGTGAACACAGCAGACTGTCTGTGTGGTGACATGCACTCCCTCTGCAGCCAGCCAGGGCCATGCTAGCAGCTGTAGCACAATAGTTACTTCACTGCCTGTGGTGCCGAGGTTGTGGGTTTAAACCCACAGTGGAGTTATTTGATAGGGCTGCCCAAAGCATTATCTATTTTTAATGTACATTATTGCTGCCAGCAAAAAAAACACCCTCATCGTACTGTACCCATAAGGTGCCTTAATAGGGCGCCCTATAGGTCACCTTATGGTTACCGTCCATATAAGGTGCACTATACGGTATCCTGTGGAGCAACTTATAGGGTGCCCTATAGGGGACATTTTAGGGTGCCGTGGGCGGAAAGTGCACTTTATAATGTGCCCTATGGAGTGCCTTATAGGGTGCCTTATTTATTTATTTATTTATTTATTTATTTATTTAACAGGTTTTCTATACCGCCTTTTCCTTAAATCAAAGCGGTTACCAGACACAAGAAGGGAGAACAGAGACAGGGGGGCATACACTGACTAAACTAAAGAGTGAAGGTAAAATTGGGATACGCAACATCAAGGAACCGTTACAGTAAAACAAGTTACATGCAGGCTATAATAATAGAGACTGTTAGATGTCTGTGCCATAGTACTCAGTGAAGAGTACAAATTTCAGTTGTTTTCTGAACTCCTTTAAATCATCCATGGAGATCGCACATCGGGAGGGAGAGAGTTCCATATAAGTGGGGCCGATAAGGAATTGCCCTTTGTGTAGTACATTTACACGCTTTTCTGAAACTACTTGGGGTGCTGAGGGTGTTTGATGTAGTTATTCGTCTTGGGCCTGTTGTTATTCTGGAGTAAGAGGTTATGAAGGCTAAAAGCAGAGCATTTATGTCTGATCTTGATATATTAATTACCATCTTGTATTTGACGCGCTGGCTTATTGGAAGCCAGTGGAGCTCTTTGAGAGTAGGGGTAATGTGATCTTGAGATGCTGAGCCAGCAATAATTCTGGCTGCCGTGTTCTGAGCCATCTGAAGAGGTTTAAGTGAGTGTTTTTGAAAGACCGTAGTAGATAGGATTACAAAAGTCCAGAATAGGAGTTATTAAGGCTTGGCAGACAGACCGGAAGTGGTCATATGAGAGTAAGGGCTTGAGGCGTCTAATCACTTTCATTCTGTAGTATGCAGACCTCACAGTTTTTCTGATGTGTGACTGGAGGGTTTAGACCTTTATCGAGGGGTAATTCCAAGATATCTAACTTCATCCTTAACTGGTATTGTAATGTTGTTGTATTTAATGAAAGGTGGGGGGTTGAAGTCGGTGTTTCGAGTGACACATAAGCCGCCTCTGTTTTATTGTAGTTTAAGGCAATGTTATTGCATGTGAGCCAGGAAGACATGTTGTCAAGGCAAATTTGTGATCTTGCTGTAGTCGGGGTTAATGAAGATCAATCGGTGTATAAATCATGATGTCATCTGCATAAATCGTATAACTTATTTGATGGGCTGCCATAATTTGACAAATTGGCTGAATAAAAATGTTGAATAGAAGGGAAGAAAGCGCAGATCCCTGAGGTACTCCTAGCTTGATATTTGTAGGCAGTGAAGTGTTGTTTCCAATTTTAAACCTGAAACTGCCTGTTTGTTAAATAAGAGTTAAACCAACTAAGGACAGTACCAGAGATACCGATACTTTCCAATCTTGATAGGAGGATAGTGTGGTCAACTGTGTCGAAAGCCGCTGAAATATCTAAGATCAATAAAGATCCTTGCCTGTAATTGTCTATGGTCTGGGTGATATCATTGAACAGATATAGCAGCAGTGTTTCAACTCCATGGTTGGGGCGAAAGCCATGTTGATGTTAGATCGAGTGGGGCATGGTCGTCAACATGGTCTTGGAGTTGTAGCTGTACTGCTTTTTCTATTACTTTGGCTAGGAATGGTATGCTAGAGATTGGCCTATAAGCCGCTGGATTGTTTCTTATCCAGGTTTGTTTTTTTGAGGATAGGCCTTATTGAGGCTAGTTTAAGTTGTTCGGGTATTATTCCTTGAGATAGGGATATGGATACGATATTGTGTATATAACTGAGGAAGTTATGCTTGGTTGCTTTGAGCCATTGAACTGGGCAAGGATCAGTAGGGGCAGTGCTAGTATTGAGAGCAGAGATGATAATCCGAAATCTGTTTGGTTTGAAGGAGTGTGGAAACTGTCCCAACTTGTTGTTATTGTTGTTTGTTGTTGTGATGGAGCTGTAGGTTTCGGTATGTATTTGAGTTGGTATGTGACCTATTTTCTCATGGAGAAAGTTTGCAAAGGTTTGAGGGTTGATTTGTATGTCTTTGTCAGGACTTGGTTCTTTAGTTAGGTCTTTTACTATCTCAAAGAGTTCTCTGGGTTTATTGTAGGCTTTCAGAATGGTGTTTGTGTGATGCTCTCTTTTTGTCATCGTTAATAAGATCATTATATCTTTTTTTGCTTTGTTAAGTAAGTGTTTTGTGCAGTTGGAGATTTGGAGCGTCTCCAGTGGCGTTCTAGCTTTCTTAATTCTCTTTTAGCGTTGCGAATTGTATTGGAGTACCATGGAGCGTGTTGTCTTACGTTCTTTGATTTTATGTACGGTTTGGATTTTGCTGCTGTACTGATGGTAATGTTCCAATTCTTAACCAGTTTGTCCAAGTTAGGTTCATCCGAGTTGAGGTAGGGTAGTGTGTCTTTTAAGAATTGATCTTTTTTGAAAGCTTTACATCTTCTGATTCCCAATGAAGCAGAATGTGTTATGTTGAACTTGGCCGTATTGTTTGTCAATTCAATTTTGATTCTGTGATGATCAGACCAAGGAATCGGGGTGATTATGGGTGAGGAAATAAATCCCTTGTCTAAGAGATAATTTGGGGCAAAAACTAGGTCTGGTGTGGAACCATGTCTATGGGTGGGAGTGGTTATTAGCTGAGAGAATAGTAAAGAGTCCATTGCCTGAAGGAAGGTTTGCCTATCATTGTTAGTTGCAGAGCTGAGATTAAAGTCACCTAGTAAGATTAAAGGTTTGTGAATTGTGGTGATTGCGCAGACAGTTTCAAGCGTGGTAGTTAGCTCTTCAGCTGGTGCATGGGGGGCCCTATAAACAAGGCAAATAGTTAGATACTTGTTTCCCACTGCAATAGAACTGCAATGCTCAGAGTTGCTAGAAGTGAGTGTTTGAAGTTGCAATGAGTCTTTAGCAATGATTAGAACTCCGCCACCTCTCTTTAGAGTGCGAGGGTTATTAAAGGCGGAGTATGTAGAGGGGACCAGTTGGTTGAGGAGGACACTATCAGAGGGGGAGAGCCAAGATTCTGTAATGCATAAAATGTCTGGGTGCTGGTCCACAATGTGATCTCTGATTAAATGAATTTTGTTTCTTACTGATCTAGTGTGTGGGGTTTTTTAGGGCATGCTTTAGGATTCAAATGATTGAGGTGGCTGCCAACATCATGTTTGTTACAGGATTTAATGTGAGATCTCGTGGAAGAGCAATTCCAAATGTGGTATATTGATATGATTGTTAGAAGCCATATATATAAATGTTGGAGCTGTAAGTGGGGTGTGCCTAATCGTTGAAGGATGATAAGGGTGTCCAAGAGAAATTTGGGGTGGAAGGTGGGCTTGACCATGACTATGATACTTCTTTTTTTAACTAACGAAGGCTGTTGCTGCCAATTCGCATAAAACTAATGACATACCTTCTTTAGCTCCAACGACTTTCACAGTGTTTCTTGCAGGGAAAAAGAGGCAGATGGAAGCTCACGAAAAGGATACGTTCATTATCCGGCGTAGACAACACTCTTCTTGAGCTTGCTTAGAGAACCGGCAACTGCTGGATGTAAATATTAAATTGCCGATATTCAAAGGCGTGTTTGCTGGCAGCAATTAATAAAATACAAATAAAGTGCTGCAGGAAACAATATGTACATCGCAAAGCTGATGCCTCAGCCAGCCTTACGTCTTAGGCACACTGGGGAGCAAACTCATGACCCCTGTATCAGCAGTCAGTGCCTTAACCATTGTGCTCCACTGCTGCTCCTCCTTGCATGTCAGCGCACCTACTTAAGATTTTCATGCGTTTAAATGCACAGTGCTGCCATCAAACACAGTGCTATGACCTTGCTGTGCCTCATAGGGCACCCTATATGGCGCCCTATAGCCGCCCTTTCAGCAACATTGTAGGGTGCCATGGCGGACACTGCACTTTAAAATGTGCCCTCTGGGGTACCCTATGAGGCGCTTTATGCAGCACCTTATGTTACAATACTTTGAGGGTGTGTTTGCTGGCGCATTAATTAAAATAAAAATAAAATGCCCCCTACAGCAATATTACCTATAACAGGTAATGCCTCAGCCAGCCTTCTTCATTAGGCACAGTGGGGGATTGAACCCATGACTCCTGCATCATAGGTCAGTGTCTTAACCATTGTGCTCCACTGCTGCTCCTCCTTGTATGTCAGCGCACCTACTTATGATTTTCATTCCTTAAACTGCACAGTGCTGCCATCAAAAACAGTGCTGTGACCTTGCGGTAACTCATACAGCACCCTATAAAGCGCCCTATAAGCAACATTCTAGGGTGCCTTGGCGGACAGTGCACTTTAAAATGTGCCTTATGGGGCGCCTTATGTTAACACGCTTTGAGAGTGCGTTTTGCTAGTAGTGATAATTAAAATAAAGATAAAATGCCTCCTAAAGCAATCTTCCCCATAATAGGTAATGCTCAGCCAGCCTTCTTCATTGGGCACAGTGGGGGACTGAACCCATGATCCCTGCACCATTGGTCAGTGTCTTAACCATTGTACTGGGCTCTGTTCCTGTCCTGTCCTTGTGCATCAGCGCGCCACTTATGCTTCCCGCGCAACTTTCTCATGCGCTAATGTGCAGGGCGCACATTAGCGCATCGCACATTAGCGCATGATTAATCCCGGTTTTGCTTTTTCAGAATGAAACGCCCACTCCTAATATATGGCACCCACACACTAGCGCGCCGTGCACAATACCGGGGTTTTAGTAAACATACCCCTTAGTTTTACATATCCCTTCGCAGCTTTTTTTCATTGTCGTTGGTTTGTATTATTCAAACTAATTTTTTATCATCAGCAAACTTTTCCACTACTGTGTTAATTCCCTTTTTTCAAAGAGTTGCTGAATGTATGAAATAGCTCTGATCTCAACACAGATCCTTGAGGGGCACCTGGCCTTCATCAGCCCCAGTTTTGCTCTTCTAGCAAAACACGGTGGATCTTAAAGTAGGAACTACAGGAGTATTCACTTTGAGATAAGTGACAGACTGAAAAATGTAATGATCATAAATCAGTTTAGTGGCAGAGAAGAAAAAGGGATAAATAAATTCATATACTGTGCATTATTCTGACCCAGCAAATTACAGTGAATGAAGCAAATTAGACTGAGAATGTAGCAGGAATAATAGAAATAGAGAAATATCTGTGCGTGTCTATTCATGCAGCTGTCTTTTGCAAAAATAATATATCTGACAGAGGAGATTCCTCTAAGAGATGTGTGAATCAGGTGCTGAAGGAATTTTATAACATAAGAACATAAGATTTGCTATACTGGGTCAGACCAAAGGTTCATCAAGCCCAGAATCCTATTTCTTCCACCAGTGGCCAATCCAGGTCACAATTACCTGTCAGGTTCCCAGAAGGTAAACAGATTCCATGCTGCTTATGATCATTAGTGAGTCTTGTACTTGAACATAAGGGAGCGTGAAAGTGTGTGATGTATCAACAGGTCCTGGATCCTTGATAGAAACATAGAAAATGATGGCACAAAAGACCTTATGGCCTATCCAGTCTGCCCTCCCATATCAACTACTACAATAGTCCCCTTTTTTCCTTTAGAGATCTGCTGTGTTTGTCCCATCCTTTCTTGAATTCAGATACTGTCCTGGCCTCTACTGCCTCCACTGGGAGACTATTCCACGCATCTACCACTTTTTCTGTAAAGACATATTTCTGCATATTACTCCTGAGGGGTATTCTTGTGTTCTTAGGTGAAGCTATTTTTTTTCTGTTGTTACAGTTTTTTTCTTTTTTCCTTCTCCTTTAGCCTTCAGGTTCAAAGGGAAAGGCAAGCTCTTTGTAGTCACTGCCATTCTCAGGTGTCCCCTCGTTGCAGAGCTTTTTTTACAATTGAAAGAGGCTCTCCTCCTGTGCATTTATGCCATGGAGGTATTTAAATGTCTATATCATATCTCCTCTCTCTCTTACATTTCCTTCAAAGTGTACATATTGAGATCTTTAAGTTTGTCCCCATATGCCTTATCACGAAGCCCACCCGACCATTTTGGTAACCACCTTCTGCACCGACTCCATCCTGTTTATCTCCTTTGGAAGGTGTGGTCTCCAGAATTGCACACAATACTCCAAATAAGGTCTCACTTCCTTTTTTCTGCTGGCCATTCCTCTCCTATGCACCCTATGCATCCTTCTGTTTTTTTGCTGTCGCCTTTTCTACCTGTTTAGCCATCTTAAGATCATCAGAAACAATCGCGCCCAGGTCCCGCTCTTCTTTCAAGGACAGCACCCTGTGGCACACCACTGGTAGCATCCTTCTCCTCAAAGTGAGCTCCATTTACCTGTACCCTTTGTGCTCCCACTCAACCAATTTCTAATCCAGTCATTCACTTTAAGGCCCATTCCTAGGGTTCTCAATTTATTTATAAGTTGTCTGTGTGGATCAGTGTCAAAGGCTTTACTGAAATCTAAATACACTACATCTAGGGCTCTCCCATGGTCCAACTCTCTGGTTGCCCGGTCAATTAGATTTGTCTGACAAGACAAATATAATTGATTTCTTTGACTGGAGCTTGAGGAGGTGCTTGATAAGCTGCTCCTCAGGACAGTAGTGTCCATATGTTCAGTGGTACCTCAGCAGAGAAAGATAGTCT
Organism: Ichthyophis bannanicus; assembly: GCA_033557465.1. NCBI lineage: Eukaryota > Metazoa > Chordata > Amphibia > Gymnophiona > Ichthyophiidae > Ichthyophis > Ichthyophis bannanicus. The sequence continues at coordinate 114,004,217 of CM066031.1, forward strand.
TGAGTCAAAGCTCTGAAGCTATTTTTGGGATTATTGGCTCTTGCATAAAGTATATTTAATAGACCCATGATTAAATCTGTCCCATTGTATCTGCCCTACCACAAACAATCCTGTTCTAACAGAGCCAAGTGGAACAGACCCAATTTACACCTATAAGACAAATTGAACTTATTATTATACCAACATAAAAATATAGAACATAATAGTCTAACCAGTCTGCCCATCTACATCAACGGCTCAGATCTGCAATTCCTTTCTCTTCCTCAGAGATGCTGTGTGCTTGCTCCATACTTTTTTGAATTCAGATACTGTCTTTGTCTCCATGACCTCCTCTGGGAGGTTGTTCCACACATTCACCACCCTTTCTGCCAAAAGTCTCCAGTGACTTGTTCCTCATCAAATCCAAGGACCTTTATGTGATCCTCATTCCTCTTGACCTTTCTGTAATTGTTCAGTTTAAATAGCTTAAAGGGAACATACCTGAATATCCAAAGGGTTTTCCATCCCTCCCCCATTTAGACGTGGTCATATGCAGGCGCCCCATTCCACCATATTGTTCAAACCTCCCGGAACAACCGTATTTAATCTATAAATCCATTTTTGTTCTTGGATTATAACGCTTGTGATCTGGACTTGCCCTGTTTTCCACCCGTCACAGAAGCAATATCAAAACATCGTAAGTCTTCAAATGTATGGCGAAATTGGATACAATGTGCCACTAATGGAGCCTCTAGCACTTTACATTTAAGTCTGCTCCTGTGTTCGTTTATGCAGACTCGTAATTGTCGTGTGGTTTTTCCAACATATAAAGAGCCGCAAGGACAACGAATCCCATATACTATATGATCTGTAGTGCAGGAGGTGGAATCCCTCAGTGTATATGTTTGGCCATGATATTGAAAATTCTCAATTTCCTCAGAAATTGAACAGATATTACAATGGCCACATCTAATGTGTCCAATCCGTTCCCGTGGTGGGTTTATTGTTGTGGATCTTAAACACGCTGGGCTAAGTTTCTCCTTTAAATTCTGATGCCTCGTCCACACACAGCGTATCGTTCGGTTCTGTAAACCAGGGAGAATATTCAACACATTCTGGTGCCGTTTAATAATGCGTTTGATATCTCCACTGAGCGGAGAGAATTTTGTAATGAAGTTAATATTGGGATCCTCCAAATGATTGGCTTTCTCCCGGGTCTGTAACAATAGCTCCCTATGGTTATAGAGTGCTCTTCTGTAGGCAGTTTTAACTGTTGAGGATACTCTCTATTTTGAAAATTTTGCTGTAAAATTTTAGCTTGTGCTTTATAGTCTTCCACTCTAGAGCAATTCCTTCGATATCGAATAAACTGGGACAGGGGCAAGCTGTCCCGCAACTCTTTAGGATGATTGCTATGGTAGTGTAAAATCGTATTTCTATCCGTGGGTTTCTTATGGACAGAGGTAACCCACCCTCATCTGCCCTTCTGAACTACTGTGTCAAGGAAAACGATTTGTTGCTCATGAGAAGTAGAAGTAAATTGGATTTGAGGATCCACTCCATTCAACCAGGTGAGAAAATCCTGTAATTCAATGACGGGTCCATTCCATATCATGAACACATCGTCTATGAATCTCTTCCATAATATTATCTGATTCTCATATGGTGACCCTACTAGCCACTGTTGTTCAAAGGCTCTCATAAATAAATTTGCCACTGACGGGGCAAATGTGGCCCCCATAGCCACTCCAGACATTTGCTGGTACAGGGTGCCTTCAAATTCAAAATAGTTTTGAAAGATAGTGAGCTTGACCAGATGAGATATAAACTCCATGTGTTCCGAAGACAAATCAGCATAAACTTGCAGAGATGAAATTACCACTTCATATGCTGCTTGTTGGGGAATGTTAGTATATAGCGCTGAGACATCCAGTGTAACTAATAATGTGTTCTCTCGAGAGACGGGAAGGGCTCCGCAATGATTTTACAAGCACAGCCGCGGTTCCCTAAGAGGCAGGGAGCCGCGGCTGCAGAAGAAGGAGTCGGTGACTTTGCCGCTGCCGAGAAGCGGACTTGGCAGCAACTTCTGTGCATTAAAATTTTTTTTTAACGAGGCGACCCCCGCTAAATCCTGTGGCGACCCCCATGGGGGTCGCGACCCACAGGTTGAGAACCGCTGCTTTAGATTATTGAAGAAAACGGGGGTCTCTTCAGCTTCTGGTGTGCTGGTGCTCTTCAAGAACAGGAAGTAATATCAGGCAGTACAGCAGAGGACAGGGCAGAGAGTCCCCCAAAGCAGGGGATTTAGTGTACTTGGCTCAATTCCACCCCCCTTTAGAGGCGGACAATGCTGCATGGAGCCCATCGAGATGGGAAGGGCTCCGCAATGATTTTACAAGCACAGCCACGGTTCCCTAAGAGGCAGGGAGCTGCGGCTGCATTACAAGGGAGGCAGACATGGGGAGGGGGCTGACATAGAGGGAGGGAGCTGACATGGAGGGAGGGAGCTGAGATGGATGGATGGAGGGAGGGAGGTGGGGCTCACCTGGTGGGCGGGCGGTGATAGGGATGGTGGGAGGGGGCTGCCATGGTGGGAGGGAGCTGATATGGAGGGATGGAGGGATGGGGGCTGACATTGAGGGAGGGAGCTGATATGGATGGATGGAGGGAGGGGGCTGACATGGAGGGAGGGAGCTGATATGGATGGATGGAGGGAGGGGGGCTGACATGGAGGGAGGTAGGGAGGGGAGGGCTGACATGGAGGGAGGGATAGATGGAGGGAGGGGGCTGACATGGACAGAGGGGGGACTGACATGGAGGGAGGCTGACATGGATGGGGGGCTGACATGGATGGAGGGAGGGAGGAGGCTGACATGGACAGATGGAAGGATGGGGGCTGACATGGAGGGAGGGAGGGGGCTGATATGGATGGAGGGAGGGGGGCTGACATGGACAGAGGGGGGTGACATGCAGGGATGGAGGGAGGGGGGCTGGCATGCACAAAGGGGAGAGACGGGGACATACTGGACAGACGGGATAAATGCTGGACAGAGGCGAGAGACAGTGCGGGTTAGGATTATAATGGGCTGATGGGGGAGCTAGCACTGGTAATGGGCAGATGGGAGGGGGCTAGGACTGGTAATGGGTTGATTAGGGAAGGCTAGGACTGGGAATGGACTGATCAAGGGGGTTTGGGACTGGTAATGGGCTGATAGGGGGATATGACTGGTAATGGACTGATGGGGGGCTAGCATCGGAACTGAGCTGATCGGTGAGGCTAGGACGCGAAATGGGCTGAGGGGGGGATAGGACTGGTGATAGGGGAGGTAGGACTGGCAATGGGCTGATTAGGGGAGCCTAGCACTGGTAATGGGGTTGAGGGGGGGACTAGCACTGGAAATGAGCTGATTAGGGGAGGCTAGGACTGGTAATGAGCTGATGGGGGGTAGGACTGGTATTGGGCTGATTAGGGAGGCTAGCACTGGTAATGGGGATGAGGGGGCCACTAGCACTGGAAATGAGCTGATTAGGGGAGGCTAGGACTGGTAATGAGCTGTTGGGGGTAGGACTGGTATTGGGCTGATTAGGGCACTGGTAATGGGGTTGAGGGGGGATTAGCACTGGAAGTGAGCTGATTGGGGGGCTTTGACTGGGAATGGGCTGATTGTGGGGAGGGGAGGATAGAGCTGCTGGCCCTGGAAGAAAACTGGGGGCTAAGGCTACAAATGGGCTGATATGAGGGGATGGAAGAATGGAACTGGAAGGGAGTGGATCTGAGAGGGGCTGCCATGGTATTTGTACTAGAAGGGACTGGTCAGTGGGGAAGGAGGGGGACTGGAAGGGAATGGACACCAGTGGCAGTCGTGGGAATGCAAGTTGACATTGGAAGGTACTGGGAGTGAGGACTGGAAAGGGGCTGATACTGGGGAGGGTTACTGGGACTGGAAATAGGCTGATGGAAAGAAGTGAAGAAAACGAAAGAAGAGATAAGAAATGGCAGATGGACCATAGACCACAGAAAGAGAGCTAAGAAAAGACAGGAAAATAGAAGCCTCAGATCGGGACCAGCATGATCAGAGAATAAATTGGTCAGACAACAAAGGTAGAAAAAATAATTTTATTTCATATTAGTGATTTGACTACAAAATCATCATAATTTTGAAATCAAATATTGTTACTTGTGATAATTATTGTGGTTTTAAATAAGTATTTTATAAATAAAAACATATTGCAAAGGCCTATAATATATTAATAATTCAACAAATGATTACAGCGACAATGTGTTAACGGTAAAGGAAGAGAGACGCATTTGATTTTATCATTGGGGGTCACCACAAGTTGACCAACGGTAAAGGGGTCATGGAACAAAAAAGGTTGAGAACCACTGATCTAAAGGGTAACCCCCCCCCCCCCCCATTCTTCATTCCTGGGCAAAAGTGGAGCTGATTGATGTAACTCAGGCCCTGCAGCCTTCATCTAGGTTAGCCTTGCCCATGGAGAAGCTCAGAAAATTCTTTGCTTCTCCAGGGCTTCACCTTTGCTCTTGCTAGAACTGCCCTTGGACAACTCCTGTGGCCAGAGGATGTGGTTCCTAAACAAGTGGATGGGTCCCTGAGAGGATACCCAGTATATGAAATAGTTAAGTATAACAATAAATATTCCATATTAAAAAAGGACAAAACAGAGAGGAGCCTTTTCACTGACTCCCAAGTGACATTATTTAATCAAAGGTGTAGTATAGGAGGAGACGTTGCACAACTTATCTATGACACCTTCTACTTTCCTAGTACTGTAACCTTGCTCTTGCTTGAACTCTGTCATCTCTGGTTATGATTTTGCTGTCCTGTAACTTGCAGGTCAGTTCTTACTCTGTATTCTTTGACTTGTGTGATGACTTTAAGGCTGACTTAATAAATGCTCTGAATTTGTCTACTGAAGGGCTTCTGTCATCTTTAGACAGAGCAAAACCTATGCTTGTACCAGCAGTGGGGCTAGTGTTAGACATGCTGGGGCCTAAGGCAGAAATTTAGCAGAGGGTCCCAAAGCCCACCTGCAGGCAGTATCTCCTTCAGCTTCAGGCATGAGTGAGTACCTCCTGAAGGGCTGGGGTAATTGCTCTGCTTGTATCCCCCAGATGTAGGGTTTCTGCTGCCCCAGGCAGAAGCCCCAGCCGCCCTCCTCTCTCCATGTTGAACCAAGCTGCTCCGTACCACATCGCACCACGCCACCCTCCCGCCATGCTGAGCCATGCTGCACCGCCACCCCCACTGCTGCCGATTTTCGATGGCTTGGTGTGGCAGTGGCCCACAGCAGGCCATATGCTTTAGCACCCATAGCCTGTGACTTCTGACCCCTCCCCCTCCAACACAGCTTTCTGTTGGAGGGGGTCAGAAGTGGCAGGGCATTGCCTTGACACACATGGCCTGCCACGGGCACTGTGCCATGCCATCCACAGAGGTTTGCTACCCTAGGTGGCTGCCTGGCCTGCCTAATGGATAGGCCAGCCCTACCCAAATGCCAGAGATGTGTTTTTCTACAATCTCTAGCCCACCTGCAGACAGTATCTCCTTCAGCTTCAGGAAGAGGTAGGCAGAGGCCTGAAAAGCTGCATAAAGGACATGTGGAGAAGCTGGTAGAAAACCAGAGAGGAAGACAGCAGGGCAGGCTGAATGGAGCAAATGGTCTATAGCTGCCATTGTTGACTGTAGTGCACTGAATAGCACAAGAATTCAATCAGTGCATTTATCTATCATTAACGTCAACATGACAGACCCGATATGTAAAGTGATCAACATTGGTAGCAGACCTGCTCATTGCATTAATCACGCTGATGGGATATTCAGTGGCCTTAATGCGGTTAATCTGTGGGTACCACTGCTAGGTGCCCCGATACTAACTAGCTAGCATCGGGATGTTCCATGGGCAGAGTGGGGTGGCACCTGGGGATAACTGGGCAGCGGCAATGTTCATCCCTTGCCTGCTTATCCCTCGGCAGTGAAAGTTAGGTGCAGTAAAGGCTGTCCTAAATTTCCCTGCTGAAGCTAACTGGACAGTGGCTGGATATCACCGTTGCCCTGGCTAGTGTCTGTGCTGTCCGGCTGACCCGGATATTCAACTCTGGCAGCTGCACATGATTCTGGCATGGAATATCCAGGTCTGAGGTGCGGCGGACAACAGCTAGCCTTCACCGCTGAATATCGGGCCCCACATGTTCTACCCACTGCTCTCTAATCGGTACATATTCAGGATATGATTATGGAATTCTTAGGTTTATACTTAACACTGGAATGAAACTGAAAAGAATAGGAGAATAAACAGGGTCGGTGCGTTTGCATTCCTTTGATGTTTTCATGCCCACGTAGTGTAAGATTCAGTAGTCTCAGTGTACAGTGTCCATCCATTGCTACTCTTGTTTCTTACACTGTACCTAAGCTGCATTTTTATAAGGTCTGCACTGACAGAGAGGTGAGGGAATGCTGAGAAATGCCACCCCTACGGTGCGTTGCTATGGGAACAGGCAGGAAACGCGCCTAAAAATGGGCCAGGAAGGAAAAAGTTGGGGGGGGGGGGGGAAGGAGGGGACAGAAAACAAGAAAGAAACCAACTTGTGAACTATGTATTTTAAAATAATGTTAGACTGGTTGATGCTTCCCGGTAGCTCCGTGTTGCTGTTTCAGCTAACTTCATTAGCAAGCTATGCAGTTACTGCAGCGGATGCTGGAAGGACACACGTACGATACCGTCTACACAATGAGGGGGTGCTTGAAACATAGCAGCCAGGAGCCCTAGCTTGGATTCCGGTAGCAAATTATTATATACATGCAGTGCGACCTGAGCCTTAAGATACATTTTGTGTTTTGATTTCCTGGTCTGTAAAAAGATTTCACATGCTCATGGCTATTGTGGGTGCTAGTGAGTAAGGGGAAGGCTGTGGAGGGGCTTGTATTAGCTTGAATAGTACAAATGATTGCTGCAAGACACAACGTGATGTATAATCAAGGAGGTAAAGAAACAGAATGACTTGTACAATGTAACACAGTCAATAAAATATCCAATAAGTCACTCTAGTAGGAGAGGAAGTGGTCTAGAGGGAGAGAAAGGACGGTCGCAGAAGAGGGAGTGGCCTAGTATTCTAACAAATGGTCGATGAACCATGAAACTAGCTATCCTTGTTTATAAAAGCTCTTTTGTGCATAAACTCTATAAAATCACCCTATGGGTTAAATGTGTTAAAGTATGCACTGTGACAAGAAGACACATACTTGTATGCGATTCAAGTGCAGACGTGTTTAGGATGGAGTTTTAAATATTCCAAAAATAAGGCGTTTAGTAAAACACAACTGGGAAATACATCCAAAAACAATTGCCTGTTTGGGCGTAAAAAATGGTTAAATAGACTATATCTAACCACTACCGGAAGGTCTCAGAATTGCACAGCTGTTCACCCAAAGACTCAAAGTCAAACTCAAGGGAACAAAAGCTGGATAACATCAACGACCCCCATTGGTAGCTAGCGGTGATATAGTTATATAACTCGGCCTATATATAGAAAAATAGCTCTCTCTTCACTAATAGGAACACTAAGCCAAGTATAAAGTTTTCTTCTTAGCACCGTTAGAACACACTCAAACAAACTTTTTTAAGCAGATCCAAGCTCCACAATCATCCCGACGCCTCCCCCCAGCGCCTTCGGAGCGTTTCTCCGCAGAGGGTTCTTCAGGGGATTTACTGGATCACCTATAAACACAACAAACAACGTGTATAACCCAAAAAAAACATTCTAAAATCACTCATTAAAAACCCGTGGGTAAAACAAATGTCAGCAGTTACTTACAAAAATGCTGCCCACGTCAAACACCACAAAACTGTGCCAGCTTCCAATCTATTCTCAACTCGTAAGAAGCTTTCAACAGAGAGACGCCGCGCATGCGGACTAGCAGCAAAGGGTTCAATTAAATAGCATTATCTCAAAATGAGGCTCTGTACTGCCCCATTCAAAAGAATAGCCTCCAAAACAAGAGACTACCTATACATACACATACTATAGACAAGCCACCCACTCGCTAATCACCCCTATACTTTACACAGAACTCCTGAAGGCCAGCTGACACATTGATCTGCAATAAACTTGCACTCTAAACAGAAAAGTTCTCATAAACAAGCCGCCCACTCTATCATACCATTCAACCCATTCGGTATTACAGTATCTAGTTCATAAATCCAGCGCTGTTCGCGCTGGATTAGAACCTGATCTATGGTACGATTACCAAAACCATGGGTGACCTGCTCAATACAGAAACATGTTAACTGTTCAAAAGTGTGTCCACAATCAATACAGTGTTGAACAAGCGGGGCTGTCATCACTCTACAAACGCAACCTACTGTGGTGCTCTCTCATACGCGTTCGAAATATCCTTGTGGTTTTACCAATGTAGAGAAACTCACAAGGACATTTCACCACATAAACCACTCCAGCAGAGTTGCATGTAGTGGAAGAAGTCACAGCGTAATTAACGTGACGATAACTAAACAAAGTGGTCTCCGAGGTGATCTCGCAAATTTCACATGATCCACAGCGTCTGTGACCCTTTTCCACTACCACACTAGTCAACAACGGCAGAACCGTGGGACTCACATATTCTTTCAAGTTACGGTGTCTCTGCCACACACACCGCAACTTCTTACCCTCCATCCCCGTCATGGTGGATAATACATTCTTGTGCTTCTGTAAACTCCGCTGTATCTCGCGGCTAAGAGGAGAAAACCTCGTGACTAAGTTTATTGTATCTATGTCTCCCCCCACCTCACGACACATAGGGGTCAATAGTAGAGCTCTGTTATTATACAATGCTCGCCGATATGCCCTCCTCACTACCTGTTCCGGATAACCTCTTTCCAAAAAACTCAACTTAAGCTGCTGTGACTGTAATTTAAACTCCCGATCACTAGAGCAATTTCTGCGAAAACGCAGAAATTGCGAAAAAGGGAGCCCCTCTTTCAATGGCTTTGGGTGGGCACTCTTATAGTGGAGGAGTGTATTCCTATCAGTAGCTTTCTTAAAGATGGAAGTTTCCCAGTGCCCCTTCCCCCTATGAACACGGACATCTAGATAAGTAATAACATCCTGATGGTATACATAAGTGAACTTGATATTCTCATCGCAGTGATTAAGCCATTGAAAAAATGCAATTAAAGATGTCTCGGACCCTTGCCACAGCAAAAAAACATCATCTATGAACCTTCTCCAGGTCTTAATATTGGAGGCAAAGGGGGAATCACTCAGCCATCGCTCCTCAAAACCCGCCATGTAGAAATTAGCTATGGAGGGGGCACAGGTCGCTCCCATGGCCACCCCTGCGATCTGCTTGTATAATCGATCTTCAAAAGAAAAGTAATTCTCACAGATGGCCAATTCTGCCAAGCTCATAAGAAATGCCACTAATTCAGCAGACAAATCACCCCTGGCAGATAACGTCACTCTGACAACTTCTAAAGCTGCTGCTTGGGGGATGCTAGTATACAAAGATACTATATCCAACGTTACCAAAAATATATCAGCCGTGTCTGCCCAATTATCAAGATCATGCAACATACAAAGAAAGCTCGTTGTATCCTTCAAATAAGCCGGAATCGTAGATAATAAGGGACGCAAATACGAATCTAAAAAGTGGATAATGGCTCTAACACACTCCCCTTAGTCGAAACTATAGGCCTGCCCGGAGGTCGGGCCATATCTTTATGTATTTTGGGCAGAAGGTAAAACTTAGCTACTGACAGGGAGTTCGAAGTTAAATACATAAATTCCTTCTTAGAGATCAATTTAGTGGATAAGGCCACACTAGTCATATCTTTTATCCGGAGCCGTAGCACCGGTCCCGGATCCTCAACTAATGGCATATAGGTATTAATATCAGTTAATTGTCTAATTGCCTCCTGTAGGTAATCCTCCCGTCTCAAAATCACTACTGCACCCCCCTTATCAGCCCTCTTGATAACAATATCTGAACGATGACACAAATCTTTAAGGGCTCTATTTTCATCACGGGTAAGTGTTATGTGGTGAAATGTCCTTGTGAGTTTCTCTACATTGGTAAAACCACAAGGATATTTCGAACGCGTATGAGAGAGCACCACAGTAGGTTGCGTTGTAGAGTGATGACAGCCCCGCTTGTTCAACACTGTATTGATTGTGGACACACTTTTGAACAGTTAACATGTTTCTGTATTGAGCAGGTCACCCATGGTTTTGGTAATCGTACCATAGATCAGGTTCTAATCCAGCGCGAACAGCGCTGGATTTATGAACTAGATACTGTAATACCGAATGGGTTGAATGGTATGATAGAGTGGGCGGCTTGTTTATGAGAACTTTTCTGTTTAGAGTGCAAGTTTATTGCAGATCAATGTGTCAGCTGGCCTTCAGGAGTTCTGTGTAAAGTATAGGGGTGATTAGCGAGTGGGTGGCTTGTCTATAGTATGTGTATGTATAGGTAGTCTCTTGTTTTGGAGGCTATTCTTTTGAATGGGGCAGTACAGAGCCTCGTTTTGAGATAATGCTATTTAATTGAACCCTTTGCTGCTAGTCCGCATGCGCGGCGTCTCTCTGTTGAAAGCTTCTTACGAGTTGAGAATAGATTGGAAGCTGGCACAGTTTTGTGGTGTTTGACGTGGGCAGCATTTTTGTAAGTAACTGCTGACATTTGTTTTACCCACGGGTTTTTAATGAGTGATTTTAGAATGTTTTTTTGGGTTATACACGTTGTTTGTTGTGTTTATAGGTGATCCAGTAAATCCCCTGATGAACCCTCTGCGGAGAAACGCTCCGAAGGCGCTGGGGGGAGGCGTCGGGATGATTGTGGAGCTTGGATCTGCTTAAAAAAGTTTGTTTGAGTGTGTTCTAACGGTGCTAAGAAGAAAACTTTATACTTGGCTTAGTGTTCCTATTAGTGAAGAGAGAGCTATTTTTCTATATATAGGCCGAGTTATATAACTATATCACCGCTAGCTACCAATGGGGGTCGTTGATGTTATCCAGCTTTTGTTCCCTTGAGTTTGACTTTGAGTCTTTGGGTGAACAGCTGTGCAATTCTGAGACCTTCCGGTAGTGGTTAGATATAGTCTATTTAACCATTTTTTACGCCCAAACAGGCAATTGTTTTTGGATGTATTTCCCAGTTGTGTTTTACTAAACGCCTTATTTTTGGAATATTTAGTACAGCGTTTACGAGTTGACCTATTGATACGTGTGATCACGATGGCAGAAGGTCCACCAGTATGGCAAGATGTTTTAAGTTACACACAAGACCATATTGCCGGTTTAATCAAAGAGAGGACGCCATTTACATCGGCCGCGATGGGCAATGAGGAAGATTTAGATGTGGTGACTTGGGATTCATTGCTGCAGCTACAGAAGAGAAAAGTCCGTTCTGAATTGCATCGCTTGTCCCTTGTTGAGTATATCAGCCGCCAGCAGATCCCTCGCGGTCTCCGTATCTACAAGGAACCTAGGATTTCGACCACAGAGATGGATTTTACAGAGAAGTGGAATAAGATCTTGAACAAGTGCTCTCTTGATCTCATGGTCCTGGTTGTAGATACGGTGAAGAAGGATGTTCAGAAATTGACGGAAGAGATCGACGGGATTCAGCAGCGTTTGAAAGCATCAGTTGAAGATAAAATATTTATTGAGAAGATGGAGGAGGTTACGAAAAAAGTATCTGAGACACATCAGGAGGTACTAATTAAGAAGACTAATAAACTCAAGCGGGACAATACTGATTATACTGTTGGTTACGTCTATCCATGGATGGATGTGAAGCGTAAAAGAAGGAAACCTAGGAAGCGAGTAGACTTCACTGATTCAACGGATGAGAATATGTCCACTGATTCCAGTACTTCTGGAAAGACTGGGTCTTTTTTAGGCCAAGACAAGGACACTCAACAGAAAGACAGACAGAAGAAAGAACCTGCTCGAGTGCGGACCCGAGACAAAGCCCCCTCGAGAGGCAAACGAGACAAAGATTAGGGTCTGTGCCCCCACCTGCATTAGTTGTCAATATTTCGGGGGTTCATCTATCTACTCAAGAGGAGGCTGTGTTAAATAAAGGACTTTCGTTTGTTCCTTACACCTCTTTTGATTTTTTTCAGTTTCATTTAGATTTAGAATGTTTTTACGTAAAATCTTATTGAAACATTTTTTTGCTGCTCAACCTCCTAGTGTAGGGACGAGTCCATCTCTAGATATCCCTGAGCAGACTGGGTTGCCCCGGGTTCCGCTTCCTTTGAAATCTAAGTGGATTCCCCCGGGTCCGGCTCCACCAGAGTTGGATATTTTTAGACAGCTTGTGCTGCGAGATGTGAAAACCGCTTTTGAGTCAAGACCATCAGTATACCATGCACTTACCCGTGATGAAAATAGAGCCCTTAAAGATTTGTGTCATCGTTCAGATATTGTTATCAAGAGGGCTGATAAGGGGGGTGCAGTAGTGATTTTGAGACGGGAGGATTACCTACAGGAGGCAATTAGACAATTAACTGATATTAATACCTATATGCCATTAGTTGAGGATCCGGGACCGGTGCTACGGCTCCGGATAAAAGATATGACTAGTGTGGCCTTATCCACTAAATTGATCTCTAAGAAGGAATTTATGTATTTAACTTCGAACTCCCTGTCAGTAGCTAAGTTTTACCTTCTGCCCAAAATACATAAAGATATGGCCCGACCTCCGGGCAGGCCTATAGTTTCGACTAAGGGGAGTGTGTTAGAGCCATTATCCACTTTTTTAGATTCGTATTTGCGTCCCTTATTATCTACGATTCCGGCTTATTTGAAGGATACAACGAGCTTTCTTTGTATGTTGCATGATCTTGATAATTGGGCAGACACGGCTGATATATTTTTGGTAACGTTGGATATAGTATCTTTGTATACTAGCATCCCCCAAGCAGCAGCTTTAGAAGTTGTCAGAGTGACGTTATCTGCCAGGGGTGATTTGTCTGCTGAATTAGTGGCATTTCTTATGAGCTTGGCAGAATTGGCCATCTGTGAGAATTACTTTTCTTTTGAAGATCGATTATACAAGCAGATCGCAGGGGTGGCCATGGGAGCGACCTGTGCCCCCTCCATAGCTAATTTCTACATGGCGGGTTTTGAGGAGCGATGGCTGAGTGATTCCCCCTTTGCCTCCAATATTAAGACCTGGAGAAGGTTCATAGATGATGTTTTCTTGCTGTGGCAAGGGTCCGAGACATCTTTAATTGCATTTTTTCAATGGCTTAATCACTGCGATGAGAATATCAAGTTCACTTATGTATACCATCAGGATGTTATTACTTATCTAGATGTCCGTGTTCATAGGGGGAAGGGGCACTGGGAAACTTCCATCTTTAAGAAAGCTACTGATAGGAATACACTCCTCCACTATAAGAGTGCCCACCCAAAGCCATTGAAAGAGGGGCTCCCTTTTTCGCAATTTCTGCGTTTTCGCAGAAATTGCTCTAGTGATCGGGAGTTTAAATTACAGTCACAGCAGCTTAAGTTGAGTTTTTTGGAAAGAGGTTATCCGGAACAGGTAGTGAGGAGGGCATATCGGCGAGCATTGTATAATAACAGAGCTCTACTATTGACCCCTATGTGTCGTGAGGTGGGGGGAGACATAGATACAATAAACTTAGTCACGAGGTTTTCTCCTCTTAGCCGCGAGATACAGCGGAGTTTACAGAAGCACAAGAATGTATTATCCACCATGACGGGGATGGAGGGTAAGAAGTTGCGGTGTGTGTGGCAGAGACACCGTAACTTGAAAGAATATGTGAGTCCCACGGTTCTGCCGTTGTTGACTAGTGTGGTAGTGGAAAAGGGTCACAGACGCTGTGGATCATGTGAAATTTGCGAGATCACCTCGGAGACCACTTTGTTTAGTTATCGTCACGTTAATTACGCTGTGACTTCTTCCACTACATGCAACTCTGCTGGAGTGGTTTATGTGGTGAAATGTCCTTGTGAGTTTCTCTACATTGGTAAAACCACAAGGATATTTCGAACGCGTATGAGAGAGCACCACAGTAGGTTGCGTTGTAGAGTGATGACAGCCCCGCTTGTTCAACACTGTATTGATTGTGGACACACTTTTGAACAGTTAACATGTTTCTGTATTGAGCAGGTCACCCATGGTTTTGGTAATCGTACCATAGATCAGGTTCTAATCCAGCGCGAACAGCGCTGGATTTATGAACTAGATACTGTAATACCGAATGGGTTGAATGGTATGATAGAGTGGGCGGCTTGTTTATGAGAACTTTTCTGTTTAGAGTGCAAGTTTATTGCAGATCAATGTGTCAGCTGGCCTTCAGGAGTTCTGTGTAAAGTATAGGGGTGATTAGCGAGTGGGTGGCTTGTCTATAGTATGTGTATGTATAGGTAGTCTCTTGTTTTGGAGGCTATTCTTTTGAATGGGGCAGTACAGAGCCTCATTTTGAGATAATGCTATTTAATTGAACCCTTTGCTGCTAGTCCGCATGCGCGGCGTCTCTCTGTTGAAAGCTTCTTACGAGTTGAGAATAGATTGGAAGCTGGCACAGTTTTGTGGTGTTTGACGTGGGCAGCATTTTTGTAAGTAACTGCTGACATTTGTTTTACCCACGGGTTTTTAATGAGTGATTTTAGAATGTTTTTTTGGGTTATACACGTTGTTTGTTGTGTTTATAGGTGATCCAGTAAATCCCCTGAAGAACCCTCTGCGGAGAAACGCTCCGAAGGCGCTGGGGGGAGGCGTCGGGATGATTGTGGAGCTTGGATCTGCTTAAAAAAGTTTGTTTGAGTGTGTTCTAACGGTGCTAAGAAGAAAACTTTATACTTGGCTTAGTGTTCCTATTAGTGAAGAGAGAGCTATTTTTCTATATATAGGCCGAGTTATATAACTATATCACCGCTAGCTACCAATGGGGGTCGTTGATGTTATCCAGCTTTTGTTCCCTTGAGTTTGACTTTGAGTCTTTGGGTGAACAGCTGTGCAATTCTGAGACCTTCCGGTAGTGGTTAGATATAGTCTATTTAACCATTTTTTACGCCCAAACAGGCAATTGTTTTTGGATGTATTTCCCAGTTGTGTTTTACTAAACGCCTTATTTTTGGAATATTTAGTACAGCGTTTACGAGTTGACCTATTGATACGTGTGATTAGGATGGAGTTTTGGCAGAGTGCAGGCCGAGTTGTGATTTACACATGTGAACATTTACACTTGCTTCCGAGCAGGCATGAATGTTTGTGATGTCTTTATAGCCGCAATTTCTGCGACTTTGCCGGGGTAAGGTTTTTATAAAATAGGCTTATAATAGGCACCCCCTTGGCCTTCACATATAGGTGGCTTGTTCTTAAATTACCCTCTATACGACATAGGACATCTAATATTTATTTTATTTATTTCATGTCTTTTTTATGCCGCGCTCTTTGGAATCAGTGCGGTTTACAGTCAACAAAATTTGTACAGAGCAGGCAGGACCTACACTGGACTTACAACGAACAGGTGTTACTACTTGGGACTAACAAGGGTAACTAAATACAGGCTAGGTGATCGGTCGCAGGTGACCGGGTCAACTTGCAACTATTTACAGGTTGTCTAACTATATACAGATTGATCGCCAGAGTGCGGATGTGCAGTATTGCTGGGCGACTATATGCGATATTGGGTGGCTATATACATATTGACATTTATTACATATTGGCATCATTTGCAGTATTAGGTTGCTATATACATATTCAACCTGTTTGTAGCTATATACATATTGGCGTCTGTTACACTTTGGTAATCATTTACAGTATTGGGTTACTATATACACATTCAACCTGCTGGGTGTATCATTGAGCTAGAGGGTGGGGCTGCAATTGCGTGGCGTGGGTGCGCTAGGGGTGACGTCCTGGTTATTGAGTGTGGCTGGTTGTGATATGTCATTTGTATGGGAGTAGTGCTGGAGGAAAAGATGGTGTTTCAGTGACTTCCTAAATTGGGTGAGGTCAGTGATGGCACAGATGGCGGGTGGAAAGGCGTTCCAGCATGGGGGTGCATAGAATACAAAGGCTCTGTTTCTCGTTGCTTGTGAACATTTTGATATTGCCTTTGGGATTATCAGAGTGTTGGCGGCAAATGATCTCCTGGCTCTTTTGGGAGGAGGGGGGGGGGTGGATGAGGTCTATGAGGGAGGTGGAGGAGCACTTGTTGACGGCTTTGAAGGTCATCAATAGGATTTTAAAGGAAAGTCTGCAGTGAACCAGCAGCCAATGAAGGTGTTTCAAGACTGGGGTTACGTGTTCCCTCCTGGAGACTCCGTGCAAGATTCTAGCGGCTGCATTCATTGCAAGCTGCAGTGGGTTCAGCGTGTTCTTCGGGAGTCCTTGCAGTATTGAATTGGCATAGTCAAAGTGGGGATTACCAGGGCCTGAGACACCCATTTAAATTGTAAACCTTTCAGAAGGGAATGCCGATTGTCACTTAATCCAAATACTTAAAAAAAGAATAATTGATATGAGTATTCTCTGATTTTATTGTAAATCAGCTACTTGCATATGGGATATAGCTAGAAGCCAGGCTGACATTTGTACAATGGACACAAATGGCTGGCTATTTGAGGAAGTTTTCTCTGTCCAGTGTTATGCTCCACCAAAATGTTTACCCACACAATGCACAAGAAGAAAAGGTTAAAACCTATTTGCCTTATCTTTCTTTTGTACTTCTCAGGAATACCCTCCAAAGTATGATAGTGGTCTATAAACTGATGAATGAAGTGAGACGGGTGAATGTAGATCAGTTGTTTACTCCTTCAAAAAGTAGAAAGACTAGGGGACATGAAATGAAGCTACAATGTAGCACATTTAAGACTAATCAAAGAACATATTTTTTCACTCAATTAATAGCCAAACTCTGGAATTTGTTACCGGAGAATATAGCAAAAGCTGTTAGTGTAGTTGAGTTTAAGAGGTTTGGACAGGTTCCTGGAGAAAAAGTCCATAAATCATTATTAAAAAAGATCAGGGAAATCCACTGCTTACCGTGGGATAAACAATGTGGATCTTTTGGGAAACCTGATAGGTACTTGTGACCTGGATTGGCACTATTGGAAACAGGATACTGGGCTTGATGGACCTTTGGTCTGACTCAGTATGTCCTATCTCAGGGGTGGGGAACCCTGGTCCTGGAGAGCCGCAGACCAGTCAGGTTTTCGGGATATCCCTAATGAATATGCATGAGATATATATGCATTAGAGATATCCTGCCAACCTGACTGGTTTGTGGCCCTCCAGGGCTGGATTTGGAGACCCCTGCCTTACACCTCTGTCATTTAAGATTGTGAGTGGGCAAGGTGCAGATGTCCAAGACATCAAAAAGGTTAGATAGAATGTGTCACATTCCTCCTCACTTCTCACCACCACCAAAATATTGTCTATTAGACAACGTTTTGGTGGTGGTGAGAATCGAGGAGGAATGTGACACATTCTATATACCCTTTCGATGTCTAGGACATCTGCACCTTGCCCACTCACAATCTTAAATGACAGAGGTGTAAGGCAGGGGTCTCCAAATCCAGCCCTGGAGGGCCACAAACCAGTCAGGTTGGCAGGATATCTCTAATGCCTATATATTTATTTATTTTATTTATTTAACATTTTTTATATACCGCACTATTCATCATCAGTGCGGTTTACATTGAACATCAACATACCTGTCAATCCATGACTGATCTAGGTTTACAGATAACAGGGAAGATAAACTGGGAGTTAACTGGGGAATAACTATCTACATAATTATACATAATTATATATACATTGAATAGGTTACATCAAGTTTTGATATTTGATAAGAATATAGTGTATTCACATTTTGATCCTTTGTTCTGGATTGTTTTTATGTGTAGTAGTTATCTGAGTGATGCGGGAGACGGATTCTATTGTGTGTATGGTAGCTTGAAGTGTAGAGTGAATAGATAGTGCTTGATGGACTTTCTAAATTGGGTGATATCCCTGATTGATCTGATGTTTGGAGGTAGTTTGTTCCAGCACTTGGGGGCATAGGACACAAAAGCTCTGTTAATAGTTTGTTGTGTCCATTTTGTGGAGATACTGGGAGTAACTAGTGTGTTTTCTGCTACTAGTCTCCTGGGTCTGTTGTTTGGTGTGTGGGTGATGAGATTTGAGATCGATGCAGGAGATAATTTATTAATAGCCTTGAATGTGATGAGGAGGGTTTTGTATGTTATTCTGCAGTTTATCGGAAGCCAGTGCAGATCGATCAGTATTGGTGTTATATGATCTCTTATAGAAGCTCCAGATAGGATGCGGGCTGCCGCGTTCATCGCCAGTTGAAGTGGATTTAGTGTATTCTTGGGGAGACCATGAAGGATGATATTCGCATAGTCGAAATGCGGTGTGACTATTGCTTGGAAAACTGTGTGGAAGTCCTTGGTCTCCATCATTGGTTTCAGGTGGCGCAGTGTTTTTAGTTTGTAGTAAATTGACCTTACTGTGTTCTTTATGTGCTCTTTAAGATTGAGTTGTTGATCGAGTATCACACCGAGGTACTTTATGGAGGCTTTGATGGGGAGTTCTGCATCTCTTACTGTGAGGGTGGTTGGCGGAGCAAATTGCTTGTTTCTTGTTGCTATGAGTACCTCGGTTTTCTTGAAGTTTATCCTCATGTTTTGATTGAGGAGCCAGTCGGTTATTGCATTGAAACAATTGATTAGTGGAGAGTAGTCAGGATTTGATATATTGATTGGTGTGAATATTAGCACGTCATCTGCGTATAATAAGCAAGATATATCGAAATCTCTGGTGATTTGGCAGATTGGCTGCATGTATATATTAAAAAGCAATGCAGATAGAGATGAGCCTTGAGGTACTCCCTGTTTCTGTTTGAAGGGTTCAGATGTAATGTTGCCTGTACGGACCTGTTGCCAGCGCTCATCTAAGTAAGATTTGCACCAGTTCCAGGCTTGGTTGCGGATGCCTTTTTCGTGGAGTCTAGCTAGCATGATCTTATGGTCGACTGAGTCGAATGCCGCTGATATGTCAAGAAAAATCATTGCAATGGCCATGTGAATGTTGTCAATCCCACAGATGAGTTTGTTAAGTAGTGAAGTCATAAGTGTTTCTGTTCCGTGAGCTTCTCGGAATCCGTGTTGGCATGGGTCCAACGGGGCTGCTGTGTCAATGTGGTGTTGGATCTGCCTCTGAGTTTCCTTTTCAAGTATCTTGGCTAGGTAGGGAATGCTGGAGATTGGGCGGTAGGATTCTTCCTTCGTTGGGTCCATCTGGTTGTTTTTTAGCAGAGGGCGAATTGATGTTTGTTTAAGGGCGGTAGGGAAGATGCCAGTTAGATAGGAGATATTTGCGATCTTAGCTATGTAAGGGCTAAGCTCGGTACGTAAGGTTTTGATCCAGTGTGCTGGACATGGGTCATTTGGTGCTGTGGTGGTATTTATAGTAGCGATAATTTCTTCGATGGTTTTTCTTGATGGTGATGAGAATTTATCGAGTGATGCTTGGGCCTGTGGGAGTTGGATTAGTATTTGTGATGACGTTGTGTTCGCCTTGACCATTTTGGCTTGGATGAAATTAGCATATAGTTGTGGTTGTATGGATTCTTGATGTGGTGGCGATGGATCTTTGGTTAACGTTTTTACTATATTGAAGAGATCGCGTGGTCTGTTTAGTGTTTTGCTGAGAATATTGGAGTGGAATTCTTTCCTTGTAGACCAAGTTAGTTCGCGATGCTTTTTGAGTTGGGTGAGATACTCTTCTTGAATCTGGTTGTTGTGGGTGTGTCTCCATTTTCTTTCTAACTTCCTCAGTTGGAGTAGAGATGTACGTAGATCTGAAGAGAACCAAGGGGCATCCTGCTTTTTGTTGGAGCGATTCATGGGTGGGAGCTTCTTGTACATGCTTGGTTGATGTGCATATTGATAGAGAGTGTCATTCCAGTTAGAGATCAGCTCATTTAGATTGTCTGTTGGCTTGGATAGTTTTGGCAACACTTGTTTAGTGAGGGTCTCTACGTCTAATGGCTTAAATCGCCCTGCGTTTGTTGTTGAGGTGACTGGCTGGGTGAGCGTGTTTGAATTTGTTGGAATCAGGAATAAGATCAAGCTATGGTCTGACCAAGGGACTGGGATAATAGATGGTTTGGTGCAATTTTTTAAGCTTGAGAATGCTGATGGAACGAATATCAAATCGAGGATGTTCCCTTGTTTGTGTGTGGGGTTGTGCACGATTTGTTTGTATCCAAGGTCTGTCATGGCATCGAGGAATGTACTGGATAAGTCGTGATGTAGAGAAGCGAGGTTAAAATCACCTAACAGCCAGTTTGGTTTGTTGGGGTTGTCAGGATTGCAGGCTAAGTTTATTATATTTGAAAGATCTTCTGATACTGCAGTTGGTGCTGAGTAGATGAGATTTATAGAGTTGCTTCTATTCGTGATAGTTAAGGTGTCTAGATGTTGGGAGCTCCTGGTTATGGACACTCGGTATTGCAACTCTGACTTTGCTATTATGAGGACCCCTCCACCTCTTCTATTATCTCTGTTACAAGCGAAGAGTGAGAAATTGGGGTGTGTGATTTGGTTAATTAGGACAGTGTCTGAGTCAGAGAGCCATGACTCAGTGATCATTAGGAGGTCTAAATTGTAGTTGGATATCAGGTCTGTGATGGCAGGCCATTTGTTGCGCACAGACCGCACGTTGATGAGTGCACATCTCAGCTCGTGTTGCAGGTCGTCTTTGTTGGTCTTTTTGTTAGTAATGGTTTCCAGTGTTATGTAGAGCAGGCGTGATTGCCTCTTGTGTTGAAGGTTTGGGTAAGGTTAATAGCTGTAGTGATGTTTTTCTATTTGATCCTAGGAGTGCTGGAATGGGGTTATGCATATATCTCATGCATATTCATTAGGGATATCCCGAAAACCTGACTGGTCTGCGGCTCTCCAGGACCAGGGTTCCCCACCCCTGTCCTATCTTATGCTCTTATCTTTCAGGAAGTAACTGCTTTTGACTAATTGATCTTGGCTTGAGTTTAGAAAGCTGACATGCAAATTAAATCCAAATACAACATATTATCAATGGAATTAAACAAAACCAATATTTCAGACTAAAAATGACATTACAACTAAAACCAGAAAACCACTGAACTATAGTTTTAAATTGTATAAATATAAATTTAACAGCTTTTTTTTTTCTACAAAAAATATTCGCACTCTCCTACCCCATTGCCTGGAATCACTGAGCATATCCTACAAGGATCCATCACATCCCACTTCCTCTAGCCACTGAGCAAACCTTACCAGGGTCCAGCCTACCTCGCTGCCCCATTTATTGAGCACACCCTACTAAGGTTCATCCTACCCCATTTCCCCCAGTCACAGAATGCACCCTGCTGGGGTCTACCTCCTTCCACTTCCCCCAGTCATCGAGCACACTCTGCTAGAATCCTACCCCACCACCTGAATTACTGAATACACCCTGCTAGAGTCCATCCTTGCAAGCACTGAGCATATTTTGCTAGGATCCATCCTACCTTATCATCCCAATTACTAAACACACTCTGTTAAGGTCCATCCTATCCCATTGACCCCAGTCAAAAAGTACACCCTGCCAGGTCCACTCATCCCATTTCCCCCACTCACTGAGCACACTCTGCTAAGGCCCATCCTACCCAACTGCTCCAATTACTGGTACACCCTGCCAGTCTCTATCTTACCCTACTGCCCACTGTCCCCAATCATTGAGTAAACTTTGATGGCATTCATCCTGCCCCACTGCCCACAGTGTCCATCCTACCCAACTGTCTACTGCCTCCAATTACTGAGTATGCTCTGCCAGCACCCATCCAACCCCACTGCCCATAACCCTCAATCACTGACTGCATCCTGCCATGGTCCATCCCAAACTACATTCCCCAGCCACTGGACACATCCTGTCAGGGTCCACCTCATCCCACTGCCCACAATTACTAAACAAATCCTGCTAGGTCCATCCCATCCCACTTCCCACAGATACAGAGCATACTCTTCTAGGTCCATAAATACCCCACTGCATCCAGTCATTGAATACATCCTGCCCACTGCCCCCAATCACTAAGTACACCCTAACAATGTCCATCCTATCCCACTGCCCCCAATCACCGAGTACACTCTGCCCTATTGCCAACTGTCCCAATTGCTGAGTACACCATGACAGTGTCCATCCTACCCCACTACCCACCACCCCAATCACTTGAGTACACTCTGACAGCACCCATCCTAGCCCACTGCCCTCAATCACTGATTACACCCTGCTATCGTTGTTGTTGTTAAGTGCTGTTGAGTCGGTGTTGACTCATGGCGACCCTCTGGATAGCTGTCCTAAACTGTGTTCAGTCTTCAGTCAGGTGGCTCATTGTTGATAGAGTGGCATCCATAGCTGCTGTTATTATATCAATCCATCTCATTGCTGGCCTTTGCGTTGACCTTCTACCTTGCCAAGCATGATGTCTTTCTCTAATGATCTCTCTCTCTCTGTATGATGTGTCCAAAGTATAAAAGTCAAAGTCTTGTTATCTGAGCTTCTTAAGAAAGCTTAGGTTTGATCTCCTCTATTACTGGTTTTTTTTTCGGCACACCATGGTATACACAGTGTTTGTCACCAGCACCTTAATTCAAAGGCATTGATTTTCTTCCCGTCTATGTTTTTCACTGTCCACGTTTGCATCCATATAATGATATTGATAATACCATGGCTTGGACAAGTTGAATCTTTGTATGGAGAGAGATATCTCTTCTCTTGAGAATCTTGTCTAGGTCCCTCATAGACATTCTGCCAAGAGCAATGTGTAGTTGGATTTCTTGACTGCTTGTTGTTTCTTCATTGATTGTTGATCCAAGTAGGTTAACATTGTCAACTATTTAAATACATTACATTAACATAGGAACATACTAAATGACGGCAGATAAAGACTAGCATAGTCCAACCATTCTGCCCAACAAGGTAGCTAGGGTTGTACCTGCTGCTCTGTGCAGGTTAGTCCTCTTCTATGCCTTTGTTTATGGTTGTTCCAACCACTCCTTGCAAGTTACCCTCCCTTTATGTCTTTGTTTATTTATTTATTTAGCTGTATTTATATCCCGCTTTTCACCGGGTCAAAGCGGTCAATTGGGGGATACATTTAACACGAGGGGATGAGAGACACATACGCTCATACTTACAGGGAACATGGGCAATGGAGGGTTAAGTGGCTTGCCCAAGACCACAAGGAGTGCCTATAGGACTAGAAATCCAAGTCCCTCTGGCCTGAGATTGCTGTCCCCAGGTGGGACTTGAATCCCCGGCCCTCCGGCCTGAAGTACCTTGTCCTAACCACTAGACCACTCCTCACCTTTAGGGTTGTACCTGCCACTTTGTGCTGGTACATTCCAATATGTGTTTGAACACTTTTCACACAACAGCTAAGCAGTTTACACTGCTGTATATAGAAAATGAGTAAAAGAAACAACGAGCAGGAAGCAAAGCATAACAAGCAGCAGGAACTCTGCACCTTAGGCCACCTCGGCATCTGGAAATGATTTCCCCCACCAAAGACCAATATGAAAGATGTGGGGTTTCAAACCAGTGTTACCTGGAAATAGAAGGCTCAACCCAAAGATGACATGGCACGCTCTTCCAAAAGAAAGGCGCCAAAAAGAAAAAGGCCCCCTCCCCACTAGAGTCCTGCTACCCCTTTGCCCCCAATCACTGAGTACACCTGATGGCATTCATTTTACCCTAATGCTCCAATTACTGAGTACACCCAGCTGCTGTCATAGCCAGCTGCCCACTACCCCTAGTCACTGGGTACATGCTGAGAGCGTCCAGCCTGCCCTCCGCATTGCGGGTTATTTTAGAAGCCCCAGTTATGATATAAATGCGTAAACTGCATCCATGTGTAAATGGAAGCTTTAGAAAGGGTACAGTTTACATGTGGATGTCCTTACGACATGGAAACTGGTCTGGGCATAGTTTGGGTGGGACAAAAATCTACACATGCATTTCCCCATTTCATACAGGGAATGTACGTGTAAGCCCAAATTTCTCCATATCCGGATTTATACCGACTCCCTGGCATGTGTTGGGTTTAAAAATTGCGCTTCAGCCCACTCTTTCTTTACCAGATGGATTAAGGGGGTTATCCTCCTTTTCCACCCCCCCCCAAGTTTATTTCTACTCCTTACTGAAATGAGTTCAAGATAGCATCCTCTATAGTTCACTAGCCGCATCTACGCATCTAAGTTTGCAAAATGTCTCACATGAACATGTAACTACTGACTTCTACATGTGCAAGTTGTGAAATGATGGCACTTACACGTTAAGTTATCGGGTTTCCTCTGTTGATTGTTTTCCATGTGCACATTTGTAAAACAGCTCCTCCAGATGTACATGGCTAAAAATCCATGTGTTCCTCTACTTCCTTCTACGTATTTTAGAAACAGCTCCACATTTAGCACCGCCATTTCTAAAGTTCTATTTATTGTTATCAATATTCTATGTAACGTTCATGGTTCTATCTGATTCATGTAAACTACCGTGACTGGAAGATACAGCGGTAAAGAAAAAGTTGCTAAATACAATAAATAAAATAAAATAAAATGCCATCGGAACTATGTCCCAACCTCAACATCTCAATTCTGATCTCCACATACTATTTAAAATGTTTATGTTTATGTTTATTAAAACTTTATATACCGCCCAATACGATTAGCATCTGGGCGGTTCACAATACATAAAATCATTAAAAGAAAAAGAGCTGCGAAAAGAAAAGTAGAAAAGGAACGCCATAAAATCTTAAGGAAAGGAGATAGAAGGAGATAACAATTGGGGGACACAGAAGGCTAACATGAAGGGAGAGAGGGAACACATTGACAACGCAGGAGGGCGTAGGAGAGAGGAAATGAGGAACTAACATGGTAATAACTAGGGAGGGGAAGAGGACGGAGCTGGGAAGGGGAAGTTGAAAGCAGAACAAAAGAGGTGGGTTTTCAGTTTAGCTTTAAAGGATAGGTAGGAGGTTTCTAGATGTAGGGAGTGGGGAAGTGAATTCCAAAGCCTTGGACCGAGAAAAAAGAAAGCTGAAGATCGAGTTGATTCTAAGTGTGCTTGGGAGGGAGGGGGAAGAAACATATGGTTGGCGTGGATGGAACGTAGGGGACGGTGAGGGGTATGGAGGTGAACTTGGTCTGCAAGATACAAGGGGATACCAGAATTGATCACCCTGTGTACAAAAATAAGGACTTTAAACTGAACACGAAAGGAGACAGGAAGCCAATGAAAATGTATTAACAAGGGGGTGACGTGATCGAAACGTGAAGCGTGAGAGAGAACACGAACGGCAGTATTTTGGACCCATTGAAGACGACAAAATTTGGGATTGGGGAAGCCCGGCAAGACAAACATTACAGTAGTCAAGACGAGACATGACAAGAGAGATAAGGAGGATGGCCATAGAAGAGGGGGTGAGGAAAGGACGTACAGCACAAAGTTGTCTTAGAGTAAAGAAGGAGCGTTGGACAACAGAGGAGATATGTTCTTTAAAGGAAAGGGAAGAATCAAGAGTTACACCCAAGTACCACAGAGAGGAAACAGTGGGGATGGGTGAAGAAGAGAATAAAGGAGAGAGGGTAGGAGGGGGATTACCGAAGGTGAACCAGATAGCCAAAGTTTTTCGAGAGAGATTAATGTGCAGAAAGTTGGTCGAAAGCCAGGAGGCTACAGAAGAAAGACAGGTGTTGAAAGCGGTGATGTCAGGCGCAGCAGAGTCAGTGTGAAAGAGGAGAAAAATATCATCAGCGTAGTAATAAGCAGAAACACCGTGCTGTTGAATAAGAAGAGCAAGGGGGGCCAGAAACACATTAAAGAGAAGAGGAGCAAGAACAGAATCCTGGGGGACACCACAGGGGAGGGGAGTTGAGGGTGAAGACCCTGAGCCAGTGTGAACTGAAAAAGTGCGACTAGACAGAAAAGAGTGAAACCAGCGAAGAACCAGACCGGAGAGGCCGGCATCCTGAAGACGAGACAAGAGAGTGCGGTGATCAACCAAATCGAAGGCGGCAGAAAGGTCTAGAGAAACAGCAAGAGAGAGTAAACCACGGTCGTGAGCAATGTGCAAATCATTAAGGAGAGAAAGAAGAACAGATTCTGTGCTATGACCAGGGCAGAAACCTGATTGACGAGGATGAAGAGTGAGAGAGGCCTCGAGGTGAGAAGAAAGCTGAGAGAAAACCAATTTTTCCAACAGTTTAGAGAGGAAAGGAAGGTTAGAGATGGGACGCCAGCTGGAGGGAGAGGAGGGGTCGAGGGAGCCTTTCTTAAGAATGGGACGGACAGAGGCGTGCTTCCAGGAAGAAGGAAAAGTACCAGAAGAGAGACTAGAATTGAAAAGTGAAAGAATAAAGGGGACAGAGCAAGAGAAGATTCCAGCAGCCAAGAAGAGGGAATGGGATCAGCAGGGCAAGAAGTTTTACGAGTGGATGAGAAAACTTTAGTAAGAGTAGCAGGGGTGATAGGCTCAAAGGTGGACCAGTGATGTGAGAGAGGAGGGAGGGTAGGGGGAGAAGAAGGGAGAGAAACGGGAGAAGGGGGTTCTACCAAGGGGGGAGGGGAGAGAGGGGGAGGGCAAGAGGGAAAAGAGAGACAGAGAGACTGAACTTTGGAGACAAAATAAGTAGCCAGGGAAGAGGGATCTGGAATAGAAGGGGAGGAAAGAGGGGTAGGGGAGGAATGAGGAGCAGAAAGAGAGCGGAAGATAGAATGTAATTGGCGGGAGGAGTTTGAAGAGGTAGTGATAAGATTAGAGAAATAGTTTTGTTTAGCAGAGTAAAGAAGAGAACGATAGTGACGATGAGCAGAACGGAAACAGGATATAGTAGAGGGGTTTGGGTGTTTGCGCCATAAACGCTCAGCTCGACGAAGATACCTACGGTGGAGGAAAAGCCCTGGATGAAACCAGGGGTGATGGGTAGAGCGGTGGGGATGATGGGGGGGTCGTAGAGGGGCAACGGTGTCGAGGGCAGTAGAGAGGGTTGTGAACCAGGAATTAGCCTGGGAATCAGGTGAGAGAAGAGGAAAATCTGGGGGGAACAGGGTGTCAGACACAGGGAACTGATGGAGAGTAGCGGGGGTAATAAGGCGGGATGGAGGGGAAGGAGAGTTGAAGGAGGAAATTGGGGAAGGAGAGGGATAGGGAAGGGAAAAAAGGAGACAAGAGTGGTCAGTCCATGGTAGGGTAAGGGGGAAAAGAGAAGAATGGAAAGGGGAGGATCGAGGGAAAATAAGTAGGTCCAAAGAGTGGCTGGCGGAGTGAGTGGGAAAGGAAACGGATTGAACAAGAGAGAGATCAGACAGAAAAGTCAGGAAACTACGATCCCGAGAAGTGGAAGGGGAGTCCACATGGACATTAAAATCACCTAAAATCAGGAGGTGGGGATAGAGAAGAGTAGCTTCTGAGATAGTGGCGAGAAGGGTATCCCAGAGCTGGGAAGACGGTGAGGGTGGAACGTAGACAAGGAGGAAGTAGAGGGGAGAAGAAGAGCCTAGACGAAGAAGCAAAGACTCGGGATAATGCAGAGCGGGGGAAGAGAGCTCCTGGAAGAGAAGGGAGGAGCGATATAATACTGCGATCCCTCAGCCGCTCCTACCTCGGCGAGGGGTGGATAAGGCGGAGTAGCCCGGGCACAGGCAGCGGTTAAAATGTGCCTTCTGATCAGGAAGCCGCTAGGGTCTGTCACTTTCAGGTGCTGCTGGTGGGTCGGGGTGCAGGTCAGGTGCTATTGGAAGTGTGCACAATCGGATCACATTCAAAAATAGCATTGCAAAACTAGCATAGAGAGAACAATTTTCAAAATGATTTATCCTGGTAGACAGAGATTGATCCCATTTGAAAACTGCCCACTTTGTTGTCCAAAAGAGTGCATGCAGTTATAGCCAGATTGAGATGAGATGTTCCTGAAGGAGGGAGGGCAAGGCATGGAAGCAACATGATGGTAGATTTGACATTTGAACCTACAAAAGATTATTTACTGAATCCAAAATCAAACCTCACAAGTTGAATTTTCAATTCATCAATGACGGTGGAAGGTGAAAAGTTATTTATAATATAATATATTTTACATATATAAAAAGAGGGCAAAAGACCTCACAGTTTCAAGCCAAATACACATGATACCAAGCATTATTTTTCAAGGCAATATGAAACTCATATTATCTCTGGTCAGAAAAAACCTTCTGACTGAGAAACTTTATTATCAAACTTATCAAATTTCAAACCATTCGCAAAAATATTTTTCTTCTTCAATAAACTACTTTAGATAACTTTCCATATTCAAAATTATTCCTATAGGTGACAGACCATGTCTTATGAGGCACTAAGGGCCTGATTCTGAAAGGCAACTTGTAGGGCTGCATGTTCCAGCGGGACGTGCACCCCCGCAAGCCGTCCTGACTGTATTCCCCCTCTGACTCTCCCTGCACGGCCAGAGCAGCAGTATGGGGAGAGCCAGCGGTGGGCAGGAGGGGCGGAATGAAGGCGGAGCAGGGGCGGGCCGATGCAACAGGACATACAGGGCCAATTCAGGTCACGGCCCTGTATGTCCTGCGGGGTTAGGGGGAATAAGCAGCTCTGATCAAGCGATCAGGGCTAGAACCCCCCCTCTCCCCCAGAGACCGAGGCCGGTGCCAGAGGCAGGTAGGTCCCTGCCACCTGATCCTGGCCCTGGCTGCCCAAACTTGGGTTGGGCGGTGGGGAAACAGAGGGTCGGTGCCACGGGGTTCGGGGAGCCTGCAGGAAGGATGTCCCCGCGGGTATGCAGGGGCATGCCGGGCCGTCTCAGGGCCCGATGCTACACCCCCAGGAACATATGATTCCCACGGTGCAAAATTGGGTCCAAATGAACCCATACTGCTCAGGATCATCTAGATGGCCTGGACGTGCCCCTTAGGGAATCAGGCTCCACATGAAATAAGGACTGTTTTAAAGATCCATTTAAAAATCTGTAAACTTCTGTTCATAGCAAAATTTCATATGAATCCTTTATGTTGTTAAGAAAAACACTTATCTTCATTCCTTCTTCGAACAATCACTCTAATATTTCAAAATAGATCACACTGCCTCATAGCACCTTATTTTCTTTCGCCTCAAACAACCGATGTTGGCCAGCGTTTCATCACAACAATGGTGGGCCTCTATTCAATCTAGATTGCACCCTAAGATGTGAGACAATTGAACTCACTCATGATGCAGAAGAATTGCAAAACACAGGCCTTGTCGAGTGTGCTGTACAGTAAATGACAAAATAAGCAGATAAGTTTTGGTTAAGAGTGGATGTAGTTTATAAGAGGTGCAGGGAGGCCTTTTCAAAGGCATTTACAAGGTTTGGTGGGAGACCTGCAAATGCCGCTCTGTAGGATATTCAGTGGTACTAACACGGTTAGTACTGCTGAACATCCCTGGTTGCCGATTCAGCAAACTGGTATAATTATCCAGCTGTTCCAGACGAGCTTTCAAATTCTTAGAATCTTTCACAAAAGCATCTGACAAATTTTCAAAACACTCAGTTCTCAAAGTCACATCATCTAAAGTATTCTTAATCGTTCCTGTCATTTCAGAGTTCTTAGAAGCCAGTTCTGTATTCGACCGTACCTGACATTGATTGCAGACCAAATTGATTCCAAAGTAAATTGCACAGGCCGCTGAAGAATAAAGGAATAACCCAAAGTGCCCCGCACCATGTCAGGAGCCTCCGCAGCAGCCAATGGATTCATAGGTGGAAGACTGGCATCTTCACCTAATGCCAAATTGGAGCTTCAATCCTCGAGCAACGATCCTGCCAAAAGCTGACTCCGCAAGGCACCTCCAGCACTTGCAACAAGCCCTGGAGACAGCCCCAGTGAGAGCATTGAGGAACCGACCACAGGGAAGTCCAGCACACCAATGTCTCCAGAGACTATCTCAGAGCACACCTGCTTCTGAGGTCTCTGCGCATTGGGAAACATGAGGTCGCTGCTCAAGAGAGACGCTGAGCCACCCAGCTCCAATTGCCTCTCAGCCAAGCTATCTGCTCCCGCAAGTGACTGTTGCTCCCGGCAAAGCACAAAAGCATCCAAAGGACCAGAAATAATCAGAGTAGAGGTTAATTAGGCAGCCTGGGGCAGCTTACCCTGCTTTCCTTTCCTCTTTTTTCCGATTAGGAAAGCATGCTGGAGCCACAAACCCTGTCTACAGCCATCTTGGATCCACACTCCAGTTACACCAACTTTCTAAGGGAAAACACATGCATCAGAACATAAGAAAAGCCACACCGAGTCAGACCAAGGTCCATGGAGCCCAACATCCTGCCCCCGACAGTGACCAATCTGGGTCGCAAGTATGTTGCAGATCCCAAAAAGTAGATCAAATTTCTTATAGCTCATTTATAGGGGCAAGTCATGTCTTTCCTAAGGCTACCTGGTTAATAATTTTTTATGGATTTTTCCTTAGGTAGATGTCCAAACCTCTTTTGAACCCTGCTGTTAGTTGCCTTAACCACATCCTCCAACTACCGATTCCACAGCTTAATTATGCATTGTGTGAAAAAATCTGTTTTCAATCTGCTGGCTGTTAGTTTCATGGAGTATCCTCTTATTATAGTGTTGTTTAAAAGCTTAAACAATCGTCCCCTATTTAATTATGCCACCCACTCATGATTTTCATTTAGATGCCTAGTTTCCTAGTCTCATAAGATCCTTCCTTAATTCCTCACAAATCCTCTACCTTTTCAATGACTTTGAGAAATTTTGTATCATCTGCAGATATGATCCCCTCACTTTTTCTCCTTTCTCCCCAAATCATTTATGAATATACTAAATAACACAGGTCCCAGAATAGACCCTCGGGGCACTCCACTATTGACCCTTTTCCAATACACTATGAGGCAATTCCATTGTGTATATTCCCTGCCTGTCTGGCTGGTCAAAATTGGGATGTACTCTGGTGTACCTGATTCTGATCCTGCAGGAGCTAGACATGCCTGCGGGATCAGAATCAGGTCTACCAGCCTGAACGTGCAGGCCGTTCCCTGATTCTGGCCACTTGGACATCCAAGCAACTCCCCGGCTAGCCCAGCCTGGCTCCTGCATGGAGTGGCAGTGGCATGGCATCCTGTTGCCATACCACCACAGCGCCATGCAGGAGCCATGATCCCTGGCAGTGACGGCAATGTTCTTTTCTCTGCAGCCCAATCGGGCCACCGTGGACAGGGTTGGGCTGCGGGGAACTCCCTGTACCCTCCCTCACCTGCCTTCCTGGCCCCAGATCCGCCTTCCTCCACCTTCCAGGGGGACTTATTCCACCTTATTCCGCCCCTTCCCACCCACAAACGGAGTCCCCCGCACAGCTCAGATCTGTGTGTGCCCTGTTTCCCGGTCGCAGGCCAGGTGTTTAGCAGGCCTGGATGTCTGGGATGGACATCCAGACCTCTAAACACGGTTCAGAATAGACCCCATATTAATTCCACCCCATCCACATGCCTGCCAACTCCTCATTCCCCAGAAAATCCAATAAACCAGCAAGGCAATTCTTGCCCCAATGAAACCCATGTCGATCCATCCAAATCAAACTGTCTATCCACATGCTCACTAATCTACAGTAGCTTCCATCATTCCACCCAACACCAACTCCAGGATCACTGGTCCACAGGCCCATGGATCACCTCGAACACTTTATAAAATGGAACCACATTGACCACCCTCCAGTCTCCTCTCCTCAAGCACAGCAGCTACCCTTAATGATAAGTTGGAGATCACTAGCAACAGGCTAGCAGCTTTATGCCTAAGCACCTTCAGAGCTCTGAGGTTAACATCAGCTGGAGTGCAGGAGGGATAGGAAAAAAACAGGACAGGACAGAATCCCTAAATCCAAGTAACTACAGAGTATTGAGAAGAAGGTGGTGATCAATAGTGTCAAAAGCAGCAGAAAGGTCAAGAAGGATGAGGATTGAGTAAAATCTCTTGGATTTGGTAAGACTTTGACAAGAGCTGCCTCAGTAGAATGTAGAAGGCAAAAGCCAGATTGCCATGGATGAAGAAGAGACTGAGAGGAGATAAAGTCAAGACAGCATCAATGACCCACATGTTCAAGTAGTTTAGAAATAAAGGGGAGAAGAGAAGTGGGTCAATAATTAATTAGAAGGATAGGTAGGATCAAGAGATGGTTTCTTGAGGAGAGGTGTAGCCACCTTGCTTGAAGGCTGCAGGAACATACAGTAGAAAGCAATAGGTTGAGGATATGTCAAATGGAAGGGACAACAGTGGAGGAGATGGAGTTTAGTAGATGGGTGGGAATGGGTTCAGAGGAGCAGGTAATAAGCTTAGAGGAGCAGAGAAGATGTGTGGTTTCTTCCTCAGTGATCTTAGAAAAGGAGGAGAGGGTGACAGAGGTTGAGGGAAAGATTTGGGCTTGAAGAGGGGGAAGGGAAGAGATGACCCTGGGGGGACAAGAGTAATCTTGTAGACTTTGTCAGCCAAGGTCTGGGCAGAAAGGGAAGGAGTAGTTGGAGGAAGAGGCACTTTGAAGAGAGAGTTGAGAGTTGTAAAGAGACGGCGAGGGCCTTAGGTAAGATAGTTAGTCAGATGGACATAGTACATTTGCTTGGCAAGTGCTATGGCAGACTGGAAGGAGGTAAGCATGAATTTGAAATGTAGGAAGTCCACAAGGATGTGGGATTTGAGCCAAAGGCAATCAGCTGAATGGGCACAGGTAGCGGGTTTTAGAGGACAACCAGAGCTGAGGTATAGTATGCCTCACATGGATGTGAGATGGGAGTAGCTAGAGCATCCAGAGTAGAGGAGAGTACAATGTTATTGGAAGATATGGCCTCATCAACGGACTTAGATGACATAGTGAAAGAAAGAGATGGTGAGACAGCAGTGGAGAGAACTGATGGGTCGATAGCGTGAAGATTCCTAAAGATGTTGGAAGAGATTGGCCAAGAGTGATGTGGAGGGCGATGAACAGTGAAACTTATCAGGTGATGCTCAGATAGGGGAAGTACTGAGGTGCATAAATTTGAGGGCAAGCAGTTAGAGAAGAAGGCAAGGTCAAGGCAGTGGTCTAGCTGGTGAGTAGGGGCAGTAGAGCATAACTGGAGATTGAATAAGGTGGTAAGTGAAAGGAGCTTTAAGGCATGAGGGTCAGAGGGTTTCCCAACATGAATGTTAAAATTCCCAAGGATAAGTGAGGGGGAAGATGCATTCATAAAGAGGGACAGCCATGAGTCAAAATCAGTGAGAAACGTAGAGGTGGACTTATCAGGGGGTCAATAAATGACAGCAATCCGGAGAGGTAGTGGAGTTAAAAGACAGATGGAGTGGACTTCAAAGAAGGGAAAGGAGTGAGATTGAAGCAGAAGGAGGGGTTGAAATTGGCAGGAATGGAAGAGTAGAAACCTGACACCACCAGCAATGGACTGAGGAATATGGGAGACTTGGTAGCTCCCATGACAGAGAGCAGCAGCTGAAGTAGAGTCTTAGGGAAGAAACCAGGTCTCAGTTAGAGCAAGAAGATGCAGAGCATTAGAGATAAAGAGGTTGTGAATGAGGGCTAGTTTATTAGAGATGGAGTATGCATTCCACAAGGCACATGAAAAAGGAAAAGAGGACAGGGAAAGGAGAGGGATAGGAATAAGATTCTAGGAGTTGCGCATGGACCTGCCCTGGGAGTGTGAATAAAGTCTAGGGGGGCAAGGGTTGGGATTGATATCCCCCAATGAGAGAAGGAAGAGCAGGAGAGTGCAGGGAAGAGAGGAGGGAGCACAATGATAACAAGAGTGAGGTTCTTTCAGAGAGAGGGGAGATGGCTGAATGAGAAGATGGTGAAGCTGAAGAGCACATGATAGATTAGGACAACGTGGAAAGAGACATGAGGATGGTAAGGGAGGGGGTGATAAGGAGTAGGGGCTTGATATCACTGTAACGAAGGGAGAAGATTAGGGAACATCAACAATAGGAAAAGAAAGTGATGTGGAGCCATTAGAATGAGATAGAGGGAGGGAGTAGAAGTCAGAGGAGATAAATTATGAATAGGCAGGAAAGAAGTCCCAGAGGGCTAGAGTGCACCTGTGTGTTATACTGGTAATAAGCACAGACAGCTATAAAAGAATATTAGCCTAGGGGTAAGTGGGTTGTGGGGTGGATGGGAGGGATAAAGAAAGTAGAAAAGGAGCAAGGATTAGCTCTTTCACTCCTCACTTGTCTCAATTCTTGCCTTTCACAAATTGCTTCTTGGATATCCTCTAACTACCTTCACCTCAACCCTGCCAAAACTGCAGCTATCTGATTCACCTTTGGTGGCCCCTGCCCCTCACTGGCCCCTCCCTCCTGGATGCCCCCATACCACTGGTTCATGCTCTTCATTACCTCGTGTCACTCTCGATTCTTCACTCTCTTTCCCGATCATCTCTCTTTAATCATTCACCATTCATTCTTCTCTCTCAGACAAATTCATGCCATTCACCCATTCTTGCCTTTTTCATCCCTGATCACCCTTCTTCTTTCCTTTGTCGTGTTCTAGATTGACTATTGTAACATTGCACTTGCTGGCCTTCCTCAATACCAGCTCCACTATCTCCAGCTCCTCCAGAATACTGCTGCCCAGATAATTACCCATGTAACATGTACTGATCATGTCACCCCAGTTCTTATCCACCTCCATTGGCTTCCCCTTAAGTACCAGATACAGTATAAAATGCTCACATTGTTTCATAAGGTCTTGCACGCCAGCACCCATCAGTACCTTTCAGATATTCTCCATTTCCACTCCCCACACTGGGTCCTCTGCACCATCCACGTCAACAGTCTGCACCTTCCCCCTGCTTCACAAGATCATCTAGAGTCCACTCGCAAATCTGCCTTTCTTTCTCGGCCCTATCCTCTGGAAAACCTTGTCCTCTGATCTCTACCATAAACTCTCTTTCAAAAATTCAAATCGCAGCTCAAGCCATACATTTTACAGTTAGCTTTTGACCGTCCACCATCCTATAATTAGCCCCGCTACCCCCTTCTCCCTCTTCGCCCTCTCTCTCTGCTGTGTGATTGTACTACTCTTTCCTATCTGACTTTGGAGTTCCTTTTCCTTTTCCTACTTTTCAGCCCATTTGTGTTTTGTAAACTGCCCTGCTGCCTAAGTGAAGGTGCAGTATATTAAATCCTCCAATAAAGACAAAGATAAATAGAAGATGACAGAAAAGCTGAACAGAATTACAAAAAGCAGCTAAGAAACACACTAATTAAAAAGACATAAATATACATACAGACAAACTGAGAATTTAAGACAAGCACAGGTAACAAAACATTCCTAGCAAACCAGGGTGCAGGTTTTAGCCCCTCCCCTCTTCTACTACCCTACTACTACTACTATTATGCTGCGCTGTACAGATACATATAAAAGATGGTCCCTACTCGTCAGAGCTTACAATCTAATCAAGACAGACAATACAATAGATGAGAATAAGGATACAAATAGGGAAGGATAAGGAGACATAAGAAAAACAAGGGATCAGGATCCAAAAGCAGTCACAATGAGAGGAGCCTTTAGCATGGATTTGAAAAGTGGAAGAGATGAAGCCTGACATACAGACACAGGTTGTTTGTTCCAGGCATAAGGAGCAGCAAGGTGAAAGGATTGAAGTCTGGAGTTGGCAGTGGGAAAAAAGGAATAGAGAGAAGCAAGCCAGTGAAGAGCGGAGTTCATGAGGAAGGGTGTAGGGTGTAGGGAGAGAGAAGAGAGGCAAGGTAGTGAGGAGCAGTAGAGTGAATGCATTAATAGGTCAGAAGGAGAGATTTGAATTGGATACGATAACGGAAGGGGAGCCAATGAAGTGACTTGAGAAAAGGGGTTAAATGGGTATATTGGGATTGGTGCAGCAGAGTTCTGAATAGATTGAAGGGGAGAGAGATGACAGAGTGAGCCCATCAAGGAGGAGGTTGCAATAGTCAAGACGGGAAGTGACTAAAGAGTGAATAAATGTTTTAGTAGTGAGTTCAGAAAGGAAGGAGTGAATTTTGTTAATGTTATAGAGAAAGAAATGACAGGTTTTAGCTATCTGTTGGATATGTGTGGAGAAGGAGAGGGAGGAGTCAAAGATGACCCCAAAGTTGCGGGTTGAGGAAATGGGAAGAAGGAGAATGTTATCTACAGAGATAGAGAAAGGAGGAAGGGGGGAAAAATAAGATGTTCGATTACATCCAGGCAGCGATGTCAGATAGGCAGACAGAGATGCAGGCCTAGAGTGTCAGAGAAATATCAGGTGTAGAAAGGTAGATAGATCTGAGAGTCATCAGCATAAAAATGATGCTGAAAGCCATTGGAGAAGATCAGAGCACCAAGGGACTGGGTATAGAGAGAGAAAAAGGAGAGGGCCCAGAACAGACCCTTGCGGTACACCAGCTGAGAGCGGGATAGCAGTAGAGGAGGAACCAGTAGAATAAACACTGAAAGAGTGATGGGAGAGATAAGAGAACCAGGACAGGGCTTCTAAAACCAAGTGAGGAAAATGTGTTCTAGGAGAAGGTGGTAGTCAACAGTGTCAAAAGCAGCAGAAAGGTCAAGAAGATTGAGGATTGAATTAAGGTCTTTGGATTTAGCCAGGAACAAGTCACTAACGACTTTGGCAAGAGTCATCTCAGTAGAGTGTAAAGGACGAAAGCCAGATTGAAAAGGATCTAGCAGGGCTTGAGAGGAAAGAAATTTAAGGCAATGGTGGAGAACTGCTTGTTCAAGAAGTTTGGAAATAAGAGGAAGAAGGGAGATGGGTTGATAATTAGAACGACAAGTAGGGTAAAGTGAAGGTTTCTTGAGGAGAGGTGTGGCCACAATATACTTGAAGGCTGAAGGGACAGTTGCTCTACAAGCAGTCCCTCCATTTCTTGGTTGTCCAATAGCCCAACTGACTCTCTCACAGGCTTCCCTTTTTGAATACTTGAAAAGTTTTTATTATCATTTCTTGCCACCTTGGCTAGCCTCCTTTCAAAATCCCTCTTGGCCCACTACTGTTCGACATCCAACCTGCTAGTACCCATGCCCACTCTCGCCATTAGGGTTTGCCTGCCACATTCTGAAAGTTGCCCCTTGGCTGTCACTGCCTCTCTCACTTCACCATTGAACCACACCATACTTTCCTTTTGAGAATTACCCTACAGAAGGCATGCACATATATCTATACCTACTGTTTATTTTGCACAACTTTCCCAGCTTATTTAATTCACATGCATGCATACTTTATAAAGTTAATTATACTATGATTGAGTCCTAAAAAAGCTATACAATTCAAATTTATCTTTAAATAAATGTATATTTTTGTCAGACATTAAATATTTTTACCCGTAGTAATTTATTTTGTATCTATGGGGGTCAAGCGACTCTTTTTTATTGTGTATTATCTCATTCATTTTGTGCACCAGTTAAAATTCTCACTGGCTATTTTTTCATCTTTTTATTGTTTTAAAATTCCATCACTTACTTTTTCTTCAAACTTTCTGATTTAGATATCTTCCCTGTGATGTTTCAGTCTTCAAAGACTATTTGGTCATTATCCCATTCAATAATATCTCCAATATAGTGCCATGTTTTGATGGGTAAATCTATTTTATGCATCCTACATCTTAAATGTAAAGTTTGCTTATTTGCTCAGGAGTGCTATAACTATCCCATTTCAATTCTATTTGTCCTCTTGCATAAATCTGATATACTTCTTATTGTTTCAGTGTATTTCTCGTTCTTCATTCAGTGTACTTCACATTCTTCATTGCAATGCTTTTTTCAGGCAGCCTAATCCCAATATATTTCAGTTTCTTTTTCTAGCTACCTTTACTTATGCGCTCACCAATCCCTGTATTCTCAATTCACATCTTCAATTGGAACCTTATTTAATCAAATGCGCACCTTAAAATATATAGCCCACTGTGATTTTAAATATAAAAGGGGTTGACCCCTAATATTTATAATCACAGGTAATCTTTGATACTTTACACAGTATACAGGGTGGCCCAAAAAAAGTGAGAACATCTCGTAGCATATAAGCTATTTAAAAATTCAAAAAGACAGATGTAAACGATTGACAAATTTTAAGAAAAAAGACGTCGACTGGAAATTGTTGAAATAAAGACGTTATATAGCTAAAAAAGGTAAATAAGTAAACTATTTAAGCTTTTAATTTACGAGATGTTCTCACTTTTTTTGGGCCACCCTGTACATGTAAATGCTTATCCCCACCCCGGCCCTGCCCCTAGGCATGTCTCCTCTCAGGTCTGATAAATTTATGCACATACAGTTGTATGCACATAAATTTATGCAGATGTAAAGTAGCATTTTAGAAAAGGCATCCAAGTGCAATCCAGGACGTCCAGGGCAAAATGTGCAGGAAAATGCCAGGGACGTCTATGTTTCAGCCTGATTTTAGAAAAATAGATGAGCCGACATGGACACCCATGCCAACATCCACATAGATGTTCCCACTACAAAAACCTGGGGCGGGGACGTCTCTCTCATGCTAATTTGCATACGAGGACACCCATCATTGTGGCAAGATAAAAACAAGAACCTTCATTCCCTATCGGTGTTCGCTGTTAACATTGAAAATATAGGTGATAGGAGTAGACCTCCTCTACACCCTCCAGATATTTGCCTGGCAAAACAAGCACTTTCCCGATGCCTATTTGTACCTGGAGCAGGTATAACCTTTGATATGGCTCAGGGCACGCAGGGCGTTTCTGAAATCGGGTGAGGACATCCAGGTTATTGGGAATGTTCTGGACACTCCTACTCCATGTCCCCATTCCGACTTGGATGTCCTTGCTCTGAGAATGTCTTTAAAGCTGCTTTTTAAAATGGTGCTGGGGACATTTCCATGCTTTGGACTTCTGTATTCCCATTTTTGGGCATCCCGAGCACGAAAAAGTCTTCTAAAATAACCCCCATAGTCCAGCCATTTTATAGAAGGCTATTTCTGTATGTAAAACGCTATCTTACCCACACAAACGCCTCTTAAATGAATCCCTTCAAGACTAAAGCAAAATTTACATTAGGAGTTTCTGTACGGTTATCATGATAGCTCTCTCATAAT
The DNA here is from genome assembly GCA_033557465.1 of Ichthyophis bannanicus. Lineage (NCBI taxonomy): Eukaryota > Metazoa > Chordata > Amphibia > Gymnophiona > Ichthyophiidae > Ichthyophis > Ichthyophis bannanicus. The sequence goes on from CM066031.1 coordinate 114,043,338, forward strand.
CTTGAGAGTCAGTTTTTCCCCTTAACTAATGAAGTATTTGTCCTTCTAAACATCAGGGCCTATAATCTTGAAGATGGACCTGAACTGGAATTCAAAAGCCAACACTGGGAATCAAGGGTCCAAATTCATACCAGAGGCCAAACCTTATGGCTCCCGGATGAATGACAGATGGGAAGAAAGCCTGACCTGCTGCCATGTATTAACTTTATAGTTTGGAAAGTGAAAATAAAGAGTGTGGGATGGGGGAGAAATCTTTCTGGCTGTTCAGTGCCTTTGGGACAAGAGGATATATATAAACACTTAGGGGTATGTTTACTAAACTGCGGTAAACGTGAATAACGCGCGTTGTACGATGCTATAGCGCACGCTATCACGTGCTAACGAGCGTAATGCTCCGTGGTGCGGTAAAACACCGCAGAAGGTGGAGAGAGGGCGGAGAGAAGGGGGTCAATGGGCGGAGAGTGGGCGGGGAGAGGCTCCCTGCACACCAACGCGCTGAATTTCAGAGCTGAATTCCAACGCGAATGAAAACCTACCGGTAAAAGCACTTTAAAGGGGAGAGAAACCATTACGTGTCAGCAATGTACAGCCTAGGCAAGGAAACCAAAAAAAGGTGATAAGTATGATACATGTGCACAGAACAAAAGGGCACAGAAACACCGAAAATGACCCCAACAAACTGGATAAAAACAACAACCAAGCTGGCCAATAGTGGTAGCAATGAGAAACATCAAACCGCTCCCCCCGAGTAAGCTCCATAGAACAGATATAATTCGTGGAAGGGTCCATACTCCGTCCCCATACAAGGTGCATGGGCCCACAGTGAAATAGCGCTGCTCAGGGATTTCCCCACCATCGGACAGGGTTCCTATGGCGTGCACATGTCCCGCAACATCAGGGCAGGCATGTCGGAACGGGCAACCGGGCAGATGCTGGAAAAGGGGATACAGAGGGCTGCAGGCGGCACATGCAGTGGCGCAGCTGGGCCACAGTGGGGACTAGGGTGATGCTCAGTTGGCCCATAGGAATGCATAAACAGTAGAGCCAGACAGCAACTGATGAGGGCCCAACATGGGCACGAGTGTGTTTCCCAAAGCGTCACAGGGGAGAGTACCCAACAGCAACCCCCAAGGGCACGGAACACTGGCAGGCGGGGCTGGGGGGGAGCGTGGACGTCTATGCAGGCACCCCTACCCCAGAACACGCACCATAGGCAGCCGCCTACCTGCACACTGGATGGCCTGAGACCGCGCACCACCAGCTCCACCAGCAGAAGGGCATGTCAGCATGGTGGCTGAGAGATACTGGTGGTGGAGGGGGCAGTGGCAGCTGCCCGGAGCAGACCGTGGCCTAGCCCTGTGTAGGTGGGTGCCATGCACTGCAACAGACAGGCCCTGTCTGACCAACAGTCATGGTATCACCCGGGAATGCACCATCTCTGTAAGAACATGGTGGTGCAGTGCACAGAACCACTGTATTCAGAAGGTCACAGGTTCAAGTCCCAGCTGTGGTTTCCACCAGCCCAGTCCTCATATTTTACCCACTACTATAACGTGCTAATACAGGCAGAACCGTTCTTGCAGATGACGTAAACATGCCCAAAACACCAACATTTTACCCTACAGAGCACAGACACCATAAACATGCACATTGCCTAGAGCAGAGCCTCCCAAATGCAGTCCTGGAGGGCCAAACACCATTCCAGTTCCATGCTGCCTCTGATAAAGATGCCTGTGCTGCATTTCTATGCGCCACCCCCATGGTATGCAGATGTATCTCATGCATATTCATGAGGGACAGCATGAAAACCCGAACAGTGTTTGGCACCGCAGGACTGGAGTTAGGAACCTCTGCCGTAAAGCAGCATCCAACAGGGGCAGACACACCCGCACCCACAGGCCCCATTATCCACAGCCTTCTGGAGAGGCAGGACTGTGGGCTCTTTGTGCATCTCCCAATACTAGCACTTGCATACCTTAGTAATGCCACCCTAAACCGGGGAATATGGTACACATCTATCAAAAGGTTGCTAGGATTACTGGCAGATAGCAATTCTTAGGTTAGGTACAAGTGTCTGAGTGAGCTGCATCATAGCAACCTTTCTGATGTATGTGGCGTGTGCTACAGGTCATGTGTCTGACAGTGTTTACAACCTGGGGAGTGACTCCTACAGTATTGCGTACCATAGCCATGCCTGCACTGTGCTCAGGACTTGTGTGGTGGCCTGGGCTGCCCAACACCTCTATAGTTGCACAATGCTGGCATAGGTGTGGGGTGTGTGTGTCTGTCTATCCAGTGTGTGGTGGCTTCCAACACCCTCCACAGCCCACACTGCTAGCACTGTTCCCAGTATTGGCCTGCCAATGTGCATAATGAGGAGCAAGGTACTGTGGGAATAGCCTGGATAGGGTGGCCTGGCCTGGCCGCATCTGCGCTGGGCATAGGACAATGGCTCGGACATTGTAGTGCCCGGTACCACCTGCACAGACAGAGTGGCCACAGCATGTCCTGCTGGGAGGTCACTCTCACCCTGACTGAGTAGTGACCATGGCATGGCTAGGTTCCCCCATAGTGCTAAATAGCATTTCACTCATGTGATATATATGGGTTCCCTTTTGGGGCCCAATCACTGACTTATCTGCTTGGTGTATATGCTGACATCCCCTGGGTACATGCATCTCCTCCAGGACCATGCACTATGGACTAGCTAGCAGACTGTCTGCAGCTAATATGTGTCTTGCTGGAACACCTTGCAGGGTGCAGCGGCTGGAGGCTTGCTGCTGGGGAATGTCAGATAATGGTGGGGGGCAGCTGAGCATATCCAGGACTGCCATCTGTCCGCTATTGTGTTATGTAGGGGAACCATTCTCTCTGTTCCCCAGCAGGATTGCTGTTGCTGGTCCCCTCTACTGCTGCCATTGCCGGGGGGGGGGGGGGGGTAGACTGTGGATCTATTGGTGGGTGACCCTGTTTCCCACCTTAAGCCCCAGAGGGTGTGGTGGTAGATGATCTGCCCATGGGTCCATACACCCCCCCCCCCTTCACCTACAGCAGGTAACCTTGGCACCAACACAGGATATGCACTATTCTGAGTGTATCATCGCCCATAAGGACTAGACATGACCGAGACATACAGCAGGGCACAGATGTATCCTAGGTGTGTCTAACGGAGCTACCTATCACACACTGATGGGGACCTGCAGCATGGTGTATTTCAGCCATGAAAGGTGCTGTGGACCTGGTGCTGGGGGCCCCACCTCAACCTCAGGGTGGGCACTGTACCCACACAATGTGAGTGTCTGTGGCTACTCTGTGGCAGTGCCACACACGGTCTGTCCCCCCAACAGGGCCGAGGTGCTGTGGGGGTGCTTACCCGCTCTTGTGCCCATCTCTTGACTGCTGATTTGCATGTGCAGTGCATCATGGGTACGGGTGGGTTACCCCTATCCTGGTAACCACAGCAGAATGTGGGTGTGATGCCGTGCAGTCCTCCTGTGGCCAGCCAGTTGTTTGTTAGCAGCTTTAGCCCACTGGTTACTTCACTGCCTGTGGAGCCAGAGGTCATGGGTCCTAAACCCACTGTGGGGTTCATCAATAGGGCTGTCGTAGGCATTGTCTGTTTTTATTGTATATTAGTTCTGCCAGCAGGACCACCCTCAGGGTACTGTCCCCTTAGGGTGGCTCATAAGGTGCCTTATAGGGTGTCCTATAGGGGACATTATAGGGTGCCTTGGCAGACAGCGCACTTTATAATGTGCCCTATGGAGTGCCCTCTAGGGTGCCTTATGTGGCACCTTAGGTTACGCCACTGTGAGGGTGTGTTTGCTGGCAGCACTATTCAGGTATAAGTAACCTTCCTCACAGCCCACTTTCCAGGCCAAGCCCAGTACTTTTGGGATCCCAACCTCTGCCTATATATTCCTATCAAATGGTATAGCATACATGACCATGCCAGAGGGAACGTCACTATTGGAACATATTGGATACGACGGGTACAATTTTCCTGACATGTGCAAACATTAACCCAGCTGCAGAACGTGGATTAAAATATTATAGTAGGCCTTCAAAGATTTACACATGACACCTCAGCTAGCCTTATTCATTAGGCACACTGGGTAATTGAACCCATGACCTTTGTACCATCAGTCTGTGTAGTAACCATTGTGCTACAGCTCTGTTTCTGTATTTGGGTGTCTGCGTGCTGTCTTAAGCTTGCGCGCAGTAGCGCGCACGCTGTAGCGATCGTTGCTGCGCGGCACGCACTAACGCACGCACCTGCGCGTTATCGGTTACGATGTACTGCCCATGTCCTTTTATGGCTTTCCTTCCACTAACGCGGCTCCTAACGCGAATTGCACTAACGCAGTTTAGAAAACATACCCCTTAGATGTCCATGACTACAAAAAGAAGACATTGTGTGACTCATATTGAACAAGCACAGGCATAAAGTTCAAAAACAGTGTCCTTTGATCACAGAATGTGCAGTATGAGTTTCAGGGTGTAGTACAATGATACTTCACTTCTTCAATCTTAGCAACATAATTGCAGGAAAATTTGCTTTTATTCTAGGCCTAGAGAACTGTATCACCATCCCAGAACATTTTGGGAGGATGGGTGTCAGAAAAAAAAAAGACTGGACCAGAATTGCACCCTGTCATGGAGAATGATAAGGACAACACTAATCTGCTCCAACGCTTTCCCCAGGGAAGAGCCCCGGCTCATTTGCCAGGCCAGTAGAGGACCAAGCCAGTCTGATTCTTCCGGAAGTCTGGATGGGTCTGCTCACTCCTCGCCTCCACGGCGATCAGTCGCTTCTTCCCTCGCATGCTCAGTTGGATGCAGTCTGACACTCTCACTTGCAGCTCGCGCTTCTCCCTGAAAGAGATACGATCCCAGAACCCATTACTTACAGGCACTTCGCTGAGCTCTGGTTTTAGCTCCCTTCGGCGATCAGGGCCGGTGCAAGGTATTATTGGTGCTAGATAAACCTCTTCAGTCTTTCACCCCCTCAATTAACTTTCAGGATTCTAGCCCCCCCCCCCCTGTGAAATTTAGATTATAATTAACTTCAACAATCATGATTGCCTCCTCACCACCCCCTTCCAAACAATTCTGTAAAAATGAAGAACAGGATATCATACTTTAAAATTATAAATTTAGTTTTATATATATATACACACACACAACATACACATATATAATTGGGTCAATATTCATTTATTTATTACACTTCTGTCTCATCTCAATGACATACTCTAGACTAGTGATATTCACTCCCAGTCCTTGAAGACTACCAATGGATATTCATGAGCAAGATTTGCATGCCTATTACCTCCATTGTATGCAAATCTCCTTCATGCAGATTCATTTGGCATAGCCTGAAAATGTGACCCACTGGTGGCCATCGAGGACTGAGAGTGATTACCACTGGCCTAGGATAAGCCAGCCTTATTGGTGATACTTTTCAGCTTTTCAGTCACAAGCGCTCCCTCAGTACTGCTGTTTAGCCACATTGTCCTAGAAAAAAGGGGAAACTTCCCAGGGTTATCCGATGGCTCTAGAACATCACATACTAGCTAAACTAGTCCTGGATTTATATCCATTGGACTTGTAGATTCAGTTTCTCTAAAACAATGGTTCTGAATCCAGTCCTTGGTGCACACTCAACCAGTTGGATTTTCAGGATTCTCAATATCAATATGCATGCAACAGATTACCTTGAAACCTTGCATGTACGGCCTCCAATATATGTAGATGTATTCCACACATATTCACTATGGATATCCTGAAAACCAGACTGGCTGGGTGTGGCCTGAAGACTGAGTTCAGAACCACCGATCTATGGAAAACGGGATTACATGTGCAAAATCAGAGTTGACTCAGCATATCCCTGACAACCTGGAGTCTTCTGGGAACCCCAAAGATTGTCATGAATTACCACTTCACCCACATCAAACAAAGCAAGCTGATCCAGTCCTGGTTTCCCCCCACTGTATACATGGAGTTGTAATTCTCTTTTTCCTGTGAAAAGTCCAGCCACTTCCCCAAGCATGTAATGAGGCAAAACCAGAACTGGATCCGTTTGTTCAAACTGGTTAGGATGAGGTGGCCACTCCAAGACTGTGATACTTTTTAATGCAGTGGTTCACAGTCCAATCCTTGGGGATCACCCGGCCTCTCTGGTTTTCAGGATATCCATAATGAATATGCATGAATTAAATTTGTGTACCGCTTCCACTGTAGGCAAATCTATCTCATGCATATTTATTGTGGATATCTTGAAAACAAAACTTACTAGGTGGTCTTTGAGGATCAGACTGATGACCACTAGTTTATTTGAACAATTCTGTAAAGATGATGCACATACATGGCCTCTGAAGACCACTAGACATGCCAAGTGACTCGGTCCAAGGAGGGAGATTTTAGTTCAGTCCAGAATTTCTGATAACACCATCCTGCTATGTACTGGTACCTGTGGTTCTGATGTCCCAGGGCACCTTAGATTGGGTCTCCGAGCAGCTCTAGGGCACATAGGTTTCTTCACCATCGACTTCCCGCAGGAGAAACACACCACACACATATTTGATTTTGTGGCCTGTTTGTTCCTTAAGCAGACATACAGTACAGACCCATGGCATCTGATGTGGCATGCAGGATTCTTGTTATGATGTAATCGAGCCAGAAAAGAACATTCTGCCATGATTTTTTTTACTTACTCTTCATCATCCGCTTATACTGTGGTAGAAAAAAATTATAACGAGTGTGTGTGTGTGTGTGTGTGGGGGGGGGGGGGGATTCTTGTTAAAGAAGCATTCTGTGTTAGCTGCTTTTTTTCATAGATGTTCACACTTTATTCAAAGAAATAAAAAATACAGTGAGGAAGTCAGTAGGTGAATATAAAAGATGTGGATTGTATTCTCCTCCCTGCTAATTATAGAAGAGCTGGGTGCAGGCAGTCTTTGCAGACATTCTGACTGGTTACCTTTGCCGCAGCTCTTTCTGCTCACACAGCAGCTAACAGGAGCAATTCTTCTGTGTTAGTAAAGTCCCTCTTGCATAACTATTTGATTGACTTTCTTTCCATCTTTTTTAAATGAACAGCACAGTGCTATACAGAGTTGGATTACAGATTGTCAGATGAATCTGATCGATTTCTTTGGCTGGGTGACCGGAGAAATGGATCAGGGGAGAGCGCTAGATGTGGTATACTTAGATATCAGCAAGGCCTTTGAAACCGTTCCACATCAACAACCTATAAATAAAATGACTGCCCTTTGGATGGATCCTAGAGGACTGACTCGGTTATAAACTGGTTGAGGTAATGGAGGCACTCACCTCCTTAGCATTACCCACAGACCCCCTTCAGCTTTTGGATTCTCTCTCCCATAGCCGCAATGAAATCATCATAAATGCACAAAACTGCAGTGGTATCCCAAGTGAAATCGCACAGCTGAGAGAGAGGTCCCAGAAGTACTCTTTCTACCCGATGTACCGCTACCAGAACATCTTTTAAGGAGATATCTGATGAACCAATATCTGAGCCGGCTGACATTAAAGTATTCGGCGACAGAGGCAGCCGAGAATAGTGCAGGAAAAGTCAAACTTGGCTGGGGGGAGGAGTACAAGCCTCTAAACTTAAGGAGGCTTCAGAAGCAATTGCAACACCGTCCACACACATAGATGACAACCAAGGTGTAGGTGTATTTACAAGATGTCGGTCCATTGGGTCTTTAACCGCCGACTGCGGCTCCAACCCTTTCTTCTTTGCTTTCCGCTTACCCATGTCTGACTGTGAGGGAATGCAGCAATAGCCCTCTGGCACTGCTCTGGTGATCTGAAGGGGCAACTCATGCCCCTTAGGACATACCTCTTTGGGCACATGCAGCCAAGTACTGCGGTGCATGCTGAAATTTAAATCTCCCAATGCTGAGAAAAGAATAGCTCTGGTCCAATTAGGTGCAAGGATGGAATCACCACAGCTCGAGCATCTCCTGATATGAGCAGCTGTTCCCACTAGTGCCTCCCGGTGTTAAAGGAGACAATGGTGATTCCTATTCTGAAGAAGGGCCATGCTTTGTTCTGTGAGAACTTGACACCTGTCTCATCATTGATGTGTCTCGCTAAACTGGTAGAGAAGACAGTAGTGTACCAGTTGGAAGGCTATTTGGAATAGAAGCAGAGTTTGGATTGGGGCAGGATGGTTTTCAGAAAGGGCCAGGGACAGAAATGTTATTGGCGGTGGTGATGAATATACTGGGGCAGACTAGAGATGGGGAGAGGGCAGCGATGGTGATTGTGTTGAATTTGTCAACAGCCTTTGACTTGGTGGATTGGGAGATTCTTTTGGGGAGGTGTCAGGGCATGGGGATGGGGGTAAGGTATTGAGGTGGCTATCTGCTTTTCTGCATGGGCACCGGTTCTGGGTCCATTGGGTTGAGAAGAGGTCTACTGTGCACCAGTTGCCATGTGGAGTTGTACATGGCTTGGCACTCTCCCCTTGCCTCTTTAACATTTTCATGAGTCCAGTAGGGTGGATTGTGAGGAAGCATGGCTTCCAGTGTTTACTTTATGCGGATGACATTCAGTTGGTGGTGGTTTTGGAATGTTCATTGGAAGAAACTGTTGAGAAGGTGATCAGGTGTTTGGAGGAGGTGTGTGGGTAGTTGTGGGCTAACCATCTGGTTTTGAATCCTCAAAATCGGAACTATTAGTGTTCAGGAGAAAAGTGGAGGGAGATGTGCAGGAATAGGCAAGGGTTGCAGATGAAAAATTGGAATGGAAAAAGGAAATACAGAACTTGGGGATGGTGATGGTTGTAGGCTTGGATCTCCACTCCCAGGAGTCGAATGTGGTATGAGTGACGTACAGTAAGTTGCATCTGGTATGACAATTGCATCCATTTTTGGATGAGGGGGCGATGCGCCTGTTGATTTAGGCTTTGGTAATGTCAGTACTGGATTATTGTAACCTATTGTACCTTGGATTATGAAAGTACCAGCTGCAGAAGCTTCAGAATATGCAGAATGTGGCAGCGAGAGTGGTTTCAGGGCGCAATTGAAAAGAGTAGGTAGCTGATGTCCTGGTCCAGCTTCACAGGCTCCCAACTGAGCAGCGGAGTGTGTTTAAGCTCCTCCTTGTGACATTTAAGGCGTCGAGAGGTTGGAGGCCTGGATATCTGATGGAGGTGTTGTGGTACCAGCTGGGTCGGGAGTTGCGGTCAAGTTAGGGCCAACACTTAGTTCTGGGCCCCCAGCAGATACATTTTGAAGACATTGAGGAGAGGTGTTTCTCGGTGATGGCCCCTTTGTGGTGGAATAAGCTTTTGGTCTGCTTGAGGCAGGAACAAAACCTTTTGGTATTTAGGAAAGCTGTGAAGACCTTTTTATTTCCCCAGCCAGGGTATGGTAAGAGGCAGGGCTAGGTTGAGACAGCCGGGCAGCAGGATGGGGGAGGGGATTCAGGTTCATTAATGTTTTCTGTGTTAGGGTCTTCGGACCTTTTATATATTGTATGCCGCCTTGGATACATTTTAGCGTATGGTGGGATAGAAATGTTTTAAAATAAATAAATAAACATTACACAGCCACCCACCCACTCATGAGCAACTACAAGAAAATTCATATGCAGGTCATGGAGTCATAAGATATGTTGGTGGAAATTGCCATGCAATTCTAGACTTGTTTGTACGGTGAGTTCTAATGGGAAGCATTCTAGATCCACTGTTACATTGAAAATATAGGAAATGATGGCAGATACTGTAAAGCCCATATAGTCTGTTCATTCTACTCATGCACACCAACTGCTCGGCTCTACAATCTCATTTTCTCCCTTAAAGATTGTTTGTGCTTGTCCAATGCTTTCTTGAGTTCAAGTATTGTTCTTGTCTCCATCATCTCCACTGGGAGGCTGTTCCATGATTCTACCACCCTTAATGTTTCCTTAGATTACTGTTGAGTCTACTCCTTTCATCCTCATCCTATGATCTCTCATTCCAGTTCCATTGAAAGAGGGCTACCTCTTGTGTGTTTATACCTCCCTATCATATCTCCCTTATCCTGCCTTTCTCCCAAGTATACCCATTTCAATCCTGTCCCCATATGCTTTATGATGAAAGACTATTAACCATTTTAATGGTCATCCTCTGGACCATCCCTATCCAGTTTATATCATTTCGAAGATGTGGTCTCTAGAATTTTACACATCACTCCAAATGAGGTCTCACCAGAGACTTATACAGAGGTACTATCACTTCCTTTTTCCTGCTGGCCATTTTTCTTTTTATACTCCAAACAATCTTGGTTTTTACTGTTGCCTTATCTACTTGTTTGGCCACCTTATGATCACCCCTGGATCCCACCCTTGTTTCGTGGAGTGTGAAATTCTATCCCATCCTGCATGGACTTCCAGACTTCATTCTTATATAGCAAAATTAGTTGAAAGATGCTATCAAATAGTTTTAATGGTAGTTTTAGAGTAAGTGGTAGCCGGAGAGGGCTACAGCATGAATAAAGACTAGGCCAGACCAGACTCCAAGTTTCCCTGGGTCCCCAGGAGTCAGTCTGAAAAATAGGGGACCAATATATGGACTTTATGGGGGATACAGGAGCAGAATACTAAAGCCAGTAGCCCCTTTGTTTTTCTCGATGCAGCACCATTGTCAGAGCTACTGGGGCTAAGGCCACAAAGCCTTTTCTGCAGAACCGCATGTGTGAACTAGGGGGACAGAAAATAATGCACCAGTTCCTGTATATGCCTGAGTGCCCTATTCCACTTTTTGGAGCCGAGATCTGCTTGCAAAGCTTCAGGCACAGATATCCTTTGCTGAAGAGAGAGAAATGCAAATGACTGTGAACCCAAAGCCTGCTGGATTGATGGTGCTGACTGTTCCCCGAGAAGAGGAGTGGCGGTTCTATAATCCACCTGGCCTAGCGAAGAACATAGCCCCTGTCATCGTCACCCTCAAGCCAGAAGCGGAACTAGTGCATGTGAAGCAGTATCCTCTTCCCTGACCAGCCATTGCAGGAATCCACTGCCATTTAATGAAACGAAGTATGGACTTTCTTTGTGGCTGAAGGCAGTTTCATCATCAATGGACATTGTTGTGCTAGATATGCAGTGGTGATCCCTGATTTGGTAGTTGAGTCCTCAGCCCTGGCCCCAGAAACCTGACCACAGAAAGCTGAACTGATAGCCCTCACTAGAGCACTAACAATAGGAAAAGGGCTCTGTCTAAATGTGTACCCAGATTTCAAGTATGCCCTTACAATCTTGCATGCACATGGGACCCTGTACAAATAATGAGGGTGGATAACCTTAGGCAGCAAGTCCATTAAGTATGGCCCCAAGATATTGACATTACCAGGTGCGTACTACCTACAGCTTTCAAAACTTTAGGAAAAGTAGAATGTATGAATAGAACCTTGAAATCTCAGTTGTCCAAACTTTGCCAAGAGGTTTACCTGAAGTGGCCCCAGGTTCTTCCTATAGCCCTTCTTAGGATATACTTAGCCCCTGCTAAGTCTTTAGGAGTTCCCCCTTTTTGAGATTCTGAGAATCTGTAGCCTATTTATAGGGAATAAAAGGAGATGTGAGACAGATAGGATCTGAAATTATTAGGCATGAACAATATTGGTTTTAAGTTCTGTTTTGCAGAGTCTTCATACCTGGGTACACAATCGATTACCCATCCATTTGCCTGAACCCCTGCATCCTTCCAAGCCTGGAGTCTCGGTGTGGATCAAAGAGTGGAGAAGGATACCGTTAGCCCTGCATTGGAAGGGACCCTATGTTGTCATCCTGTCATCTCCAACTGCAGTAAAAGTCGCAGAATTCGAACTTTGGAGCCATCATAGTCGAGTAAAGCCAGCAACTGTTTCTGAACCTGATCACTGGACTACTGTACAGCATCCTGAGACTCCATTGCGCCTCACCTAAGACTTATTGGTCCCTCGGAAACTGCACTATTTCAAGACTGTCTGTTTATCTGAAGGTAAGTCTCGCATCTGGAGAAAGCTGCAATCATCAGAAATAGACTGTGTTGTGTTAAGAAATTGAGTCTTCTAAGAGACTGTGTTCAAATGCTCTAAGAACAAAACTGTTTTGATCTCCTAAAAAGTGAACTGCTCTAAGGAGGCAATAATAGCCTCAGAGACTGTACTATGATATTTTAAGAACCTGAGACATCCTAGAGGACAGTGATACTTTGGAATCTACAGCCCTACTCCTGCCACAAAGCTGGTAGGTCTATGTACGGCAGAAGCTCGAGGATCTACAATCAACTCTACATCTGTTATCTGTTGTGGATGCCGACAGTTCCACCAGTTTTCCAGAGACTATGCCCATTATGAATTCTTATTATTGCTTTATTTTGGCAGCAGCCTTGGGGTGCTTTGAAATGACTTTTGCTTTACCACCCTGTGCAGCCTGTATAAGTACCACGCAAACTGGGCTAAAGGTTCTTCATGCCTCCCAGAACTTGTTTCTTGAACTTGCCGAAGCAGTAGCATCTAGTCTCCACATTTATGACTGTTTCTTTGTGGAGGAACCAAGATGGGAGATCAGTGGCCTTGGGAGGCTCAAGAACTGAATTATTCCATCCCCTACAATCAGACTGATTTACATAATACTACTAGTGAGTGGGTATTGGCCCACCCCATTGTTGACAGTTTGTGTTTTGTTCGCACCGGACCACAATTTGCTATGAAGATTGGACAGTTGGACTGTCTAAATCAGAAGTTTTACAACAGCACAACAAAGAAGACATCTTGGTGGTCCGGCATAAATGCTCCTGAACCTTCTACTCCTTTAGTTCTTTTTCTCACTCTTGCCAAACTATGGACTCTGACTATCTGCTTGTTGCTCCCTTGTTTCTTGCCACTTTGCTTGTGAATGATAACTTCCGTTATTAATAACACTGTAGAGCGCAAGGCAGCTACAAAGATACTAGCTATGTGAAACTACTACCCTATACCACAGAGTGATACCTTTACCTAGTATTATGTGATTTGATTCTCACCCTTTCTCACTTGCGGGTGAGAATAATCAAAGGGGGGAATGTGGTAGGCGAAGGCCTATGATCCACGCTGCTTGAGCTAAACAGACAGGCCTAAGCAGCTTGACCTGTAAATGAAGCCTGTGGTTAGGCCCAGAGGAATGAACCCCCCCCTGAATGCTGCCTCCATAGAATCGAAACTTAACTAAGCACAATTAAGCATAGCTAAGCAGAATCGAAACTTAGAAAATATAGAAAAACAAGTTTTAATTGGTATTGATAAGAGAGTGAAGCTTCTATGGAATTAATTAACTCTGCTGAAAGAAAAGTTACAGTGCCCTGCTTCCCCACATATTCCAGCTGGCTAGTGACCTTGGAGAGAAGATGTATCAAGAGTCTAAGAACTGACCATTGTAATAGGGACTTTAAGGGGGGCAACCAGGTGCTGAGCCCAGACCAAGGTCCCCATTGGATAGCTACGTAATGGTACCGGGACCAATAGATGGGGTAGAAGGGGTTACTGGGACCAATGAGGTTTGCCTATATCTAGAATGGAGAAGAACAGTATAAAAGTTGTTGTTTTGCTAGAAACCATTGCTCAGCCATTTTGAATGTGATTCTGCTTGAGTCTTGTGCACAAATAAATGATTTGGACCTTCTGAACAGACTCCTGGTATTATTGGGTTGTCTGCGCTCTGCTGCTACAGTTTTACTAGGTGATTGAAAATGGCCATGTGTTTCTTAGTAGAAGGCCTTCAGAGCTTTTTCTTTTAGTGTCTTTTATAGCTATTTTAAAGGCAATAACGGGCTGTCACTTTAGCTTGACCCTTTCCTTAGCTTTTCTGTTAACAATTCTGTTTCAAGACACTACTGGTATTACTGGACTAGACCTAAGATTCAGTAATGTGTGACTGTTGCAGAGAGAGGAGGAAGACAGTCTCCATGAGAGAGTCAAGCGGAAGAGAGAAAGTCCACTCTCCTTGTCCTATGACAATCTGAGTGGGTAGATATAGCTTGTGTGCATCCTTCACCCCTGTTCTGGGTATGGATTAGTGGGGTGAGGGAAGTGGGTAGTGCCATTAATAAATTTTTGTCCAGGGCATCATTTGCCCTAGAGCCAGCTCTGGGACCCATAAAAAAGACGAAGTGGTCATTGCAATGCATGAGTCCATTGGGAAGTGGTAAGTCGAGAGGTTTTGTGTAAGACGAGAAACAGACAACGAAGTTTGTGGTTGTGAAGGCACATGGCTGTGATGTCATCTTTTATCCCTTCTGGGATTCGGTGAACCTACCTTTGCTCAGTTCTTCAAGCCTGTAAACTGAGCTGAGGTCCTGCAGCTGCCCAGAAAGCTCAGGAGATTGCTGTGGTGAAAAAACATATTTACAAAGAAAGACAAATTCATTTAGACTGGTCATACAGAGGAGGATTTGGGTGCTCAGAAGCTGGCATGGAGGACAATGACCAGGGCAAAATGACTTGGCAGAGATGCAAACATTGCTCCAGATCTATCAATCAGAATATCCCTGGGAAAAGCGATGGAGCCATTTGTGAACTAGTTTCAATAGATTATCATGTTTTCAGATGAATGCAATTGAAATAGATTTGATGTCCGAGTCTAGTTTGCCAAAATGGCACTTGCTCTGCAGCCCGCAGAGTGCCCTGGTCTCCTCCTTGGCCAGACTCTGTGAGCTGCTCTGAGCTCTCTTGCTGCATTAAGGCAGCCAGGTTCATTTAGTTGTTCTCCTTCCTCTGTATTTTCCTGAACTTCCTGCTAGCCCACCAACCTATACACCCGTCGCCACCCTTTCATTTCTGCAGAAAGCCCCAAGCCACAGCTGAGCTTTTCTGCACACGTGCTATAGAGTTGGGAATACAACCTTTGACCCAGCCTTGATCCCTGGGTCACAAGTGCTTTCAGAGGAGGTAATTGATTTTGGTAGCTGACATCTGTGCCTGGCTTCTTGGGGTGTCATTGTTTGAAAAGTGGCTATGTCAACCACAAAGGCACATGAAAAGATGAGAGAGATGCAGACAGAGGGGGAGGGGAGATGATATGCAAACCTCATTCAAGGCTGGCAATTATTCTATACTCTGCAGGTCCCTGAGGAAGATTCCTTTGCGGTGACTTCCCTTTCTCTTTGCAAAGAAGGCCTGTCTGTCATGATCAATAGCATGAGTCCTTCGATGGCTTGACAGCAGCTCAATCTGATACCCCTGAACTTAACAGGTTTGGGGTTAAATTCTTAGAGTTATGTAAGCCTGGAGGGTCCCATACTAGCCTTTAATCAATCACATCTTAGGTTCCATTCCGGGAAGTCTTTAGAATTCATCCTTCCCGGGGCTCCAGGGATTTGGAGGGTGCACCACGGAGACTGTATGGCACCATGTGGGGTTTTGCTAGCTGTGTACTACAGCACATGTCTTGGCCTGTGAAGGCCGAGAAGACTATGCGGCTGCTCTTGAGGGAAAAAGATATTGATGCTTTTGTACTCAAGTCATTACACTGCTTTCCTTTTATTTAATGGATCAGGAAATTCAGATTAAGATAAATGCTTTGGAGGGAATATTCAAAGCGATTAACATGGTTAGAAGAACTGCTAAACGCGTTAATAGCGCTGACTGAGATATTCAGCGCAGGCGCTGCTGCTAGCCGGCTAGCATCGGGGTGTTGCCGGAGCAGCTCCCAGAGATAACTGGGCAGCAGTGACAGAGACGTACCAAGGGCTGTACGAGTGGTGTGGCCGCACAGGGCGCAAGCACAGAAGGGGGCACTGAATTCATCACTGGGCTTCCAGGAAGCTCAAAAAGAGGGAATACTGATTGTGACTGGATGGAAGGAGGGCTCTAGATTCGTTAGTCGCACAGGGTGCATTTCTAGCTTGGCACAGTCCTGAGCAGCGATATTGAGCCACTGCCCAGTTATCAAAAAGTGGCGATAGATAGGCACATTAAAGGCTGGCCTAGCTTTCAATGCAGAAGCTAACCGGGCAGCGGCTGAATATTGTCTTTGCCTGGTTAGCTTCTTTGCTATCCAGCCAACCCGGATATTCAATGCTGGTGGCTGGTTATGGCCACGGCATTGAGTATCCAGGTTTAATATCAGCAGCGGCAGCTAGCTGCTTTAGCAACGTTAGCTGCTGCCGCTGAATACCCCCCCCCCTTTGTTTTTTAATAGGTCATGGAGGTATAGAAAGATACAGCAACTTGCCTAAAATTACACAGAGAGCCAGTGGCAGAAGGGAGCTATGAACTCATGACAGCATTTCTGTTGACTCCTAGTCCCGTACTCTCACCACTAGAGCCCTCCTCTTTATTCTGTAGTGTCTAGTGTACCCAGTGGGACAGGGAATGCACTGAAATGACTCAATCACAGAAAAGGAGGGGGGAGACCTTTGGTTGCATGTGATAGCATAGCCAGTGTGTGACGTCTTCTGTATTTTGTGTATAAAATTTTCAAGTATTCTGCTTTCAAAGCTCATTAAAAATTTCCTCCAAAATGTGTAGTTTCACCATTGTACTTCTGCATTCTCATCAATGTTCTTGGCTCTCAACATCATTGTTCTCACTTGATATGGTGGCTAGGATGGTAAACCTCTGTGGATGTCAAGTCATTCATACTGTACCACATTCAAAACATGGGTCTCAAGTCCAGACCTCAAAACCCCTGGGTCTTGGAGTCAAATATATGCAACCATCATTTGTGAATATCTGAAAACCAGACCTTTTTGGGGTCCTCCAGAACCAGGGAAGGATGAGGAACCTTGAAATCAAGAATAAGGAAATGAGAAACACAAAGGAGAAAGCCCCACCGGCTTTCTTTTCTTAAATGTTGTGCCACATAAAAAGATTTGGATCTCAGATATGTTTCTCCTGGGAGTAGAAGAGAGTGGTTTCTTTTTCTTTTCAAGCCCCAGATATCTCCTGGTCAGTAGCTAGTCCAGAATATATACTCCAAACATGATGGAGGCTGGTGGCCTAGAGATGGGAAATTGAAATGCAAGTCCCAGTGTTACATCAAAGAATCGGATCGGATCACTTCTAAAATGGCTGGAAACCCCCAAATTCCCTCATTTGAAAGTTCGGCAAATATCTTTGAATAGCCATAGAAGTCTACAGATTGAGGGCAGCTTTACAGGGTAGTGTCAGCCTTGCATAAGGGCAAAACAAGCTCTGGTGTGGTTTGAACCAGGAACTTCTGGGGGTGAAAGACTGGAGTTACTGCGTAGCCCTTGGTTGATCTATTTATTTAATGATCTATCTCCTAAAGCACCTGAGATGAGTTACAAAATCAAGGGGTCAATACTGAGCCAGGGTGGCCTTTTTTAAACATAGATGGCTGAAAGTGTCAGTATTCAGAGAGTGGCCAACGCTGATCATTGGCACCGTCAGGCTAGGGTGATATTCAGCCCACTATCCAGCTAGCAAGCGGATGAAGTTAGGACAACCCTTTTGCCGTCCTAACTTTATCCAGGTAGTTATCCAGTTAGAGGGCTGAATTGTATCACTGCCAATTGGATAATAACAGGAACTGCCCTCCCTGCACCCATGGACCGCCCAGGCAATATCCGGAGAGCACTGGGGTCATCTGCAATGCCTTTCATGCTAAAAATCAAGGGATAGCTCTGATCAGCGGCACTTATCCAGCTAGCAGGTCTTGCTGCCCAGAAAAGTAGCTTTGAAGATCAGGCCTGTAATATACATAGAAACATGACGGCAGATAAAGACCATGCGGCCTATCCAGTCTGCCCTTCTATACCATCTATCAAGCTTTACAATCCCTTTTTTTTCTTTAGAGATCTTCTGTGTTTCTCCCACGCTTTCCTGAATTCAGATACAGTCCTCGTCTCTACTACCTCCACTGGGAGACTATTCCATGCATCTACTACTCTTTCTGTAAAGAAATATTTATATATATTACTCCTGAGTCTATCCCCTTTCACCCTCGTCCTATGCCCCCTCATTGCAGAGCTTTCTTTCAATTGAAAGAGGCTCTCCTCCTGTGCATTTATGCCACGGAGATATTTAAACATCTCTATCATATCTCCCCTCTCCCGTCTTTCCTCTAGAGTATACAAATTGAGATCTTTAAGTCTGTCTCCATATGGTTTACAACGAAGGCTGTTGACCATTTCGGTAGCCACCCGCCACACTGACTCCAACTTGTCTATATCCTTTTGTAGATGTGGTCCCCAGAATTGCACACAATACTTCAAATGAGGTCACACCAGAGACTTATACAGAGGCACTATCACCTCCTTTCTTCTGCTGGCCATTCCTCTCTCTATACACCCAAGGCATTTCTGGCTTTCAAGTTTGTACGTGAGACAATGGAGAGTTACATGACTTGCCTATGATCACAAGGAGCAATGGAATACACATACAACATACAATTTCCATAAACATAATACATATAAAATGAAAATGTCTGAAAGGCAAATATGTGACCACAGCAAATCCTACCTTCCATCTAACTCCCATTGAATCCTAAAAGCACCAGGGTCTCTGTCCCTGAGAAATTGGAAAGTACCCTGGGCCTTGAAAAGGCACCTTGAGAACATCTTATTGTTCCTGGCAATTTGATGGCCATGCTGTGTGGAAGCTGGATAAAGAGATCCATGATCCTTGAAGTTTAATAGAATTAAAGTAATTGACAAATTAACCTCTGTATGTCTATGTGTAAGTGAATATGGATATCTTAATCTTGGAAAGGGCCTGTTGTGAGGACTGTGAACTGAATCTGTCTTCAGGCATTTGGACTTATTACTAGGGACTGTGAACTGGGCCCACTCCATGCCCTAAGGGAGAGTGTAGTTTATCTTTATTTTTGCGCTTGATATACCGCCCAGGCACAGGTGTCAGAGCGGTGTACAATTAAAACAGGCTGCAGCTGAAAACAAAGACAGAAAGGAACGCCAGTATTCAAATAGGAAAGTTATAGACAGGGAGACAAAGAAAGAAAAAAAGGATACAGAGCTCCAAACATAAGAGAGAAAGGAGAGGGGGAGAGAGGGGTTAGAGATCGGTTGGGGGGGGGGGGAAGGGGGGAGGCAGACTAGGGGTCAGGAAGGTCAAAGGCCTGGAGGAAGAGATGGGTTTTAAGCATACTCTTGAATCGGGGGAAAGATAGTTCCGTGCAGAGGGCGTGTGGGAGCGAATTCCAGAGGGCGGGGGCCAGGAAAAAGAAAGCAGAGTGGCGGGTGAGTTCTAAGTGGGCCTGGGTTGGGGAGGGGAGAAACAGATGATTGCCGAGGGCAGAGCAAAGGGTACAAGGGGAGGACTGGAGGAGGATGAGGTCAGCTAGGTATTGGGTAGTGCCGGTATGGAGAACTTTGTGGGTAATAGTGAGTACCTTGTAAACGATCTTGAGCTTAACCGGTAGCCAATGGAAACCAATGAGCAGGGGAGTGACGTGATCAGTTGAAGGAGAGTGGGTGAGAAAACATGCAGCTGTATTTTGGATGAGTTGTAATCGACGGAGCTGATATGAGGGAAGCCTGCCAAGATGGTGTTTGCCTTGTTGAAACCTGTGAAGGTGAATATAACCTGTGTATTGTTTAAAAATGAGCTCTGTCTTAAAGCCATATGAGAGAGCTGTGGTTTAATTAACTCAGTCTTGAAGCCTGACACAAAGAAAGGACTGACAATCTACCTCCAATCACAGTTTGCCAAGAAAACCTAGGAAACAGTCACAACACGGATGACTATTCACAGGGTCGTCAGGAGTCGACATCCACTCGATGGCCCTGAACAAAATAAACCTGACACATTGTGCTTCACAACCACTTCAGATTCCAGAGAAGTATGGAGAGGCAGGGCCTCCATCACTCTTTTTTCCTTATTTTATCTTGTCGCCACACCGCACAAGAGGGCCACAGTATGTCTAGTAGGAGTTCCTGAAGTTCTTGCTGACTTGTGGCAGCAGAGATCTGAGGTTTAGAGTTTGAACAATGCATCTCTCTCTCTCTCTCTCTCAAGGGCCTTAAGCACATCTCCATATTCACAGCTACATAATATTAATCCAGTGCACATCAGGCCCTTTGAGACAGAGAACAGACGTTGCATAATTCAAGTTTCCCGTATTATTACTGCAGTCTCAAGAATTAGCAGTCCTGCTTTCAATATTTTGCTGCATGTTCTGCACTTCTCAATATCTGAGGCTCTGGTATGTTCAACTGTTCTCTGACTGGGAGAATTCGTGAAACACCTTATAGAGATGCCGAGTTACCCAGGTCCAGGCGTGAGATTTTAAGCCAGTCTCGGATTTCTGACAAGCTCATTCTGATGCATTATGGGACCTGCAGCACTGAGTCCAATGGATAAAATCAGGGACTACAAATACCATACTGCATTGCAAGGCAAATTTGAAACCAGAACCGGCAAAAAATCTCACTCCTAGAGCTGGATAACTTGGCATGGGTCTGACAGCTCAAGTACACTATAGTGTGATATTAAATTACAGTGTATACTGGAGGTACAGAGACACATAATGGATTATTCCTACTTCTTAGAATTCACGATCTAGTTAAGACAAACAGGACACCCAACCAAAAACAAGTAAAAGGCTTTGAGTTAAGGTTACAAGACCATAGCTAAGAAGATTTAAGGTGAGGGAGATACTAGTCTGTGAGTTAATTTTACCAGTTAGTGGAGAGATGGAGCCCAGTAGTCCTCTGAGAACAGAACCTCTAGCTGGTTCTCACTAGCTAGGAGGAAAGTGGGGGGATGTATTATCACTGCCTATGTGCCATCTCCTGGAAGCCCCTGGGGGTAAAAATGGGAGGAAATCAGGAGCCCATGGTTCAGAAGGGTCTCTTATGAGGGCAGAGGAGTAGTTTAATGGTTAGCCCATTGGGTTAAGACACGGGGAAGCCTGCTTCAAATCCCATGCTGCTCCTTGTGATCTTGGGCATGTCCCTTAACTCTACAGGGCCTCAGGCCCAAAAATGAAGCCCTCTAAAAGACAGAAAAATACCCACGGTACTTGGATGTAAAATGTTAAATTGCTAAGTACCTCCTTCTTGCAGACAAAGCAGGCTATAAATCTGCAAATTAAATTCATGAGTAGAAGGGTGGGAGCTGGGTGAAAAAAAGCAGCTGCAGAAAGTGACAGTAAAGGGGGCTCTGTGTAATTGAATTTAATTCATGGAGTTCAAGAATTCCAAGCAGCAGCAGCTATTTATAGTGGGGCATAGCAAATAAGGAGAATGATCAAACTGCAGCTCCTGCTATTGTAACAAGCAGGCAGATGATTTGTGAGCTCAGTCAGAAGGCACAGACACTGGATCCTGGTCACCACCCCCGCTCTTCTTCCTCATTGTTACAGTGAGGTGGGTGAGAAAGGTCCCTCCCACTGACAAGTGCCGTGGAGCCCCATGCAGAAAGGAGCCCATCCGACCCATCCTGGCAGCCAAAATCTGGACCCACTGGATTTGCACCCGATTCTGATCCCACAAGAGTGAGATGGACCCATAGAATCAGAATTGGGTGCAAACGGCTTGGACGGGCAGGATATGCCTCAGTTCAGGCCTCTTGGATGCCTCGCTTCCTCCCCATCTAACCCTGCCACAGCTCCTGCATGGAGCCCAGTGCACCAGGACACCATGTAGTAGCCACGCTCACCCCCCGATCCAGAATAGCTTGCTTTCCCCGCTGCCCAACCCCCGAACAGGCCTGCCATGGCCAGGGTTGGGCTGCGGGGAATCTCATGTGCCTTCCCTACCTTTTGGGGCGGTCTGTCACTGCAGATTGCTGCACTTGGGGTGACTTATTCCACCCCTGAGGTGGAATAAGACACCCGTCCATTTCATCCAGCCTGGACATACAGGGCCACGACCGGAATCGGACCTGTACATCCGGGGAATGGGTCCTGCCTCCGGCCCACACTGTCTCCTCCCCCTGCCCAACCTCACTCAGAGCTTCCCGCACAGCGACCCTGAACGTGTTCCGACAAATAGCGGGTGTTGGATGTCCACCCCCGACATCCGACTCTGCATGCTATCCATAGTCAAGTGATATAGCACTGTCAGTGTACCCAGCACTGTGCAAGATTATTCCCAGTGAGTATGTTCTGGCCCCAAAGAACTTACAGTGTAACACTGTGCACAGGCAAACTGGCATGAATAACAGAACCTAACCCAAAACTTCAGTAGTACTATCCTATGGTCTTGACACTATAATGAACTGGGCAGGACAAAGTAGGTAATTAGGGTGGAATTTAGCTGGCATGGCTCTTTCCTTTACTGGCTGTGCCTGGCCCAGCAGGACCCTTATCTTGGCAGTGTTGTTGATTTTAAAATTCAGAAGGGAAGAATTGTCAAATTAATACATAAAATGGTAAAAGAAAAGACTTACAAAGTACTGAAGAAAAATAATAAAGACAATGTCAGGGCTCTGGACTGGTGATGCTCAAAAATTTCTCTCTCTCTCTCTTTCCCACATCCACATTTCTTTCATGTTACATCCCTCCATGCATTTCGTTCCTGCCCAGTCCTGCTATTCCTTTGTAATCCTCCACAGCCTTCTTTTCTTTTTCTAGCTCCTCCCTCTATTTCTTCATCCTTCATTTCCCCCTCTGGTTCTTCTTCTTCTATGTCTTCAATTTCTCCATCCTCTCTCTGCATCTTCCATTTCACTCTCTCAGCCATCCATGTCCCTCTCTCCTTCTCCCATCCTGCAATCCTTCTCTCTTCCTCCCAGCCCTCCCTTCCCCCCTCAAACCCACCACTCTTTCCCATGCTTTTATGTCCTTTTCTCCTACCTCCTTCACATACACTTTTATCCTTGCTTTTTGTCTACTCTCTCCTCTTCCACTCAACAATGTTTTCACTCTCTTCACCTCCTTTTCTCATTCTGTCTTTTTTCTCTCACCATTACTTGCAATGTCTTCCATGTACCTCCTATCTCCTAGTGGTCTCTTTCATTCCTCCTTCTCCCTTGTATTCCACTCTACAAGGGCTGAAATTCTTGAAATGCCATGGTAAGTAGCTGTGGGACCAGCTTTGGAGGCAAACAGGAAGATCCTTCGCTTTCCATCCAAAGCAGTGGTGACAAGGTTCCATTCTACTTTGGATCCATACTGAAGGAGGAACAGGATCTACTCTTTGGGATCTGCCAGATACCTGTGACCCAGACTGGCCACTGTCCGAGACAGGATGCTGGACTCAATGGACCTTAGTCTGATTCACCATGGCTTTTCTTAAGTTCTTATGTTCCTTAGAAGTGCCAGTAGTAGCAGATGCAACAAGCCAGGCAAGAGTGAGGACACCCACACACCCCATAACTGGTGGTAGCAAGTGGTTCAGGCCCACAAAGGCATGGTTCCTCTACTACTCTCCACCAGAAACATTGTTAATAAGCTCAGTCTGCAGTTAGGGGTGGGGAGGAGCAGGGTCATCCCAGTCCTTGCCCCAGATGTTTTAGATTATGCCTGGGAAATATGCACAACTGTGCAATGCAGAATTTGCACAGAATTATCCTCTCATTCAGAATTTCATATCTGCCTTGCAGAATACTACATGGGGACCAGGTGCTGCATCAATGCTACTGCTGCCCTCTTGGTTACCATCGATGTGGCTGATGCTGCCCCACTCAGTTGCTTTCTCTTTCCAGCCATGTAGGGCCCTATGCCAACCCCATTGCAAGGAAGAAGCAGTAGAATGAATGTTAGACCTGCATACCCAGAAGGAAGAAACAACTGCATGAAGAAGCATTGGCCACGCAACTGATAAAACAAGGAGGCTCCAGTAACAGCATTGACTTGCACAGTTAAAGGAAAAAATCCCAAGAGACTGAGCTGGAACTCTTACAAGAGATGGCAAGAGAGATTTGATCTATATGTACAGTGCTGCATACGCCTTGTAGTGCTATACAAATGACAAATAGTAGTAGTAGTAGTAGTTATGGGGAGTCCAGCCTGGATGGGGAGAAAGAGAAATGAGAGGCAGGAAGTAAAAGTTAGGAAGAGGAGTTAATACTGTAGGCACAGAGAGAGAGAAAATTGAGGGAATTCAGCCAGGGTTAGAGAGATCAAAACTGAATGGGGGGGGGGGGGGGGGGGGGGGGGAAGGGGGGGGGGGAGAGAACTGGAGTGCAAGAGCTCTTCTTTCTTGCCCTTCTCATAGGCCCAAACAAAGATGGCTGAGTTCTCCTGGTGCTGCTGCTCCCTAATGAGAGGCTAGAGGGCTGCACCTCATGACGGAAGCCATTTTGTATTCACTGCAAGACAGGGAAGGAGCGAATAGAATCATTCTTGACCCATTCTCCACTAGATCACCATGGAATTTAAAGTATGTGGGGGGGAGGGGTGGGCACTGGGCCCCACCTTTCTGGCTGGCTAGCTAGGATTTTATTTTTGTAAGGGGAAGTGGGAGGAGAGGCTGTGGTGTCGTAGGGCTCCTCACCCTTGCCAGGGAGAGGAAGGGGCTCACCTGTACCAGGGAGAGGAAGGGGCTATAGCCTGACTGACTTTGCCAGTCAGGGGGTGAACCGATCCCCCCCTGGGCAGCTCCCAATGGGGATTGGGAGCTGTCCAGGGGGATCGGTGCTAAAGGGGATACGCATTTTTATTATTAATATTGTTAGTGCCGCAGATTGCAACGCCATGGCACCAACAATATTGTGGTGGGGCGGAGCAGACCCTATTGCCACAGTTGGGGGGGGGCATGACAGCTCTATGCACCCAATCACTTTCATCCCTCCCCATGGATTTAACATGGGGATCCATGGTACCTGCTTCAACAGGCACTGTGGGACTTTTTCCCACACTAATGCAGGGTCCCTGTGAGAAATCCAAACCTCCACAGTATCTGCAGGACCTGGGAATGCCCCCCTGTAGATACTGTGGAGGTTTGCCACTTATCACATCCACAACTAATGTGGTTTAGTAGACATAATCCCAAAAGTCTTCATCTTGGGAGGAGGAGAGATTGTATACACATAAGTCATGGGATTTTATATCCATTACTAATTAGCCCTAACATCACTGAGCTCCTTCTAACTACCCTACTACTGTGCAAAATAAAATTGTCTCAATGTTTATTCCTTATTCCTAGCCATATGAGATTTCTCAAGATGAGGAGGGTCAAAATATATATACTTTCTTGCCCTGAAAGGCCACAAGACACCTGCAGGGATACCTTTAAAAAAGTTAGCTTCTAACCAAGTCTTGTGCCTTGTGGCCTTTCAATGAATCCGAGTATGTCTGGCCATATCATGAAACACCTGAATCTTTTGATCGCCAAACAGCTCTTGTTTATTCTTAAATTAAGAATTTAAAACCAATGACATCCTTTTCTGAAGAGAAAAGGTGGACCGGGTAGCAATAATATCCTGGGAATTCTCTAAAAAAACCATTAAATCCAAGTCCCCTGTGGGGAAAATTAATTCCTTCACAGCCCCAGCCATGCCCTCAATTGAAGAGGATTTAGGAACATATCATTTCAGAAAAGCAATATCTTCCAAGTTAGGAAGCTTGAGACTTTCCTTGAAGTACTTTTGAAGGAATATTTCATGAAATAACAGTAAATTATGGGAAAATTTAATAACCTAAGATTATTCATGCTATCAAATTTTCTAAGAGCTCCATCCTGAGGATGAGGGGTAAGATAAGCCTTAATAGCAGATGCCCCTACAGCTTGCAAAGTCTGTACTTGAGGTTCAAGCAACAGCAATCAATCACCAAGTAGCTAGATTTTAGAGTTCCAAAGACCTGTAGTATCTGAAGATTGGAGAATGGTCAATGTAATACCAATTTTTTAAAAAGGGTTCAAGGGGTGATCCAGAAAACTATGACTTCAGCATATTATTTACATATTTCATAGCACACACATTGGTTTTAACTTTAATCGTGACTGCCACACCATGGGAGTAGTTACTTTCTATTATATTTCACACTCAGTGCTCCTGTCACTCAGTTTAGTCTCTAAGGTTACTCAAGTCTGCATTGAGATTTGTTCTCTCCTCATCTGTTGTTTCGTTATTGCACTTTCATCAGAAATTCCACAGTTGAGGCTCTGGCCAACAGCCCCTCTTGACTACAACCGTTTGATGACTTGCAGTCTTGTGCGCGTTGAGTGAGTACGATTTATATATTTTTCGATTCACTTAACCCAGCTTTCTTTTAAATGGTTTCAAACAGATCAGATTTTATGGCTTACACAATCAATCACAGGTTTTATTTTTGGCTTTTACCCTGCGTTGTTTACAAGACTGTTTTTAAGATTTTTTTTGCATAACGTACATCACTCCATATACATATAATACATGTTTTTAGTATGCCTTTAATTATCTCATGTCTACATCTGATGGTTAGTATTTATATTATAATGCAAGTACAATTGCCTTATTTATTCAATTTGCGCATTTATTATTTTATCAGTTTTAATATACAATTTTCAATTGCATAACAACTTTTTTAAGGTGATTTATTTATATTTATTTTGATGGCGTTTGGTCATCAGCCCTTATCAATCTCACCAGTTGAATACTTGCAGTCTCGTGGTATGTTGAGCGAGTGTGATCATATACTTTCTCAGGTTCACTTTACCTATCTTCCCTGTAAAAATGGTTTTATATAAATTAGATTATATTGGTTTTACCTAATCAATTATAGGTTTTATCTTTCTATTATTTTTCTATTCTTCCTTTTTGTTTTACTTTTTGCTTCTGCCCCTGCTGTTTTAAGGATGTTTGTTACACCAACGTTCATCAATTCTGCATTATATGTAAGACATTTTCTTATTGATATGTTTTACTACCCCAGGTATACATTCGTTTGTCAGCGATCACATTATAATTGCATTATAAGTTACTTATTAACACATTTGCTGACATATGCCTTTTTAATTAATTTAGTTCATTTTTATTTTTCTATTTTTTAACTATGTATGATTTTATTATCCTTTAAAGTAGTTATTTGTGTATCCATTTTTTTGTTATCTTGAGCTTTAATAAGTTTTGAGGACATGTCAATTATCAGTTATTATCAATCTTGTTTCTCACGCATGCCGCGGTTGAGGCGTTTTATTTTAGTTGTGTTTATCATTTAGATTATATTATAATTGATATCATCATTATTAATCACTATTTTTATGTCCTCTTTGACAAATTTTGCATTATTGTTTTGTTAATATACCTGGTGTTTTATTTTATGTGTTGTAAGTGTATTCTCACCCCCTCAAGAAGGCAACCTGCCGCACACGCGTTGGGCGATTTCCCAATAAAAGTTGGTCTGTGTCATCAACTACCCTCTTGCTCCGTGTGTTTTCCAGAAAACTATAGACCAGTGACCTCGGCCCTGGTCAGTACCAGACAAAATGGTTTAGGAAACCATTATAAAGAACAAAATTACTGAATATATAGATAGTCCATGGTTTAATGGGAGAAAGCCAATATGGATTTATCCAAGGAAAGGCCTTGCTCTTACTAATCTGTTGGTCTTTTTTGAAGAGGTGTGAATAAACAGGTAGATAAGGTGAGCCGGTTGATATAGTGTATCTGGGATTTTCAGAAAAGCCTGTGACAGGGTCCCTACATAAGAGACTCATGGCGAAATTTAAAGTCATAGGATAGGATGCAGTATACTACTGTGGAATCAGGAAACTGATTCAAAAGATAGAAAGAAAAAGGAGTAGGGCAAATTGCCCAATTTCTCAATGGAGAGAGGCGCACAGTGGAGATCCAGAGATCTGTGCCTAAGCCCACTGCCTTTTAACATATTCTAAAATAACCTGGAAATGGGAATAAAGAGGGTGGAGGTGATCAAAACTGCCAAATGGCACAAAATTATTCAAAGTTTCGTTACAAATCCAAGAAGGAAATCGTGAAAAAAAAATTGCAAGAGGGACCTTTGATAAACTGGAAGACTGGCGATCCAAATGGTAGACAAATTTAATGTGGACTACGGACAAAGTTTATAACACCTAGGAAAGAACAACCCAAACTATGGTTTCATGATGCAAGGTTTCACATTAAGAAACCACCAACACGCAGGAAAAGGATTTAGGCGTGCTACCAAGGAATAATACATTGGAAACCCCTCCCACCACAGTGTGCAGCGGCTAGCCAAGAAAGCAAATATAATTGCTAGGAATCAATAGGAAAGGAACGGAGAATAATAAACAACAAAAAAAAAACCAAGCATATTATGAATGCTCTGTATCCATTCCATGGGAACGACCACACCTTGAAAACTGTGTGCAATTCTAGTCACCATATCTTAAAAAATGATATAGTGGAATTAAAAGAGTTACAGAGCAGAGACCACCAAAATGGTAAAGGTAATGGACAGGGCACCCCTATAAGGAAAGGCTTAAAAGGCTAGGGCTTCTTTCACATTGTGGAAGAGAAATGGCTGAGGGGAGATATGCTAGAAGGTCTGAGAGATTTATCAATAGTGGAATGGGTAAAACCTAGATTGGTTATATTACTCCCATCAAAAAGTAGAAAGACCAGGGTCATTAATGAAGCTAACAATGCAACCCAAAGTGTAAGACTTGAAAAGAGGGGGAACAAGATTTTTTCAACTCTCAACGTGATAATCAAATTCTGGAATTCAATACCAAAGGATTCTGCTCTCTCTCGTTTTCCCTTGTAGTAAAAAGGTTATAGCTGGGTTTTTTTAAAAACCGGTTTGGACAAGTTCCTGGCGAATAAAGGTCCAATAAACTATTAGTTCATGAGGACGCAGGGAAATCCACTGCTTACCCCAGGACCAGCATTGTTAATAATCCTAGAAACATAGCAACATAGGGGTATGTTTACTAAAACCCCGTTAGGTGCGCGCCGCACGTCTGTGCTAGTGTGCGGGATGCATATTAAGTGAGTGGGGCGTTTCAGTCTGAAAAAAGCACAACCGGATTAATCATGCGCTAATGTGCACTGTCGAGCTCATGTGCGCCTCGCGCACATTAGGCGCATGAGAAACTTGCTTGGGAAGGCATAAGCGGCGCGCTGATGTATGCCAAACACAAGAACCAGAAGCCACAGTATAAATGGTTTAAGGACAACTGAGCCGATGAGTGCATGGATCATGGGGTCAATCCCCCACTTGTGCCCCAATGAAGAAGGCTTGGCTGAGGACATTAAACCTGTTTATAGGTAATATTGCAGTCTGAGGCATTATTAATTTTCTTTTAATTACTGCTACTAAGCAAAACGCACTCTGAAAAGCACTGTAACATAAGGCGCCCCATAAGGTACACCAGAGGGCAACATTTTAAAGTGCACTGTCCACCCAAGGCACCCTAGAATGTTGCTTACTAGGGCGCTTTATAGGGTGCCCATATGAGGCACTGCAAGGTCACAGCACTGTTTTTGATGGCCAGCACGTGCAGTTTTTAAACGAATGAAAATCATAAGTAGGTGCAGATGGACAGGCAACGAGGAGCAGCAGTGTAGCACAATGGTTAAGAACACTGGACCAATGATGCAGGAGTCATGGGTTCAATCCCCCCCGAGTGCCTAATGAAGAAGGGCTGGCTGAGGCTCGGATTACCTGTTTTATAGGTATATTGCTTTAGGAGGCATTTTATTTTTATTTAATTAGTGCCTGCCAGCCAAACACACACCCTCAAAGTATTGTAACATAAGGTGCTGCATAAGTGGCCTCATAAGGTACCCCAGAGGGCACACTTTTAAAGTGCACTGTCTGCCACGGCAACCCGACACCTGACAATGTTGCTGAAAACGGTGGCCTATAGGGGCGCCATATAGGGTGCCCTATGAGGCACAGCAATGGGCATCAGCACTGTGTTTGATGGGCCACGCACGTGTGCATTTAAACGCATCGGAAATCTGAAGTAGGTGCTGCTGACGATGGCAAAGAGGAACAGTAGTCGTAGCACAATGGTTAAAGGCACTGGGGGGGGACATGCTGATACAGGGTCATGAGTTTGATCCCCAGTGTGCATAATACGAATGCCTGGCTGAGGAATTCAGCTCTTTGGACATGTCACATATTGTTTCCCTGCAGCACTTATTTGTAATTTTTTTATTAATTGCTGCCAGCAAACACGCCCCCTCACGTGCCGTAAATGGAAAGGTGCAGCATAAGGCACCCTATCAGGCATCTCCATAGGGCACATTATGAATAGTGCACTGGTCCGCCACAGGCACCCTATAATGTCCCCTATAGGTCGCCCTATAAGTCGCATCCACAGGATAACGTTTTTATAGTGTACCTTATATGAGATGGTAACCATATAGGTGCCCTATAGGGCGCCCTATAAAGCGCCCTCTGAGGCACCTTATGGGTACGGTAACGCTGAGGGGTGTTTTTGCTGGCAGCAATAATTTACCTTAAAAAGAGATAATGCTTTGGGCAGCCCTAATCAAATAACCCCACTGTGGTTTTGACCCCATGACCTCTGGCTTCACCGTCAGTGAAGTAACCAGTGGCTTAACGCTGATGATCAGGGAATGCAGCTGATGTCATCTATCTTGGTGTGTGGGCGGGAACCACTCCTCACCTCAGACGGCCTAGCAACTGCCCTGCTCACGGGCATTTACACCGCCGCTCCGGAAGCTCATTTACGATCAGGGTATGCAGCTGATGTCATCTTGGTGTGTGGGCGGGAACCTCTCCTCACCTCACAGACTGCCTAGCACACTACCCTGCCCACCGGCATTTAAACCTCCTCTCCGGAGGCTCATTTAAGATCAGGGTATGCAGCTGATGTCATCTTGTTGTGTGGGCGGGAACCTCTCCTCACTTCACAGACTACCTAGCAACTGCCCTGCTCACCGGCATTTAAACCGCCGCTCCAGAGGTGCTCCCGCGCCTGATGTCCCGTTTGCGGGGTCCGTGGCAAAGGATTAAAATCATACAGAAATTGTGAATCTATTTGTCATGCCTGTAAGTTTAGTAAAGGTCGTCTGCTGCTTCTGTTTTCTCTTATCTTTGCTATCCTTCTTTGTCTAATCTGTTTCTCCTACTCTGTCCTATCTTATTAATGGCGGTCTTTTCTTAGTTTTTCCATAACATAAATGTAGGATTGTACAACCGCTCTGATGCTTCATTGGCCTGAGCGGTATATCAAAGGTAATAAACATAAAACATAAACTACACCGACAGTCTGCTGTTGTCACCAGGATAGGGTTATGCCCACCCATACCCATGAGGCACTGCCCATGCAAAATCAGTCTGTCTACAGATGAACACCATATGGGGTATGCACCCCCACAGCAACCTCGTCCTGGTAGTGGGAACTGACAATGTGTGTTACTACTGGCACAGAGTAGCTACACACGCGTCCGCATTGTGCGGGTTACTCGTGCTCCACCCTGAGTGTGCGGTGGGGCGCCCAGCACCATGTTCCCCCAGCACCTTCCATGGCAGAAATAGGGCACATGCTGCAGGTCCCCATCAGTGCTAATGTGTGAGATAGGTAGTTTTCTGCAGACACCCCTTGGATATACCTGTATGTCTCAGTCAGGTGTAGCCCCTATGGACCACCTAGGAGGATTCTGTACCTCCACCCCCCCCTCCTCAGCTGAGGGTGGTAAACAGGGTCCCCCAATCAACAGAATCCACATTCTAAACCTCCCTGCACGATGGTGGTAGTAGAGGTTACCATCAACCCCTGTCCTGCTGGGGAACAGACACCTACAGGGCAGTCAATGCCGCTCGGTACCCATCCATAACGCAGTAGCAAGACAGACATTAGGCCTGGCTATGCTAAGCTGCACCCCACCTATCAGCAAGCCTTTCAAACTCCACAGCACCCTGCCAGGTGCTCCATCAAGATACATACCAGCTGCAAACAGTCTGCTAGCTAGAGCCATAGTGCATGTTCCTGGTGTAAATGCATGCACCCAGAACTGGAAAGTCAGCATACACAACAAGCAGATACGTCAGTGACTGGGCCCCAAAAGTAAAACCCATAAATATTACATGTAGAGAATACACTATAGAGCACTATGGGTTGTGCCTAGCCATGCTTGTGGTCACTGCACAGTCAGGGTGAGAGTGATCTCCCTAGCAGGACAGGCTGAGGCTACCCTGTCTGTGTATGTGGTGTCCGGGCCGACTACAATGTCCCCAGCCAGTGGCCCTATGCCCTATGCAGATGCATCCTGTCCAAGCCAACCCCTGTCCGTTCTATACCCATGGTAACCTGGCTCCTCACTTCATGCACATTGGCAGGCCCATACTGGCAACACTACTGTCAGTGTGGGCTGTGGAGTGTGTTTAGGCACCCCCCACACACTGAATCGACAGACGAACACTCCCAACACCTATGCCAGCATTGTTGCTACTATAGATGAGCGTAGCATTCCCTGGCCACCACACCAGTCCTAGCACAGTGCAGGCATGGATATTGTACGCAATCCCTGTTGGGTTCCCCTCCTCCAGGGTGATAAACACTGTCAGATACCATGACCTGAAGCACACTCCACATACATACGAAAGGTTGCTATGATGGAGCTCAATCATCAAACTGTGCTTAACGTAGTAATTGCTATAGCCATTAATCAGATCAAACGTTGGATAGCTTTGTACCGGATACCCAGGTGTAGGGTGGCATTGCTAAGGTATGCAAGTGCTAGACATGGGGAGATGCATGCCAGCGGCCAATGTCCTGCCACTCCAGGAGGCAATGGCTAATGGAGCCTGTGGGTGTAGGT